>JAAWXA010000013.1:21349087-21549559 GCA_038090715.1 Florisuga fusca
GCGCATGGGCGCCGGGGCGGGCGGAGGGACGCGGAGCCGCTTCACCGGAAGAGAAACCGGCGGTGGCGTGGGTAGCGGGGGTGTGCGGGGTGGCTGAGGGGTCACCCCGCCGCCCGTCTCGCTGGTGAGGGCTGCGGTGCCGCGGCGGAAGGGGCTGGATCCGCAGCGCCTCGTGTCCCCTCAGCATCGGGCGGTTGTCACACGTTTTCATACACCTTTCCCCTGTAAATAACAAGCGTGCCCCTCCCTCCGGCGCAGGGGTGAGGAGCAGAGGTCCGTGGTCCCTGGTAGCCCCAGAGATTCCCTGGGAAGGGAGTGAAGCGGGGCAGCAGGCGTGAGGAGCTGGCTCCAGGGGCAGCGGCCGTGGAGCTCGGCGGGAGCTCAGGGCAGGAAACCAGCCCCCTCCCGGGCATCAGCAAACGGGGGACACCCGGGCATCGCCGGGCCGATAGACTCTGGGCTCTTGGGAATCTGACAGCAAGAAGGGGCTCTTGCTGTGCCCACTGGGATTTCTCACCCCCAGCAGTCCGTGGGGGTTTTCCTAAAGTAGCCGACATTTCAAGCTGATTTCAGTTCTCAAGTAAGAGTATTAGCATGCAACTGTAACAGAAGGAAAAGCTGCTTGCCTTCATAGTGGAAAAGTATGGCAAGAAATTAATTGGAATGAAAACGACATACAAGTGAGATGCCATATATGTAAAAATGGGTCTGGCAGATGTACAGTGACCCCTTGCAGTCTGCAGGCAAGAGAGGGAAACAGCAGTACTGCAAAAACATGCACGGAGATCTAAAAGACTGAACTCTACACAATAGTCTAACCTGCTGAAAAAAAAAAGAAACAGTGGAAAGCTCTCAGAAATGCAGTGAAAGTTACTGACAGCTTTTCAAGCCTTGCCAGCATGTTCAGCTGCCTTTCGTCAGCTGGATGCACAGAAGCCATCTACCAGAATAGCCTGGCTCCTGGTGTACAGGCTGAGCAGGAAGGAGCTCAGCACCCTTCCTGTCCACACCATCCTATTTGCACTGCTAACTTTGCATCCTTATCACAGAGAGCTGCTGCACAGCTGTTGCCTAAAACTGGTTGGTTTTAACCCAAGCAAGTAGTTCTAAAGCAGGCACATTTTAAGCTGTGCTGTGATCACACATTGGTACATCTTCAGGCCAAAAGTGCTGAAGTCTGTAACCAGTCTTGCAGAATAGCACTTAGGCACACAAGTGGTCCCATTGATTTTAATTGAACTATTTGAGTAAGAGCTATTCAGCATACAGGAGAGCTGCAGAATATTGTCCTCTGTGTTTATTCCTTGGCAAAAGAAGTCAGCTACAGTTTCCTTTTAAGAGAATAATAGCGATTCAGATTAAAATAAGGATTATGTTTCAACTCTTTTTACAGGATTTTGGTAAGATTATACATTAGATCTGATACCTCATTAGTTTTTATCTAGTTGCCTCAGGTAAGCGAGTGTAATGTGGCTCTTAAACATTGCTGAAAAAGGCAGATTGCATTTTTCTGTCATTTGGTCCAGACATCAGGGATGAGACAAAACAAAAAGCTGTAAAGAAAGCAGCACTGTGATTGCAGTTTAAGAGAGTATTATATCTGGTTAGAAAAAGTGACTCCATGAATTACAAGGCAGAAGAGAATTTGGTGCATAGATTGCAACAGTGAAAAGGATGCTGTAATATTTCCCACTTGTTTGAACTGTTGAAATTCAGCTGCATATGGGTGAGACATTTGTGTTTTCACTGTAAACCCCTTGAAATTTCTGGCACTTTTGCTGTTGACCTAACTGGAAGTAGGTTTAGACACTCTTTGACATTTCTTTCTGTTACGAAATAGCATGAAACCATATATACATAGGTCTGTGTTGTCCACACAGGAAAGGAAGTTCCCTTTGCCTGACCATGTGCTTAGGGTATGAAGTAAAGAAAATGCACAGATGTGCAGATAAGGCACTGTTGCTCTCTAGCCACAATGATCTAGCAGTACCTCAGCTTTCCAGAACACCTGTATGTCACAGTACATGTGTCTAAATGCATGTATTTCACACATTGTGAAATCAGTTGTATGTCCAGAAAGGAAGCTGAACTTGTTAGGATATATAAATGCTCCTGGGGGGAAGTGGGATATGCTTGTATGAAAGGCTAGGATTCAGGTATGGATCTACTGAGGCTCTGAAAGCTTTTCCTCCTCCCCCTATGAGCACACTCTGCCTCTTAGAGGAGTCCCAACAAGCACAGCCCTGAACAGGGGCAGCTTTTTAGGAGGGTTCATAGCCCCTGCTGCACAAACCACCAAGCACTGCCTTTACCAGACACTGCTCAGCACTTGGTCCCTGTGATTGCTCAGTCTTGCTCCTTTGCAGCTTCAGCCCTCACCTTCCCGTGCACCCCTGGGACCCAAAACCAGCAACCTAACCTCTCCTGGGGTACAAACCATGGGCCTCAACATGATTGCTCTTTCTGCTTTTAAATGTGTCCAGAAATATTTTGAAGACAGTTGTTTTCAGGCTGATTGAGCTCACTTTCACATTGCTATTGGCACTTTCCAGGTTCCTGTGCTTCCACTCTTCCCTGCACAGGAGGATTGCTTTGGGGAGATGGGAGCCACTGAGGCTGTCTGGACCCTGTGTGAGCATTGTGCAGTGCAATCCAGCAAAACAGGGATCAGTGCAGCCACAAGAAGAGGCTGATTTCTGTTCATGGTGGGTCTCAGGCCTCAGGAGTCACAAACTTATTGGTCTGCTTAAACTACACACACACGCAGAGCCCTTACTGAGGAAATTCAAGGAAACCCTCGTGGAATTAGGAGGGACAGTGGGTTGGCTCATACCAAACAAGTGCTGAGACACATTTAGCTGCAGCTGCATCAAAGGAGCTTTCTGTACAGCATGCAGGACTATGTTAGAGAGTCCTGAGTAGTTTTACCAAGATTATTTATCCTAGAGTGAATTCCACTGAGTCTTGCTCAGGAGGCAGCATAACATCTTTTGAAATACCTAGAATGAATCATTCTGGATCTGGTTTTACTTGTGCCAGTGACCCAGGACTCGCTTTGTTGGTGTCAGCATGGGTGCAGAGGTGTAAAATGGGTGTGAAAGGAGATCAACTGAATTACTTGAAGAACTGAAGGACATGCTCTAAGATATATATATGCTCAAAGGCTTTGCAGATTCGCGTCTCTAAATAGCTTTTTTCCATTTCTACCAGCAAGCAGCAGGAACAGCTGAGTGCTGAAGAAACAGCTGGCCTTCAGTGATAAGGGGTAGCTGCCACTTCGTGGCGAAGTTTGAAAACCTTATATTTAGAAGCAGAAGGGAGAGGCATCAGCAGCCACACCCCACAACCTGCACTGTTTGTGGTTTCTTCATTGCCTGCTCTTTGGGACTGGAATGGCAGTATTTACATTTTTAAATGTTGCAATGCCTTTCTTTTCCAAAATCCATCCTGTGGCATGACTTGATGTGTGAGATCAGGGAACTGCTGGCTGCCCTGAGCTGTGATGGGGGCATCACAAGTTGAGGATCTGTAACCCAAGTGACTTCATTCACTCTTTCCCATGTATGGCATTAAAAAACAGTTAGGCCTCCCACACTTTTCAGATTTGGCTCATTGCACCTATGGCTTGTTTCTTTCTTCCATCTTTTTAAATTTCTTATTCTTTCATATCCCTATGTCCAGAAATAACCTCCTTCCCAGTGCTTTGGAGTCCATCCCCCTATTTCCTCAGGTGCTGTGAGGCTTGGGCAATTAGCAGTGAGATGTCTTCCCACACAGGAGGGGATCTGCACTAAGAGCTGGCACTGACAAGTTTCAGCTCCCTGTCTCAGCATCTCAAATCCCACTTAATTTCTCATCTCACCTGTGATTCAGATCATTAACTGTTTCCCAGATGCAGAAACCAGAACATCTGAAAGCTGAATAGCAAGAAGTTTCAGAAGTAACAATTTTGTCAGTGCTCAAGATCAGTTTGAAGCACTTAGAATACCTCTACCCTGCCAAATAAAGTAGAGCCAAAGACCATTCATTCTCCATTCCTGATCTCAAGTGGCAAGTGTCACTGCAGCCACGTGGCTCTGCATCTCCTCTGGGCTGGTATGGGTGCACATGTGGCTTTTAGTCATCACTTTATTTCATGTGTTGTTAGGTTTTAGTTTGGGGTGGGTTTTTAAAGTTTAAAGTGCTTGAAGATGTGTGGCAGCCCTTCAGACAGCTACTTTCAGGGCTGAAAGCTGAGGTTTTGTGACACAAAGGTATGTGGGGCACTGGGGCTAATGAGCTGCTGCTACAGCATTGAGGGAATCTGTAGTGTTGAGGGGTCATGTCTGTGCAGTCTTACCCAGTGTGCCTGCTGGAGTGGTATTTGACCTGTCACAGCCTTGAAGTGGACTCAGGCATAGACTTGGAGAGTAGCTTGGTCCAAGGACCATGACAACAAATAAATAAATAGTACAGATGCTGTGGGGTCCTATGGACCTGAGTCACTCTCATGGATTTGGGTTGGTGGGCTCTCTACATGATGCTTGCCAGCCAAGCTTGCTGCCTGCTCTGGACCAGGAGTTTGCTGCACTGTTTGAATCCCTGGCTTTTCCAAAACAATGTAATTTCTCCTGGTTTTATCTGAGATTTAGCAAAGCTTTATGAACACTAGTGAACAGACATGCTTGCAAGTCAAATCTGAAAAAAATAGCATTTCAAACTGAATGCCAGTTCCTTTTAACATGTCTTTCATACTAAAGCAATTAAAAAGAAATTAAACATTTGTATCTCGGCGTCCTTGAGAGTTTGGCTGCAGGGACCTTGAATGCCCCTCTCTGCCAGCACTCCCCAAGCAGTGAGACATGCAGTACCCTGTCGCCAGGCCCTGCAGCCATTTCTGTGATCAGGCATGAAATTATTCTTAACTGATTGAAGTGAGGCATAGATTGAAAAGCTTGAGAGACACTGATTTATTCCATCATCCTGCTCTGCTTCCTGAACCATGCATGGCAATTTTGGATAGCATCATGCTAATAATTTGCTCCAGCACTGCTGCACTCAAAGCGCTTTACAGAAGGCAGTGGTATCACTGCTTTAATTTTAGAGGCAAAACCAAAATGAGACATAGGTGAAACAACTGGCTGGTAGTAACTGAGCAGAGGCAGGGGAAGAGCTGTGGAGAGAACTTGGTGTCCCAGTCTCCAGTCTGTTACTGCAGAGGGAAGATTTTTTATATGATTTTGCATTTGAATTTCAGACATGCCATGGCCTTACTACATTCCCTTAGTCTAGGAGAGGGGCCTTGTGTACATTTGTATTGCATTTAGCTTCCACAAAACATATAGGCTAGTGTAGTGCAAAGAGGCTTTGATGCAGACCCACTTTGTGTTGGAGTGCTTCTGGGGGGCACGGGCACCTGCCTGAGCAAGCTGGTAAATTAAACATTTCTCCTTTTTCTGAAAAAATTTGCAGTTGGGTCTTCGTGTTATGTTACTATGACACAGGCACATCACGTAGCAGTTAAAGCATAGTCTGCCTTGCTGTGACCATCTTCTTAGCTGCCTTAAAGTTTAGCACCACTGTTGCAGACCAGGATAGAGAAAGAAACAGAACATGGTTGTGCACACAGAGTAGCAAATGGGATGGAGAACAGTCTGCCTTTGGCAAACAGAATATCCATTTTAAGAGGGGAGAGAGGCAACTGTGGGATTTAAGTATAAAAGCAGTCAGTGACAACACAATGTCAATGGCATCTACCCTATGAACATAAAACCCCACTTAATTATCCAAGGTTTCTAACATTAGTCTATAGATTATTTATTACAGATGAGAAACCAAGAATGAAAAAGTTATAGGTACTAATATAAGCATGGAGATTGCTTACCTGGGTGCTTGGACATCCAGAAACAACTGAGTTGTAAGCTGGATAAATAAAATTTTGAGATGAGAATTGAAGGTGAACTCCTGATGTCTTTTCATACAGTCAGTCTCCAGGAGCCAAGCTGTGTGCATATGAATGTGGGAAAACAGATACTTGTTTATCAATTAATAGATATCTGTCATACATTTACAGACCAGCAGAAAGTATGTAAGCAAAATGTTGAGCTTTATTCCCAGCAGGAAAATTCCTGAAGTGGCTAATGCAAACTACTACTACAGGCCACAGGACTCTGTCACTCATTTGTATGAGCTGTGATGGATCCAGGTGAATCTGTGACAGGAAGATGATAGGTTCATACCTTATTGTATCATAATAATAATAATAATAATGCTCTGCATTTCTGTAGCATGTTGAACTCATGCATTTTAGACTGCTCAGTCAAGATTTGATCATTCAGGCCCTTCACAAATATTAGTAAGTAGGTAAAGTGCTGTTCATCTGAATGAGGGAGGAATCAGTATTGATCATGAAGCTCATACTGCTAGGATAGTTGGGATAGTATTACGTGGTAGAGATAAGAGAGCTCGTACATCAATACACACATTTGAGAGAAGATCAGAACAGCCCAGGTGGTAAATAACCTGGACAATTGCCTGCAGGACCTAAAATTAGAGATCAGCACAAAGACCTGGCAGGTGAATAGTCAGCAGATGCTGTCTTATCTCTCTATTTGCTTTGGAAGATTGAGGCTGACCCAAAACATGTTGAAATCAATCTGTATTTTCTCCCTTATTTCGATAGGCTATGCACCAGGCTCTAATAAGTTCTGGGCCTAATTAAATGACTTTCTTCATTGCAAGCTAATTATTTCTATGGAGAAATGAAACTGAATGTTAAATGAGCACTCTGTGGGAACTGTATCTGTACTGCATGGTTGAGAATAAAAAATTATGGGCTTGATTTCATGTTGTCTTACATAGTCTCCTATTCCACATAAAGCAAGTACAATTTCTCACTCTCTTTTATCGATATAAGTATGGAAATGGAGTGAAGAGTCAGGCAGATTGACTGTAACAAGTTCCCATCCTTATGCAAAAAAAATCTACTGCAGGCAGGAAATCACTAGCTTTCAGCATCCAAGGGAGGAAGAAGCAATACATTTAAATTGCAGCAAGGAGGTCAGATATCAGCAAAACATTCTGATGGTGAGAACAGTGAGGGACTGGGCTGCATTACTTGGGGAGCCTTTGGTACCTCCAGCATGAGCTGCCTGTGAGAAGTTTGGTTCCAGCCTTGGCCAGGGGATGGAGCACCCAGAGACCTGCTGGATGTGCACTCTTACCAGTGACTGGTAGAGTTTTGCACCAGTCCAGGGGAAAATGCAAAGTACAAGACAAAGACAAATTCAGTGCCATCACCTGAAAGTCAAAGCACACAATGTGAAATGTGAAAACTGCAGTAATTAGTTAGATAATGGGAAATCAATCATGCTAATGAGTATTTAAGTGCTGGCAGACTCGAGCCATTGCTGTGTGGATGGAATTGATTTAGTGAATATTTTTTGCAAGGATTGTAGGTGGGAGGCTGCATATATCTGGCCAGCAATGATCATATGTGGTGCTTCCCTGTAATTCTTCCCAGCTAAACCTTCAAGCTGAGTGTTGGTTTTGGTGTTTTGCTTGATGTACTGAAAGTACCAAAGTATTTCTGTGATGGAGAGGAAAAGGAATTGTCTCCATAAGGCACAAACTTGCTGAAAGCAACTTTGTGTGCAAAAAAATTTGTCACTTAGGCTGCTGTGTCTGTATGGGGGAAGAATATAAGATGCTATAGCACACAGTGGTTAGGACTCAGCCTTATGGGACCCGCACAGCACTGTGTTTGCTATATGTGATGTCTTCAATATGTGAAAATGACAAAGGGAAATCATCCTAAGGCAGCTGTTTGCCATGCAAGTGTCCTGTGGGGTGCCACCTCCTTTGTGTTGATGCATGGACTTTAGCATTGGGAGAAAATTCCAGTAACAGGGTGCAAGTGAAGGGGAAGAGCCTGGGGGGCAGGATGGAGAATTGAACTTACTTGGTTTACTTGTTTTCCTTCCAGCTTTCCACAGGTCTGTTTTTTTGCCTGGCACTTGGCTCAGTGTCTCTGATCCCGTCTGTCCTGTTTTTATTCACCTTCCTTTGTTGCCGGTGGTTTCACGCTGTTTCCATTCCTCTCCTTTCGTGTGACACAGATTCTCCACCTGAGCCACGTCCAAGGTGTTGGACTCCCTGCAGTTACAGCACAGAGACTCGATGCCCAGGACACGATTTCCTGCTTTGCTGACAGTGCCTGCATTGTGTAAGTCAGTGTATGGTTTACCAGCCCACAGAAAAGAACTTTCAGGGCATTATTTAGTGTATTCTCCTTTTTCCAACTCATTGGGACACTGGCAGCTCTTCAACTCTTCTTCATTGTTGCTGATCTGTTGGTAGTGGACCAAGGTCCCACTAGTCTGGATGATCTACATAAAGGGAGAGAACTTTTTTTTAATATGAAAATCTTATAGTCAACACAGAGAAAACAGACAAAGCTATGAGAATGTTGTCATTAATAAACCTTCCCTATGCAGAGAGAAGCAGAAATGCAGAGAGATCTCCAGTTCTCATTACTAGAGGTAATGATATACCTGTAGTAACAGATACTGTGGGTCTAGATCAAGGCTTTCACCACAAAATAGTAGTCCTTCTCTCCATGGGGACCAGTGTAACACAGGGATGGATTTTCACTTTTGCCTGCCATTCAGGTGTGCTGAGGATGGTGGAAGGTAGACCCATATCGAGTGACTGCCACCACAGCACTAGGACAGGGCATGTGACCACTCACCTGGGAAAGTCTAAGTCATCCCAAGTCACTCTATCACCTCTCTGTTTTCAGATGAAACTATGAGAGTTGTTTAAAAGGGTTAGACATATTGGCAGTTATCCCAGGGCTGAGAAGACTGATAGACATATATTCCCATATATATAAAAGACAGATGTAATATTCAGAGATACAGTCATGAGAATTAAAGCTTTAACTTCTAATAAACATCTATCTAGAGTCTGAAGGCACTTCTGATCCACAGCTATCAGGGATTGTAATTAACACCCAAGCTCCCGTGAACTCAGAAAGTCCCTGGAGGCAGGTAAACTCCAATTACTGAGCAGTAATACTCACTTTTGAAATGCTATCATAAACTGCTCCATAAACAGGAATGAATGAAGGCCAACACCACCCCTGCAGAAGGCAGCTCTTGTTGATGCTCAGGTAGCTGGGACTTGTGCCAAAGGAGGCTGGGGAGGACTTTGTCACGGCCTTGTGTGAAGCAGCACAGATCTTGCCCCCAGGATGAAGGAGTCAGTTCTGGGGTACCTTGGCCCTTCTGTGGGGTTCAAAGGTGGGGGAACAGGTTGTGTCTGGCATGGGACAAAACCCTCAGGAGATGGCAGGTCCTTGGTCCATCCCAAGTTAGTCTGTTGTGACTGGCAGAGGACTGCACTGCGAGCCTGTCCTGATACCAGGTTAGAAAACCCCCACCTTGCAGCTTGTTCCCCTGCTTAGAGACACCTCTGCTTCCCAAATTAAGATACATGCTTTACACTAGACAGGCAGAATGATGGCTTAGTGAAGAAGAGGTCAGAAATAATACTTTAGCATGACCTCTGCTTTCACTGCCTGTACCTTTGACATGGAATCAAACACATTAAACCACCCAAAATGTACATGTCTGGGCTCTTTGTGGAGGATGTTTGTTTTATTTTTTAAAAGCTTTGCTTACGTGTGGAGTCTACTATTTACTGCATGATGCTTTTTTTGCCACTTAGGCACTATGCTTAATCAGATTTGTAAATTAATTCTCTCCTGGGGTTTCTCTTTGTGTGTTCAGAAAGCATAAAAAGTGTTTATGACATGCTTCAAAACACACACTCGTTACATTAGTCATCCTCTCAGCATAATAGTTTTATGGAGAACACTTCAGGTTAAAGAAAAACACATTTCCTTTAATCCAGTTTCTTTCCCCCACTTTTGATCCCTAGAGTTATGTTGCTTGTAAGTAAACAGCTACATAACACGCAAAGGCTGTAATTGTGATTTTTTTTTTTTTCCTTGAGGAAAAAAGCTACTGTTTATCCCTTGAAAACTCTATTATTACTTTTTTGTGATGTATTCCTCTTAAAACATTTTCATACAGGAACTTTTCCTTCCCCTGTCAGCTGAGAAGCTGGCTTTATAAGTCAGTGGTACTGAATCATAACACACTTTGTCCTGCTCACCATTTCCCCAGCCCAGCAGCAGGCCTGAGGCCAGATGGAAAAGGACAAATTGGATCTGGGACACCGACCTCTCCATCAGTGCTGCTGACATCTGCATGGATGGGCCATCCCTCACACCCACTGTGCCCCTCCCTGTTACAGCTTTTTGAGATGCCTCCCAGTCAACAAAACACTTCTGTGGCAAACATTGCAATGTAGGAAAGGACACAAGTGGTGGAAAATGTCACTGACACTGGTGAGGAAGAGAGGGTGCTTAGCAAGCATGGTGGTACCCACTGGCAGGAGGGAAGGACTGCCATGGCCACTGAACCACAGCCTGAGAGCTGCAGTCACAGCTCCAAAGCTGCAGCACATCAGGATGGGGTGAAGGCTGCTTTCCAGAAGTCACAAACAAATGTGGCTGTGGGCTTCAGTTTATACCAGCGGGACATGGGGAAAATCTCTTGTCATGACACTGCAAATTCACCCTCATACTCTCTAGGCAGCCTATCCATATCCCTTCACACACCTCACACACACGTATCCATCACCCCCAATCTCTCAGGCCCTTTGTGTTTCGCAGGAAGCAAGTAGATAAACCACAGCTCTCAATTTCCCAGTTATGCAAAAAAGCAGAAACTCCTAAACCTTCAGAAGCTCAAAAATGCTGAGGTAGTTAAAAACAAAACAAAACAAAACACAAAGAAGACCTGAAACCAAATGGGGATTTCACACCAGGGATGCTGGGATCTCATAGATGTTACAAAGATGTGTGGTGCTCTTGCAGCACATTTACCCTCATGTGTTTGGTAGAAAGGGCAGAGGTTCCTGATAAAAATAATCCCATCTTTGAGGAAGGACACAGTAGCAGGAAAATCTAATCTCTGATGGAGCAGTCCATGATACAGAAAAGGGAAAACATTCATGTTGAGTTGCTGCAGAGAAAAACTTGCTCAGCTCAGTGGGGAGGAGCCTGTCTCTAGCACTGCTCTCTAGCAGGAGCTTGGGGATTTTGAGAGAGGTTTTTGCCCACACCACTTCTTCTCTGTCAGTCTCCCGGACTCCCTGGATCTGTGCCTGCCTCAGAGCTGTGGGATAACCAGACCCCCCCTAGGACCTCATGCAGTCTGCACCAGTGCAGGCACATGCAACTGCAATTAATAAATGAGATGGAGCCCAGCAAGAGGCTGGAGGGTAGCTATGCCCCTGCTCTTGCTGTCCCACTTCTGAGTGCCGCAGTCACTGCCCATCCTTCTGCCTTTGCCATGGCCTGCTGGGCAGGATTCGTGTTCCTGGGACACCTGGAGAGGCTGAGCTCATCCCATCAGAGCAGCTGCTCCTTCCCCTTCTCCCTGGTTTCACAAAACGTTCAGTCTCAAATCTTCTCCTTCTTGACAGTTGGTTCACAGCATGCGATTTAACCCCTTGCTGCTTTCAGAAACAATTTTGGGAGACAGGAAGGGCATCCAAAGAAGTGCTGCACCTGCAGGGTGGTGGGGTGGGTAGTGGTGAGTGGAGCCTGCCAGAGGGTCCCTCTACCCCCTGCTCTGGCAGGGAATGCTGCAGCTCACTGTGCTGGTACTTACGGAGCCCGTCTTTCCCCGCTTCCCATATCACAACAGCTCTACGTGTCTCTAGCTTCCCTCTTGCTCCCTGCTCAGACATCTCTATTTTTCCCTTTCCCTGGAGAGTGGAGTGATGTGGAGGAAGGAGGATTCCCTGATTCTGGCGAGTTCTGGGAAGCAGTGCCATGGTTCTCAGCCAGGTGCCAAGCAGCCCGTGTCATTTACAGGCACAACTGGCGTTTGTTTCCTCAGCAGCTCCTTTGTTCCCTGGCACATCCTCAAAGTCACAGGCAGAGGGCAGGTTCATCAGGAACTGCTGGCCAGGCTTGCAGGCAGCTTTGAATTTTAGACCAAATCACAAACCTTGGAGGCTCGACTCTGTCAGCAGAGCGTGAGCAGGACTTCATCTTTGCAGCCTCTGCTGCTGCTTTCACATGAAACCACTTGTGTCCTGTAGCTTGATATTTGTACATGGGAAAACTGTGCTAAAATACCAGTTTGAAGGGCAGGACTGTTGCGAGGACCTGAGCACCTTCCTCCTCTGGGGCAGCTGCACCCGTGTGTCCTGGGGGAGGACCAGCCACCCATCTCATGCCAGCCCTGCCCCAGCCTCCTCTGTCCCCACACACAGGGAGCAGAACCTGCTGCTGGTGTCTTTGTGGCTTTCCAGTCTCTGCTTTATCCAAGACAATGTTTGTTTCCTGCAAAGAAAAGCAAAGTCAGATGTCACACTGGAGGAAAATAAAACAGATCTATGCAGGGCTGAACGGGTATCTTTTACGAGTCTACACAGAGATTTCATCAGACAGTAGCCTGAACCAAGGCAAACTTGATTTTGTCCACCACTAGCGGAAGAGCTCAGGGGACTAACAGAGGGATATGAAGAAGCTCAGTTTGTTCATGATGTGGTGTCTGACGTGAGGCATTCCCAGTCAGAGTGAGCACTGGTTTCCATCTATTGGAAATGGAGAACTGACACTGACCATGCAGAGCTCTGGAGATGGAAAAATATTATATTAGTGCTACAGATATACACACTTCTACTGATATGCTATGAATTAATACATCACTGGGTGATGCTTGTCCAGCACATCTGTCACTCCAGTGAAACTTTGTTCCTCTAAAACACCACGTGCTCAAGGGGCATTGGTTGCCCTGTAAGACTGTGAGAATCAGAAACTCATGGTGACACGAGGTGGAACAGGCAGATGAGCTTTTCAGGTGGGGAGGGACCTTAGCATCCCCTCATAATGGTGGCCTTGGAAGTGAAGTGGAGAATCACTCACCAAAGCATCTTGAGTCTACTGGACTCCTGGATCCTGTTGTCACTTGCAATTACTTTATCTGTACCTACTGCAGAATTGCCAAAAGTGCCTGTTTCAGCCTGAGATTTTCCTGTTTGCTTTTGGTTTCCCCTTATTATATTACACAGAGAAAACCTTTCTGGCCATGTCTTTTTTTTTTTTTTTTTTTTTTTTTTAGTCAAGGTATTTCTCATCATAAAAAGCTTTCTAAGTCTGGTTACTGTTTTCCCTTACTGGGAATATTCATCCAGCAATTACCTTTGCCAAAGATGATGTAGTGCAAGCAGGTGTTAGAGCCTTACTGTCAGCAGTATGGAAAATACATTTGATTTCTGACAGCAATCCTGCTGTTTCAGTAGAAGGCTGCCCCATGCAGAGATAGGCTGGTTAGATCAAACTGTACTAATTGCAGAGTGATTTGGAAATCTGTTCCACTTGCAAACAGAATGAATCCAACACTTTGTAACACTGAATTAACAAAGGTCACATTTCATAAATATTACAGGGCAATTTTCATAGATAATGCAGCAGGTTAGTTAATGATTAGAGCAGTAAACTCCTGATGTAAAGCCATGATGAATAAGGGACACATTTTTACGGCTTCCATTATTGTTGCCTTGGGATTTTTAACCAAAGGCAGCAGAAATTATTAGGGCACAATATATATTTAAAAACTAGCCCATCAAACTATATCTGGTAGTCCCAATGGCTTTTGGATTAGAAACTAGAAGATGTAAGAGATTTTGAGAGTATCAGTCAGATTCTTGACAGGAAAATAAACATGTTGGTTTCAACACTCTTCTGCTGGATTCTGCAGTGAAAACCCCAGTGTTGATAGCTGGTGAGAACTGGCAGAGCTCAGGCTAAGCAGGGATGCAATCCTCCTTCTTGCTTCAGCTACTGGAGCTGCTGGATCAGGGCAGAAATATTTAGTTAAGATCTAGTTCTCTTCCTAGGATTGAGTCCAGAACCATTTCTTAGATGCAAAGTTACTCGAGCTACCTGAGCAGTAATCTTACTGAAGTCTATGGGATTAGCTCTGTGGGAAGGCAATATTGTATATATTATGCTTAAGAAAAGGTGGTGGAATGAATCCTGGGGCTACCCAGGGGTTTTATGACAGAAATCTTGGGCCCATGTACTAACGGAGGACTTAAAACCAGAGAATGTAATTTTCCAGGATTTAATTAGGAATGTTTTATATTCAAAAACTGCACACATAGACAATCCATATTTCTCAGTAGGGTTTTATCTACTCTGAGCCATTCGTGTCTGAATTTGAAGGGCTAGAAAATCTTGATATAAAACTGTGGACAATTGTCATCCAACCATGCTTACGGGTGGAGGGCTTGGGAATCAGCAAAATTCCAGCAGGTGCTTTATATTCCCTTCATCCAGAAGAAACCCGCAGGAGATGGCAAGTGGCTAGAATCACTCTATAATGCATTATTGAGAGAATTTAACTATAAAGCCTATACTATAAAACTGTGTGACACAGCGATATCCAGGCATTTGGATGAAGAACTGGAACCAGTTTCATCTCCATTTAGAAAAGCTGGTGAGATTAAATGTGAATTGTCCATGCCGTGACACCATTATGACATTTCAGGTTTTCATTTTCAATTTTTAGACACTCATGCTTAGAACCTAAACCTAAAAATATTATTCCTGGAAAATCTAGTGCAAATTAAGTGAAACCAACCAACCAACCAAACCCCAATGTTCATGCAAGTAGCAGCTCAGCTAAACATAGAGCAACCTGAACTGTGAAAAGCAGCCCAAAGCAGTGTCAGCACCAGAGCCAGAAGAAACCTAGAAGGCTTTTCCCACAGTCAGACACAGGGGACCCCCACAAGCAGAGGTTTGGAGAGTCCCTGGAGGATTCACCCTGCCCACAGCCAGCACTTTCTCCAGCCCTGCCTCCATCCCAGCTGGAATGGGCTGAGAAATGACTGGATGTTTCTTGTAAGAGCAGACACACAGCACAGCTGGTTCTTCCGTTGACAAACAAGTAAAAGAAAATAAAATATCACACTGTCACTTAAAAATAGCTTCAGTAAAAATACCACAGAGAGTGCTTTCACCCAGCAGAGATTGGCAACTGATTAGGGAGAGTTATCAGCGTACCTGGGGCCAGATAAAACCTGATCCTGCTGCCAGGCATTCTCACCCAATCGGGAAGCTTGTGGGTTTGCAATGAATGCCTGAGAAATTCTAGAAGTTCTCTGATAATGCAGGGTTTTGAAACAAGGGTTTTCTGCTCCCCACCTGCCATGCAAGTTTAAAAAAGCTCCATGTGGTCTGATGCTGCAAAGTGGCTTTCTTGGAGTTTGGTGAGACAGGGCAGGCAGGAGGCAGCAGAGCTAGGTGAAGATGTTGTTCCTCTCCCATACTCATTCTCTGTTCATGCCAAATGCAAGGCGACTTGGTCCACTGCCCAAGTGGGGTGAGCACCCATCTGCAAGGGTGCTCTCATCCTGTAAATTAGAAGTGAAATCATTCATAAAGGCTGGGCACCACTGTCAAGTTCAGCTGAGGCTTGGAGACTTCCATAAGCAACATCTGTGCCTTGTAGCCATGCTCTGGACACATGTATTTGGATCACAGACTTCACTGTGTAATTCTGGGAAGCTGATCTGCAGAGCATTCTTGCAGTGTTATCAGTGCAGTTTTTAAAACCCAGCATATATATGTGCAACAGTTTTCCAGTGGCAGAACTCATATTGCAAACTGGAAATTCCAAGATGTAGAGTCATTGCAATATTCCTTTTGGTCTTCAGCATCTTGATTCTGCTTATATAATGAATCCAGGTGTTAAAATTAATGCATTTTTCTTTCTCTGCTTATTATAAAGTATTTAGTGCATCGTATAATTTGCAACTGTTATGTGTCTCTATTTGCATTATTCCAATTATTTCACCCAATAGGGGAATTAATATTCACTAGCTGTGTAAAATCAAGCAGTGACCCAAAACCCACTAATTTAAGGGACCTTTTACTGGATTTCAAGAAAAAAGAAGAGATGGATGGAAAGGGAACAAGAGCAAATCCTGAGCTCTTCTGGGATGGTGTTATTTGTCAGGTCCTCTCAAGACTGACCTTGACCCATCATTCATCTAAAACTTCACATCTGTAGACACCGTTGAAATCCAGGGGCTTGAAATGCTGTGAGCAATGAAGAAAAACCAAGTACATTAGAAGTAAAGCAACTGAAGAAGTAGCTTTGCTAGGTCAAGTGTCATTCTCATGACCTTAAGATTGGAGATCTTTCCTGTTTTTATGTAGTATATCCTGACTGCTTGTCACATGTGACTGCATTAGCAAAGCACGACATAGTGAAAACACTTGAAAAAACCCTAAAAAGACACAGATCAGGTAACACAGGGATGTCCTCCATAGCAGGGAAACCCCAAGCTGGGACTGCCCTCACAGTCAGCACCATCCAGGACACAACAGAATGTGTCCTTGGGATTCAGGGGGCAGGATCTGCTGTCTTGTCAAAACTTCAGAGCAGACTCTTCACTGGCCTGCTCCTGGGTACAGCTGCATAGGATCACATCACCAAGCAAACAAAGCTGTTTTGGGGCTCCTCTGCAGGAGAGCACATCCCCATGGGGTCATCTGGCACCTCTCCTTTCCCCTCCCTTTGCTTCATCCCCAGGATATTAGGGTTTTTTACAAAAGCAACAAGTTAGTATTTTTTCAGACTGGGGGGACAGCAAGTGACCCCAAAACCCTTTTACTCCCAGAGCAGTTGCTGCTTCCAGGCACCACCTGGAAGGGAAACCAGCTGCCCCCAGCTCACCCAGTAAACTGTGACCAGTGAAGGTGGGGAACTAAAATTCCCACAGCACAGCCTGGGCCAATGACTGACCAGTTCTCTGCTGAGAACTGCTGCAGGAAGGATAATACTTTATGCATGTTGTCAAAATGCCTTTCAGCATTAGCAGGATGTTCTCTGCTCCAGACAGAGAAGGACACATACCCAGCCTCAAGCTGTTCCAGCCCTCACAGAACAGCAGACAGCAAAATACACGTAGCTGCATGGGGACACAGTGTTTTCAAAGCTCTGTGTGATAGCACCAAGTGGCATAAATCAGAATTACCTGTCACAAATCATATCCCTCCATGGCCATTTCTCCATCCAGGCTAAGCAGCAGCTCAGACTCTCTGAGCCAATGGTGGCACTAGAAAAAAAACAAAGAAGTAGCAATGCATTACCTGGAATGGGGAGTTGGTAGGACGGCAGTGATGCTTAGGACAAGAAATAATTTGTGTATGTCAAAGCCAAAAGAAAACCCTGAAATGCTGAGTTTCCCTTTTCTGTGATTTCAGCCATTAAAAAGAAGGTACCATTTGCTCTCTGCTTCTGATGACACCTTCACTCAATTGATCTTGCCATCTGCCACAGAGTTTGTCCTGGGTTGCTTCTGGTCCTTGTTCACTTCTGCTTATGTTCTCATTCTGCATTCTATTATGGGAAGATGCAGCAACACAAAGTTTTTCAAATCCAGGTTTCAGAAAGAAACCAGAACCATGTATCTCTTCAGCCTGTTGGGGGAAAGAATGAAAAATAAATTGTTCTGGTGACACGCAGTTGCTGGCTATTGATTGCTTGGAGGATTCTGTATTGCTTCCAAGACAAATATAAGATCAGCTGCTGGAGTAATTGAGCAGTATGGGACACAGATTTAGTGGTTCTTGTAATACAGATGTTATTTATCTACTTGATGCAGAGCAAATCTACTTACAGATGTAATTTTGGGTTTGTATGTTCACAGTGGTGACAAGCTGCCTAGTAGTTCCCCACCTATAACCTGAGGAGGCAGGGATCCTGCCTTTGGGGGCCAAGCCCCCAGCCAGGATTTGGTACCCCTTATACCCACCCCTGCTCAAGCAGGTGCCTGTGGGGGCATCAGCCCTTTTAGTGCAGCCACGTGAAAGCAGGTGGAGGTGAGCAGGGCAAAAAGCATCCCAGCTGCAAGAAGGTGAGAGGAAAGCAGGTCTCAGTTGCCTGAAACTTTCCTGAAGATGAACTGCAGGGGATGCCCAGATGCCCTGGTCAGTGCCACTGCTTGGAAGAAATGCTGCTGCTGTGAGGATGCTGCTATTTTGTAAAAGCATTTTCAGGACCTTCCAGTGCCAGATATCCCGACGTGCTAATGCAAAATGCATTAGCCCAAGCAGCAGGAGCTCTGGGGCTGCTGGCGCCATTGAGTTCCACTCATTTCATCTTTATTATAAATACTGCATTGTCGTCTCATTCTTTTCTCTCATCCTCTCTTTAGAAAAGAATTATAAGGCTCTAGTTGACTGGTCCCTTTGACTTAGTACAGTTGTTAAACCACAGGCAGTAAATACCTCTTTCAGTTGTTTAAGGCAGATGTATTTATTTCATTGGAACAACTGAATGAAATCTGTAAGAGCTAAAGAATCCTCCCTTTCACAGCAGCTCCACTTTTCTACCTCCGAGCTGAATGCAAAAGAAACTTTTCCTAAAACCTGCCGTGTGAAACCAGCCCACCTTCAGGCTGCTCCAGCTCTCAGCTGCATTTTTTTTTTTAATTTTTTGTGGTTCAAGAAGTATTCCAGCCTCGACAGACTCACCGCCTACTTGTAAATAGCGATCTTTCACCAGGCAGATCTCAACTGACAAATGTTAATTGTTATGCAAACTATCCAGAAGATGAGCTCTTCTTCCAAGACTGAAGGGCAGCCACCTCCCAGATGAACCAAGGCAGCTGTTTAAACAGAGTGGGGCTGCCGGAGCAGGGGGAGAGCTGGGCGGTGCTGGAGGAGCTGGAGCTCTGCCATGCCACCGGGGCTCACAACCCCCCTTTTGTGAAGAAAACCTCCACACCACAACTGGAGAACTCAAACCGACCCCAGAGCCACCAGGAAAATGATGTCGTGTTTCAGTGGAAACCAGATGTAAAGGCTGTTTCTTTGGAGTCATGCAATAGGATGCTCCCCTCCTGCAACTGGGGAAAGTGAATTCAGCTTGTTGGGTAGGATAGTGGTAGGATGAGGGTGGGAGAGGGCTGTTGCAGAGGGCTTGACAGGGAGCCAGAGATGCTGAAGCTGCTGTGTGAGCCTTGTTCTTACCCAGAGGCAGGTTGATGCCCAGAGCTGCTGGGCCATGGCTTCTGCTGGAGTCTTCTGGGGAGCTGGGAATCCCTTGCCAGGGAAGAGCAGCGTTCCTGCCTTATGGATGCTGCTCATGACTCCGCTGTAGGCAACACCTGAAGGGAAACTTGAACATGCAATCAGCTCATTTTTCCTCCCAGCCCTGTTTAGTCCCTATTTCTTACCTCCTCAGCTGCTCTTGTTGCAGGACTGCTCTGCCTGGTGCAGGGACTTTGGGATCAGCACAAGGCACAGGAGACATCCCAGGAAGACAGAGAAGGACTCACCATGGCTGCTTGTGAAAACCATCCTGATGAGGTCAGCAGGAACTTGTATGAGAAGTGAGTCTTGCTCTTTGCTGCACTTGTCCAGCCCTTGGAGAGCCCAGCTGTGGAGAGAATGAGGTGGCTCAGTGGTACAGAACAGCTAAAGGAGAGAAAGTTCCCAAGAAAATTGTCTTTCCTGGAAGTTTTCTAGAATCCTAATTCAAAGAGTTTGCTGTGCTTTCTAACAAACATGTGGAGAGCTCTCTACTTCCTATGTGGCTGAACTGTATTTCTCAGAACCATATTTAAGCAAGGGATTCATGCCACCCTGTAATCCTTGTTACTGGTTTAGAGGGGATTTTGTTTGATTTTGTGGTTGTCTTTTTTTTTTTTTCCCTCAATTTTTAAGATATCTTTGTGTTACTGCAGCAGGGAACTTCAGGGTTGTTTGGGCTTTCTTTAGATAAAATGCTTTATCCTGGCTGTACCTGCACAGTCTTCTGCTGGAGAGGACATCATGAGTTTGACTCAGTACATTTTGAGATGAAAATACATAGAAAGGGAGAACAGACTACAGTTTGAAGATATGAGCAATGAGGAAAAGTTTTCACTGATTCTAAGGCCTAGTATTACTTACTTTCTCTTCATTTATTTCAGTGGCAGCAGGGATGCTGTCTACTTAAAAGCAGAAAAGATTTCATTTGACCCAGCAAATCTGTTCCAACCTCACACCTCTTTCCCTGCTTTTGCATCACTTCCAGTATCTGGCTGAGCAAAACAGCCACATGCTATCTCCATGCTCCACTTTCCCCTTCAACAGCTCTGTCTGGCTATTTATTTTACACAATATAGAAAAAACTCCTTGCTCAGAGGGCCATAGAGTCAGGGATTTAGTTGCCAGGGAAGGCCACCGATGCCTCTCAGCAAGGGCACTTGGCTTGGCTCTCAGTGTCCATGGTTGTTTTCATCTGAGACTGAGCTGATAAGGAGATTTCCTTTCAAGTGGAAAAGCATAAACTGTATTTATATGCAGATAATTTCCTATTTGTTGGCTTCAGTGTAACAGGCTGAATTTCTGGCCTGTCTCTCCAGTGCTCTCTGACCACATGAAGCATATTCACAATTGTCTGGGTGGGTGATGTTTTGCCAGGAGCTGGAGAGATGCCACTGTACAGCTGGCTGGGGAAGGCAGAAGTGGAAGGACATGACCAGGCTTCTTTAGTCTTCTTTTTTAACAAGGAAGTGGCACAGGCCACAGCACCTGCTTGGCATTTGCTCCCATATTCATTACAGTTGTTCATGCTATTGCCCTGTGATTTTATCTGGGCGGATTTTATACATTTTGATTAAAAGATTTTTTAAAATATATCCTCACAGTGTAATAAATGCCCTCTGAGCCATCTTCAGGACACAGTGATTTTGCAGGGTACAGGCAAATAGGACCATGCTCAACTGAGGAGCAGGAAAGACTGAACTACCTATGTAGAAAAGGAAGGATTTACTGAAAAAGCTGGCAGAAGATTCTTAAGCTATTCATGCTCAGGAGGAGGGGAATATTGAGCCAGCATTAATTCGTGTTTATATGGGAAACATACCGCATTCCTCTCTGCAGGGGTTTCCAGAAGATGAGGCACCAGTTCACAACTAACTGATAATTATTAGTCTTCTCTGTATCATTTTACAGTTGCAAAGCACCTCAGGATCCCTCTCTGCAGGAATCCTTCATCTTTATTATATTATCTCGGGGTTTTAGCTTGCATTCACTTTAGCATCTGCCGTGGGACTATGCTATTGAGGTTTAAAGATTAAGCTTATATTTAAATGCATATTCCCCTAATGTTATACATCTGGTTTTGTTTAAAAGTAATGTTACTCATTTTAGAAATCCCTTGTTTACTGGGTCCTTTATTAGAGGTCCATCTGACTCTCAGGCTATGGATGTTACCAGCAGCTCCACCTTAGCCAATGTGCCTTCAAACATCTGGATTCTTCCATTTTCTCCCTCCTGGGAACTTGTGTGTGTATGAGACACAGCAATGTACCTGAAGGCTTTGCAGAATAACTTACTGAAGACACCTTTGCTTTATACTTAACAGGTGAATAATAAAAATATCTCTGATAAATAGTACTTAATGCTTCTTGAATCCTTTGAGGTTTGTCTTTCAATAAACAACACAGCTCTGGCCCACCTGTCTCCACTCAGTCTTCTGGTTCTAGTCTTTTCTAGTCTGGAAGGCTTGTATGTCCCTTCTACAGTAGGATGTGAACTCTGTATCTCTTAGTTTGGAGATTTTTTTTTATTTTTTTTTGAGTAGCATCTTTAGAAGAGATCCATGAAAAGCCAAGTGCTTCAGGGACATTGCTGATGGTCTTTGATGCCTTGAACTGGAGCTAAGATCATTATTCTGCTGTAAAATGGACATTGTAATCAGCACTAAAAGCTGAACTTAATAGAAGCAGAGTTTAGAATCCAAATGGCATTTGTGCAGACAAAATCATAGGACCCCCAGGCCATATGTTTGTGTAAGTATATATAAACAAGTACATATGTATGCCTGCATATATACACACACACAAACAGGAATGAAGAAAACATGCTGCATTCTGGCATGGGAGGTAATAGTTGATACAGAAAGTAATATGATAATAAAAATCCAGTTCCCATCACAGAGGACATCCTTTTCCTTGTTCTGCCCATTAGAACTACATCACCCTAACCATATGCACAAAGCTCACATTGCCTAAGAATGTAAATGGTGCAAAATAGCAACATTTTTTTTTCAGCTTTTGGCTTTCAGCACATCTTTCTGTTCTTGAGTTTCTCAGCCTGAGAAAGTGCTAAACTGGACAGTGCATTCCTGTACCTTGTAGAATCATAGAGTCATTCAGACCCTTGGGATCATCAAGTCCAACCATCATCCCTACTCTACAAAGTTCTCCCCTAAACCATATCCCCCAACACCACACCTAAATGACCCAAATCCAGGGATGGTGACTGAACCACCTCCCTGGGCAGCCTGTTCCAGTGCCTGACCATCCATGCAGCCATGCAAATTACAGTCTAGTGTTCCCATGCCCAGCCTGAAATACAGCTCCCATCTTTCTCCGACTTAACCATGTCCTGATGTCACACAGTACATTATAGAGACAATTCATACAAGAGTAGTAACACAAATCTTTTGTTTTATCATTAAGTGGGATGAATTCCTGAGGACTCGAGATAACTCCACAGCAGCCTATGTATGCAAAAAGGCATGGTTAGGGTAAGGTTAGGGTAAGGTTAGAGTAAGGTTAGGGTAAGGAAGGTTAGAGGGCTGTTGTCTCAGTATTCACCTTCATGCAGTAGTGCCTGCGTGCATACACCCCGTGCAATAGGGACTTGGGTGAGAGACCCCTCCCTCCTGCCTGTACCCAGACACAAAAGGATAATGTCATTACCACTTATGAGATCTCAGGACAGAGGGATGAAAAATATCAATGGTCCATCCAGTTGAGGCTGCATGTGGACTTTGAGTGAGCCACAGCAGATTCTTTCACCCTCAGCAGGCAAGCTTGACAACTGAAAGTCACACGCATTGTGCCAGGTCATGTTTCTTGCCCTTTTTTGCTACTGGTGGAATATTCCTTTACAGAGCTGTGCAGACATGTCCTCATGGTGAGAGCTGCATGGCAGGAATGCCTGGAGGAGCTTGGGACAATCCTGGATCCAGAGTTTGGCAGGGGCAGAGCAGCATCTCCTCTGGAGGGAGGTGGTGTCCTGCAGAGCTCCTTGAAACAGGCAATGCAGAGCCCAGTAATAGGACCAAGGTGGCCACATTCAGGCAGTCTGAGTGAGCCACAGCCTTTCAGTGCTTCCTTTTTGAGGACAGCATGTTTGCCTCTTCTGCACTCACATCTGCAGTAACTGCATTTATTTTCCAATGTCTCCAGTACAATAAACCAGTCTACAAGATGCCAGCACTCATCTTCCATGAGAGACACAACAGTCAATTAAAGGCACTCACTGAAGGTGAGCTGTGGATAAATTAATCTGATAGGAAAGCTCTGTAGGCCACCAGCTTCCTGCTAGGGACAGGGGAATGTCACAGCACATTGCTTGTTGGCATTGCACGTGATGGTAATACTGTCTGTCATCACCTGGAGACAATGGCCCTGGATATGTTAGTGACACCTTTGCCTGCAGCCTGTATGGTGCTGTAGTTCACCATGAGCTGAAGGCTTGTTTCTGTAAAAATCTTGTGCTACTGAAATGTCCACATGAGCACATCATACACCCAAATGGCTGTGTCCATGCTCGGGAAGCATCTCCTCTTCACAGAGGAGATAAGGGTGGGTTGTTCTGTACACAGTGCTATATGGAAACAAGATCATGAGTGGAGAAGGTGCAGTCACAGGGCATCACCAACATAAAAACCATCAGAGATACTCACTGAGCTCATCCAAATATGGCTATAGTTGTTGCTAAGCCTCCGGGGATGAGTAGGTCCTGCATGCTCTGCAGTTTGCTCCAGGTCCAAAAGTGCCAGCCATGGAGTTAGGAGTTGCTCCAAGGACCAAATAGACTGAAGTCCAAATGGACTCACACCATCCACAGTGAAGTCCTGCTCCCTGAAGCAGAGGTGTCCCAAGATGACTAAAGATCACTTCATTAGCCAGATATCCAAATAAAGAGGAATAAAGATTTCCTGTCATCTCTGATAAACTGCAAAGGTAGAAAAATCTCTGGTCAGCAGTGACAGGGTGCAGACACACTTTCATACAGAGTGACACTTGAAGGCAGAGCCCATTCTGTTAGCCACGACCAAGAAGATGACCCACAGACATAGATGAGTTTGGGAGAATATTCAGCCTGTGCCCACTGAGTTCACAGGTCATCAGCTGAAATCATAGGAAACACAAAAAGACAATTTCACACAGGACATTGAAGAAACAAATCCTCATGCAATGTACCTCAGAACTTCAGGAGAAGGGATGGAAAAATCCCAGTGCTCAGCAATGTGCTCTGCCAGCCACTTCCCTCAGATGATATTTGGTTGCCTAACAGAATGTTTAAAACACACTATTGGCTGCTATTGCTCAGCCAATCAGTTCACATCTGTTTTTTTGTAAAGCTTCTGATTTATCCTCCTAGAGACTTCTAAGCAAAAGTAGATGTTTTCAAAGATGCAAAAGGAATTCTGGATTAGTTTGGGTTGGGGTTTTTTTGTTTGTTGTTTTTGTTTTTTTGAGATGAAGAGGAATTTGAGGGCAAAAGCAGTTTATATTTCCTCATCAAGCCCTTTGTTTTGTAATAAAGATATCAGATTTGAATATGGAAAAATAATGTAGATGCCTCTTGTGAACAGAAAGGTGCCTTTTATCCACAGAATGTCTCAAAACAATCACAATCCAAGTCATGAAAAAGAATCTTCTAATGGGAGACAATAGGTTTGTCACAATTCAGACAAATATTTGTTATGCAAAAGCAATCTTTGTTTTAAAAAGGCAGTGCAGGACATTTGGGAATGTTCTCAAGAGCTTTATTCTCATCTCTGCAGAATTATAAAATGACCCAACAGAACCCCTTGTGTTGCAGCAGTGGGTCAAGTGCTCTGCAGGCTGATGGCTGAGCAGGGGAGCTGCTTCTGCCAGAAATTGCAGACATTTTACGTCATGCACATTCTGGTTCTCAGTTTCCCATTACTGTTTTCTTTCAGTTTAGGGATAATCCAAGATGTATGTTTCTTGCCATTTAAAACCAAGAGAAAAACCACAACAGTATTTTCCATGTAAGCCAAAATCTTTCACATGTGCCAACTGTCAAAGCAGACAAAAGAGCTTTGATCATACTCAGACACCATAACTAGCTACTTGTTTTAATTACAGAAAGTTTTAGCTATTATTACATGACAGCCTGGCACATTCAGCACATGACATAATTTTATGAAAGCTTTTCATTTCTCTCAGCACAGCTCCAGCCCGAGGCTATTCCACTCACAGCAGAAGCATCAGTTTGAATGAAGCCAGGGAGATATCACACATCCAGACCTACAACAACCCAGTCATGCCCCAACCCTGCTCCCAGCCTGGGTGTGAGACTCACCCACAGCTGAGGCAGAGCTGTGAACTGCCCACAGATGGTGTCTTTTCTTTTTTTCTGTAATTTTTCAGGACTAAACAATTCCTAATCACTGTTTTTTTGCAAGGCATATTCCATTTACTTGATGTTTTCCTTCTATTTATAGTACAAGAGCTGTTTGGAGGAGCTAAACCACCAAATACTGGTTTTTTCCTTACCTGGATCAGTCAAACCACAAGAAAAAAACAGTTGTGGTGTAGGTCACAGGTATTCCTGGGTTACTCCATATTTTCACCTCTCTTAGCAATACTTTCATTTTGGCAAAGCTTTCTGTGAACAAACTCAAAAAAAAACCCCAACACTGATGCAGAGCAAATCAAAGAGGGTATGACAGTCATCAAAAAGGCTCTGTGATTTTCTGTTTGAACAAATGCTCATGAGGACTCATTTTCTCATAGCTGTGGAGCTCTAATCTTCATCCATTCAGCACATTAGAGAAAAATACCAAATTACATCCCTTATCACTGCATCTAATTTCAAACAAAATCAAATAAGCATAGTAAAGAGAATAAACACAAATAATTAGTGACAATGATAACATAGGAACTGAGTTGAAACAATATCTTTCCCCTGGAAAATACTGGAAAGAAACATATGAGTTGCTGATTAATTTAACAGCCATTAAAATGTCTTATTAACTCAAGTGCTAATTGAGTGCTTGGCAGGAATAACAGAGCAGTGCCAATGATACACATAAATAAAATTTGCTAAAATTTGAATAAATTCTGTGGCATAATAGTTTATTACTTTTCTAACTTGCTGTTATAACATGTTTAGCTGGGTTGGGTGGCCTTACCTACCTCCTCTGTGCCTGTTTGGAAGATGCCATGCTCTGATAGCAGCTGTCCTTAGAAAAAGTTATGTCCATTTGCAGTCCTTTTGGCTGAGATCTTCCAGATCTGGCTGGAGCATGTACGTTGCAGTGCTGTCTGAAAGGTGTAAACTGCTGAGCTTTGGGCAGTCTCAGTGCTCTGACCACTGATGCGTTGAGCACTGAAGGATTAAAGAACCCATGAACATGCTGACCACCACCTTCCCGGCACTGGTGTTTGGTTTCCAGCATGCCAGATAATTTTTCTTTCTTGTGCATGGGCATCTACAGTCTGTAGGGTGAAATCAGACTAACAGTATTCCTTCCTCTACATTTGATGCCCAGCTGGGATGGTTTGTGGTTGCCACACATAGCTTACCAGGCCCCCTCTTTGCTTGCACTCATAGCCTGTGGATGCATCCTGCCATGGCTCCTAGATTAAGAGAGGACATTCACATCTTGCTGTAACTCACTTCTGCAGCAGCACAGAGATTGCCTCCACTCCCTTCCCCACCATCACTCCCAGTGGGAGGAAAGCAACTAGTTTTTCCTGTCCAAGCAAAGCCAAGGCATCATATTGCCTGGATTTTGCTCGGGGCCTCAAGGGACGCGTATCTCAGTGCTGGAAGTGTTGCAGGGACACTGGGCTCCAGATCCCTCCCCTGGATGACTGCAAATGCAAGTGGGTGGTAGGGACCTGACTCCTTTAGGGCAAGCCCAAACTTCAAGTCACATAATCTAAATTAGTTGGGTACAGGCAGGAAATGTCCTGAGCTCAGCATGTCCTAAACACACCAGAGATAATCTGAGACCAAGTGAGAGCCAGAAAAATGGTTGAAAGGTTATGGGTCACGAAGTCTCTCACGCATAAAACCACCTTAGGTCTGTTTTCTAGCCCAGAGACACACCCCAAGAAATTTGGCTTCAGGTAGATGGAAAGTGATGGATGAAGCCAGGATTTACAGCCGGACTATAGCTGCCCTCACTGACCCAAGCTCCTGACTTGTGTGTGGCTTCACCACGTGCTCTCAGATGCTGGGAGCCTTTGCTGTTGATGCTGTATCTGCAGTGAGTGTGGCTTCCTCCAGCTCAGTTGCTGCAGCATTAGTAGTTTTACACAGAGCTGCCTCCAGCCTGTAGTTAGGAGCCCCTGAAAGGTTATTTAGCTATGGCTTAAAAGCTGCTAAACTGTCCTTGATGGTTTGTTTTCAGCTCCACTGAAGCATGGGCCAGCAGGCATGAGCAACCAAGGCAGGATGGAAGCTGTACCCAGGGCAATGTTTAGGCTGCCAGGCTTGTGCAGGTACCCAGTAAAGGTTATAAAGGGCTTCAAGTGGTCAAGTCCACAGGGAGCCTTGTTCAGAGGAGGAAGGGAGGTCCTGCTGCATATATCATCTTTCCCAGGCACCTAGAAATGACCATCCACCAAACAACTAGTGCTTATTAATAAACTTGCTTAAGGAAATTGGCTGGAGTCTTACTTTTCATTGTGCTGAATGAATGGAGCTAAATATAATCCAGAGCTCATTTTGCTGGATAACAATGCGAGAGAAACTTCCTGTTCTAGCAGAAATCCCTGCGTTTAAAAGTTGGAGTTTCTCTAGGCTGGGTGAAATTCTTCAAATCTCAAGAAACATTAAGGTCACTCTCTAAATTCTTCTCTCCTCTGAAAAAAAAGATATTATTTTAATACTCAATCTGGAAGGTAACGTAGTGTCTTTATCAGAACCCAGCTGAAAGCACAAGATGTGTGACAAAGGTACTTCCTGGCTTACGACCCAAACGCAATAATTATTTTTGCAGCTGAACTGGAATAAAGACATTATTTAAACATGTATCTGTCATCTCACACTGCCTGCGGCTTGCTGTTGGATATCTATTTCTCAGGAGCACTGTGGCAGCTCCTTATGTAAAGGGAAAAAACCATAACCATTTCCTTGCATGACTTCATTTGGGATTATGTCTCCTTACATCTCCTTCTGTGGAGCACCATGTCAGGGTTTCAGGTGCTGACAAAGCCCATGGTGGGTGTGCAAATGTACACTGGTCTTTGCAGAGAGCCCTGTTTGTGTTGCAGATTTGCAAAACAAAGAGCCTCAGTGTTTGATTTTTTGCTCAGTGCTAAATGAACCACAGACTGGGCTGGCTACAGGAGACAGGGGATTGCTGGAGCCCCAGGAGCCCAGCAGCCACACCACTGCCAGGGCTTGGACTCAGGATATTCAGCAATTTAAAAAAGCTTTAATCCTGACAGGCTCCTCTCCCTCATTTTGCTATTGGTTACACTACCAACCCATCAACCTTTCCAATGAGTTGATGGTGAATGATGAACTAATTTCCAATGAGTTCTCCAGGAATAGCTTCAATCCCCAAGAGCTGCCAGCACGAGCACCTTCCTTGCAAAGACCTTTGCTCAAAGAGAAAACCAAGGAGCTAATCTGTGAGTCTTTCCTAGCTCTGCAGGTGCACAGTCTGGTCTTTCCCCCCTGCAGTGCCATGCATAATGGACCTGAACCCAGTATTGCGATAGATACAGACTATTCTTCAGCTCAGAAGGCTACTGGGCACTAATCTGTAAGATTGTGTTGCATTGCATTCAAGCTCCACTGGGATGTGGAAATTCCATTTAGCAGTGTGTTGAGGAAGTCAGATGAACCACAGTTGTTGTGGGTGGAGAACTTAATGCCTAATGAGTGGTGGAAGTTTTATGAGGCTGCTAAAGCCAAAGCAGCAGCTTTGACAGAGCTTGGTGGGACCCCTGGGCAGAGTTGTCTTGGTCCTGTTGGGCCCCACACACCTGCAGCCAAAGTGCTGGATCAGGGGGTGCACGGAAGGAGGAGGCAGAAGCTGGTGGGGTGTAAATGGAGGTATAAGTTGGAGATGGAAAGGAGAGAGGACAGGAGGCCACAACCTTGGGGTAGGACTGAGAGGAAGTGGAAGGCAAGAGGCATGCTGGGTACCTGATGGGTATCTGCTGGTGACCTCTTGGGTGTCTGCTGTGCACAAGGACTCCTGGGAGGCCATGGGTGTGCTGGGCTCCTGTGCCACATCTGCAGGGCTTCCATAGAAAGATACTCAGGTCTGCAAGATCCTACCATGAATGAAACAAAGTATTTGTTAATCCTGCTGGTCTTTTCAAGGCCACACTGTGACAGTGAACACAACCTAGGGGAGAAAACACCTTCAGAGACTTTCAGCCCAAGGAAGTAGCAGCACACAGGTGCAAACTACTGCCTTCACTGGATAACTTGAGCACAATGCCATGAGACCTGGTGCTGCAAGAGAACTTCAACATCACCAGCTGCTCCTACAATTCTGGCAAGCTGGGTAGTGAGGAGCAGCTTTGAAAAACAGCATGTGTGCTCTCAACATCACCTGTCTGCCAAGTGATGTTTGGACTCTTGACCTGAAGCATCATCATATGGCACTTACCCTCACTGTTCCAGGGCTGTGATTCTTTGTGGGGATGAACCACCTGATCCATCTTCTCCATATGATGTGGCCCTGAGGAGCTCCTGGCATAGAGTATGGAGTGCTGTTTGGGTTTTTTGTTTTTTTTAGGGGGGCAGTGTTTGGCTAGCTCTGCCTGCTGGATGATGAACATATGGGCTGGAGCTTGGATTTTCCCCTTGGATGGAGACTGAGGTGCTCCAGCACAGCCATAATGCAAAGACATTGACTTGAGAAAGACAGGGTGTGTTTCTGTCCACTGGTAACTGAGATGACTTTTTAAAACTCAGACAGGCCCTGCAGAAACCACCAAGCTGCTAGGAGTGGCTGGAGGATGCAGGAGCAGATTTCATGCTCTCACACTGCTCTTTGATGCTCTTGGCTAATGAGTTAATCAGCTGCTTGTTGTCGCGCCTGATGGGAAAATAACAACAAACACAACCAGAAGATGAACAGAAGAGAGCAAAACATCTTTTTGGCATGTGCTTCTTTGACTGCAACATCAAAGATCACATAAAGATTTTTGTAGAAGATTATTTCTCTGAGTTTCTTTAGCTCAGAAATCATCAGGAGTGTCAAACCCCATTTGCAGGAAGACCTGTGGAAGAGAGTGCTGCTGGAAGGGAAGAGACGTTTAATATTTCACAAAGGGCAAGCACAGACTAACGCGCAACATTCTCATTAAAATGCTTTAATTAACACTGGTTCAAGTACTAGCAGATGTGGAGCTTTGTGTGTCTGAGACACGTTGGGGGTGTTGGGCACTGCTCAGGTCCCCATGGGAGCATCCTTCCCATCTCCCAGGCCAGGATGCATCTCAAACTCCCTCACAACCTTCTTTTAACACCAGGCAACTTTCCTCCTCTCAAAGGGTCAAGAGACATTTTATTTACCTGACCACATGCCAGCCCAGAAACCATTCATGCAAAGCAAACAAAGTCAGCAGTATGAAGGGAGCAGCAGACACAATCCTTTCCCTTTCAAAGGCTGCAGTTTCAGTCCCCAGTGCTATAACCTCATTAACCATCTACCTGGTATCCAGACCAGACACCCTCCTGTTCCAGCACCGGGAGCACTCCTCAAGGTGTCAAGACACCTTGCCTGTCTTTTAGAGAAGGGACAAGAAGACCAAGCCACATAACAGGAAAGCAGGGGCACAACCTCATTTCCACAAAGACGTTTTTAAAATGGAACAAAAGAGGCATCTTTTCACACCCAGAACAGACAGAGGCATGAAGTTTTCTGAAGAACTGAGCTGGCGCACTAAAAAAGAAATGGAAGGAAAGGTGAGTTGGAAAATATCCCCTGTACTTATTATTTCTTCAGGCCAGAAAGGGTTCTGGGGCTCCTTAAGGCAGTGGCCTGCTCTGAGGATGTGTGGTGAGGTGAGGGCTGAGCATCCACAGCTGCTGTGAGATACCTGGTGCTGCCACCCCTTCCCTATGAAGGGCTCTCACTCCTGCCTGTGAGCTCCAGCCTGTCCCAATTTCTGCATCTGCACCTGCACAGATTGCAGGAAGGGTCAAGGACTAAATATGCTGCCAAGACAGACCGATTTTGCTGACAGCAGCAGTCCACGAGGAAGCACGCTTTGTCACTGGCTGCTTCATCTGTGGGGAGATAAGAGAAAGAGGCTGTCCTGTGGCAAGCAAGCTGCCACCCTTCCAGCCCCTGCTGCCACCCTGCAGCAAACCCCCAGAGGAGCTGGAAGCAGCTCCTTTCACAGACTTCTGCAGTGATGATTAACATGGATTAGAGTCACATTCCCAGCAGCTTCCTTCAGCCAGCCAGGATATGGCAGCAAACTATGGCCAAGCAAGCAGCTGGACCATGGAGATCCAGCATGGAGATCCACTGGACAACAGCATCCTGGCATGGAGATCCACTGGACAGTGATCTCCACACATCCTGATCTGGAGATCAGCTGGATGACAGCATCTTGACAAGGATATTGGCTGGATGACAGGCATCCCAGCACGCAGCCGAGCTTGCACTTCAACCTGCAACAGATATGAATCTCCATTCCAGAGAAAATGCATTTTAATTATGCAAAACATATGCGCATTCTTTAAATATAAGGAAGGAAAAACAGGACCCCATCTTATCTTTTTGTGAAATCATTATTCGGTTTGAAATATGTGGATAATTAACAACATTATAATGCAAATTTAAGTGGATTGAGCTGGGTGAGTTAAAGTGACTTCACCTACCTAGCCATAAAAATTGCAACACGGAGCTGTTGCAACGAAACTCTGAGCACTATTTTTAGTGCAGTGCTGTAAGAGAGGGCCTGTGGGAGGGCATCTTCCAAAGGAATGCAGACGGTATCTTTTTGGAGGAATTAAACCTTAGGAAACCATTACTAGCTCTCATGAACGACCAAGGGATATTTTTCTGACTGGGCTGGAATTTACACAGAGACACCAGCATGCACAGAAAGAAAATAATGAGTCATTGAATTTAAGGAACAATGCACCAAAGCCAAATTTTCAAGTGTTTCTGCCTCTGCTCCTTCTCCCTCAGCTTGCTTTCCCTGGGGACACCAGCCTTTTATCAGTGGCAAAAAAAGAGTAAAAAAAATCTTATTTATTGACTCTTAATGGAAACAATCAAGCTTTATCACAATTGCAGTTCTGCATAACTTGTGTTATACTTTTAGATGCATGAAAAATACCCACCTACAGAGATAAACTCATTTCCACCTCCTGTGATTTCACAGCATCACATATTCAGCTGGCAGGTTTTGGACATTGATGCTTGAAGAGGACATGTACTAACATCTTCCCTCATCAAAAAAGACCAAGCTTAGGCTCCATGGAAAACAGCAATCCAATATAGACCTTGAATGCTCCTGTGATTTTTCCATAGATACTTTGGTGGTCTTTTTGCTTGTCATAGAATCATAGAATAGTTTGGGTTGGGAAGGACTTCAAAGATCATCCAGTTCTAAACACTCTGAATGGACAGTGACATCTCCCACTAGACCAGGTGGCTCAAAACCCCATCCAACCTGGCCTTGAACACTTCCAGGGATGGGGCATCCACAGCTCCTCTGGACAACCTGTTCCAGTGTCTCACCACCCTCACAGAAAATATTTTCTTCCTAATATCTAACCTAAATCTAACCTCTTTCACTTCAAAGCTATTACCCCTTGTCCTATCACTACCTAGCCTTCTAAAAAGTCCCTCCAGCTCTCCTGTAGCCTCTTCAGGTACTGGAAGCCTGATATAAGGTCTCCCAGAACCCTCTCTTCTCCAGGCTGAACAACCCCAACTCTCTCAGCCTTTTTTCATAGGAGAGCTGCTCCAGCCCTCTGATCATCTTCATGGCACTCCTCTGGATTCTCTCCAACAGTTCCATGTCCCTCCTGTGTTGGGGGCTCCAGAACTGGGCACAGTACTACAGGTGGAATCTCACCAAAGTGGAGTAGAGAGAGTGTCATCTCCTTTGACCTGCTGGTCACACTTCTTTTGCTGCAGCCCAGGACAGAGCTGTCCACACATTGAGTTTGATCTCTGTAAGAGTTACAGATCATGCTTAGAAAATGCCAAGGCTCTTGTTCAGTTGGAGCTCATCACAATGTAACCCCACCTGGTCATCCCTCCTGGACACCAACAGGGATTTTTGGCACATCTGCTTTGCAGAATGGTGACAAGAACTGAGACAAAATGGTGTGGCTGCTTGCTGTGTTAATGAACATTGCTCTTGGAGATGCACAGACAGCTAAAACTGGGTGATTTCCCTCCCTAAATACCTATAAATGATGATGTTTATCTAGGATGAATTGTCTCGTTAGTACACCTAAAATGTCAAAATAATTGCAGAAACTCACATTTCACTGGTATATAAAATACTTAGCATAATCTTTGAAAAAAAAGCCATAAATGCCACAAGAATTAACAATTTTAGAATAAAGTTTTGAGTTTTGTTTAGATGCATCACCCCCATTCTCCTGTGCATGTCTTAACTCAAAAACATTTTATCCCAGGTGCATTATTCAAGAATCATCTTAAGATGAAGAAGGAAACAGTGTGCTGCTGCTTACAGCAGTAAAGGGACCCAGGAGTTCCCATCTCCCTGGAAGAATTGGCTGCCCACATGACTTCAGAAAACAGAACTTCAAAGCCTTTCAAAATCATACAGATTAAAAAAACCCCAACAAACTAATAAAAGCCCTAACCTAAAAATTTATAATTTTATCGATTTTTTTTTTATAAAGTAAATTTCCACTTATCAACTTTACCCAACACTTCACACAGAAGTGGTCAGTTTGGACACTTGTCTGTAGCACGATCCCTTCCTTCTAATTTTTCCTCCTGCTTGTTGAATCTTGCCTTGGATTGCACATCCATAGGGAAAGACTCATGGTTTCCTACAGGTCTGCTAAGTGCCTGCCACAATGCCTGAGCCCTTTAGATGCTACTATAACAATAACAATGATAACAATGATAATAATAATTAGGGTTAATTATTATTATGATGATGATTCTCAATGTGCATGGTGTGCAGTGAGGTGGCCAAGAGCCCTGCTGCCATAAGCAGCTCTGCTGTCTGCCTTCTAATTACCAGTGAAGAAGAGGATGGAGGAAGACCAGGTGTATCAGGGGAAGAAGGAAAGGCTCTTTTGGGAACAGTCACTGCAGGCTGATGGTTAGGATGGTTAGGCTCTGGTTAGGATGCATTGGGAAGCACTGGGATAGCTGGAGCAGCTTCCTAAGTCCCATCGGAGAGGCACACGTGGCTGGCTGGTTTCTGTCACCACAGGCAGAGCCGGAGAGTGTTGCACACGCAGCTGCCTCTGCACAGAGATGTACCCTGCCAGGCATTTTCTCATCTTACCAAATTACCCTGAAGTACCTCCAAATATTCAGTTTTATGGAAGAAACTGGAGAAATGTGAAGACATAGGATGCTTCTGGTTCAGCTGACCAGAAAACTCTTTCCGCGCAAAGTCACAGCGTGATACGGGACGGCAGCAAAAGGTGAGAGGGAGACAAAGGCATGACAAAGCCAAGGTTTTGCAGTGACATGTTTTCCTGGAGTGTAAATTAGGAGCTGGAAGGACGCAGCGACAGCCCAGCACGTGCCAGCAGTGGGGTCTGTGTGTGTGTGTCAGGAGCTGGAGGCGACAGCCCAGGCTGCAGGACCAGCTGCTGAGGTGAAGCTAAAATGCAGTCTAAAAATAAGGCGCTTATCGGGGTGAGAAGGGCCAAGTATTTCATCACTCTGCCTCGATTGATGACTAGCAAAGCACAGGCCAGGAGGATTCCTGTTTTGTTAGGAGCTGTAATTCTGATTCACAGTTTGCTGGGCTTGGGCAAATATCTCCTGTTGACACAAGCCTGGCACTGCTCAGCTGCACTGTCCCCCACCTGCTGGCATCTCTGCTCCTCATAATGCAGGGCAGCAAGACACTGCATTTTATAGAGAAAGCACATAAAATCCATGGGTTCATGGCTGGCCCAGTGCCTGTAAAAAGCTGACAGGTCTGGGGTTTGGTGCTCAGCTCCTCCTTGCCCACCCACCCTCCAGGGAAAGGCAAGAAAACTTCCCTTGCAAGGGAGAACAGAAGCTTCACCTCACTCTGTCCCCGGCAGAGATGTTGTTTAAGGGACATTGGATTGAGCACAGGGGTGTGTGTGTTTCCCGGGAGGCAGGCAGAGGGGCCTGGAAGAGGCAGAGCATCAGCCTGGCAGGGCTGGTAACAGAACTGAGGGCAGAGTTGGTGGCAGCACCCACTGCTGGACCCACTACCCCTGTGACCCCTCTCCGCAGGCTCCCAACCACACCTTGCAGCTTCACCCCCGCGCCTGAATGATTCTGTCATCTGCACCGTGCTGGGACAACCTACGTGCACCCTGCCGCATCAAGTGAAGCAACTCCCGATGCCTTGAATCACCGGGGCACACGGGGACCCAAGGAGAGGACAGTGGTGTGGGGACACACTCGCCACTCCTATTCGAGTCCCGCTGCCGCCACGCCGGGAGCCCCCGCCGTGGGAAATCCCTTTCATCAAACCGCATCTCCCGGGGCCGCCCGCCGGACTCCGCTGACACTTGGGTGCCTGATCCTGTAAACATCGGCGCCGGCGAAGCCGCCGCGCAGGCAGAAGCCACATCCTGCCAGCCCCTTGTGCAACCTGCGGGGCCACCTCCTCCGCCACATTGCGCAGGGGCTTGCGACAGCCGCGGAGCAGCGCAAGACGCCGGTGCGGGACAAGGCGGGGTTGGTTCCCGTCGGGCTGCGGAACCGGCGCTCTGCGCCGCCCGCACGCACCCGGGGTTTTATTTTTCAAGTGATTGAGGCAAGCTACGTGCATCAGTAGATGGTTTCTGTGAGTAATTCTCCTCTCCACAGGAACATTTATCTGACTTTATAATTCATGCATGCCTGGGAAGTTCAATCCAGTCCCACTGGAGCAGCAAGCTCAGTGGGAGTTTATTTATTTAAAAGAGAGCATGCAGTAGCATAGAAAAAAAATCAAATCATCAGAAACCGTAAGTCTTAATCCTAAACCAGCTTTGCTTTTCTTAAAATCTGGTCTAGGGAAACTGCTTTTAAAATGTGGCTTCCACGGAGCCTTGGCTTTAGCATTGCAATCCCTACAGAACAATATTACAGCATAATAATTAAAACATTTACAAAATGAAGATAATCTATGGCTGATCCAAGTTTCTATGGAAATTTGGAGGCTATGGTGTATGCAGCTGTTCCCATCTAATGCAAAGGTTGGCTGGAACTCTACTTCTGAGTCCCTTTGTAACTTGGGGGATAATTTGTCTAGTCTGTTTACACAGTTCTTAGTTTGCAGAGCCCTGGAGTGTAACATTTCTATGGTTCCCAAGCAAAAGGGTGTCTTAAACTCCATGCTCAGCCTAAGCAATTAGTGTTCTCAAAGTTAATGAAAAGATTCTGCTGAAAGACATAGGTACTCGTGCTGGTGTCACAGACATGGCACTGAGAGAGATACATCAGAACATGAGATGCACCAGCAGAGAAATGGAAACACTTGCACATGCTGGCCCACACTACCCCCAGACACAGTCCCACAAAGACCAGTTCCAATCACTCTGCTTTATATCTGAGGCACTTACCTCCATTTTGTTACCCTTAAAGCTTCCACATCCTTCACCCAATGCTGCTGGTGGTGCCAGCCCATGAGGCTCAGACAGCAGCTGGGGAAAGAGTTGGGAGCTGGCACAGCTGGCACCAGAGGTTCTGCCAGATGTTCAGCTGTGGGTATGGGTCCATCCCTGTGCATCCCTCTACTCCTGAACTACTGGGTCCTGTTAACAGGTTTTGGTGAGCCCACACAGGGTAAATACAGACCAGAGGAAACTGAGGAGAAGACAGTCTATAGGATGAGACAGTCCATAGGATGAGGCTAGTCACTTAAGTGCTAGTCACTTAAGTGCAGTTAAATATTTTTATCTAAAGCTGTGGGCATCTTTATGTGAGTCACCATAATCACACTTCTATAGACACACACAGATCAGGGAAGGGTTTTGGGTGGCAAAGGAAAAGGGTTGAAACATCCAAGGAAGGATGCTAAACACCATGCTGAAGGACTTTTCAGGCTGATACCACCACCTGGTACTTGATGGACCAGGCTGATAAAAAGCTGGATAACCTGGAAGTGCTTGAGGAGGAACAGAGCAGAATTTGCTACTAGCTCATCCTCATGACGAGTTTTTACATTCACAAACTTATCTCCAGCAAGTCCATGGCTGATGTAAGCGGTTTTCATTTTGCAATGCTAAATTGCTAATGAAGAATATATTAATAATCTCCAAGGAAAGGAAGTCTGCCAGTAAAGCAGAGCTCCAGCAGCTACGCAATGGCCCCAGGGGTGCAAAACCTTCAAGTCTCAATGAAACAACAGCATAAAAATCTGCTTTTTACAAAGAGAGAGGAAAACTCAGTCAGGAGTACACAGAAGAATATCTTTCAGCTGAAGCAGTGCTGAACATTCCAATTCTGAACAAATACTTAGTAGCATTCACTGAATTATTCCCTTAGCATTAGTTTGAACTCAAGACAGAAAGACAAAGTTTCAGTGCTTCACACTGAGAATAATAAAAACAAAACAAAAATCCCCAACACACACCAAAAACCCCAAACCCAGTATTTTAATTCCTGGTTGTATTTAACCCCTGCAGGGCAACTGAGTTACAGTTGGGATGGAGGCGGTGATGGGTCAAAAGTGTTGTTGATTTTAGAGAACAGTTGTACCCAGAGGCCCTCATTCATTTCTCAGTGAAAATTATTTGCAAATGAAGATATGCATCCCAAGATATCAGAAAGCCAGTTAAAACACAGGGGAACTCAGAAGCTATGACTCACTCTATATGGCAGGCCTTCACTTAAGAAAAAAAAACTTTGCTTTGTTGTTGAAGGACCTCATGGTCTCATGGATTCAGCTCGAGCAGCAGAGATGATGACAGCTGATGGCCAGAAAGAGAAAGGTACATGGGGATCCTGAAATCACAGAAGAAAGAACCCAAATAACCTCTTCTAGCAGGGGAAAAAAAAAAAAAAAGCATAAAATGCCTGCAATTGTCTGCCCCAGCCTTAAGCCAAGCCACAGATGGAGGAGATGGGAGGAAAAACTGTTCCTTGTGCTCAGGGCTTGGTGGGGTCAGGTGCTCCACCAGAGCCTGCCTGCTCAGGGAAGCAGTTGGAGGAAAAAACATTTCCTGCCATCCCAAGAACATTAATTTGGCTTCCATTTGATATCTCGAAGGTCCATGAGTCTGTGTCACTGCAAGAAGATGGTTATGGCATTATTCAGCATAATAACAGAGTAACTGTTTACTTTAAGCTGTTCTTTGGTGCTTATAAAAGACATCCCAAGCAGAGGAGGGATGTTGTATTATTTTTTTGTAGGCACCTCAGTTCAGAAGGTTTGAATGCACATATTTGGTAGTGCAGAAAGGTGTAGGCCAGGCTGAGACTGACCCAAACTCCTCTGCCTCCCCAGAGTGCAGAAGCAGAGCTCAGCTTAACCCCAACAGCCACAGACACCCAGAGATGCTCCGAGAGCAGTGCCCCATCTACCCTCTGGTGTCCACTGACTGGCAATACTGGGGGTAAGGAAGGAGTTTTGGTGCTAGACAAGAGTGGCTTCCTAGAAAAAGACAAGATATGCTGAGCTGTCTGCACTGAGGGGTTGTTTGCAGGAGTGTGGGTCTCTCTCTATCCATGCCAGGGGCTGAAGCAATAAATCACTGGTTTGCTCAGATGCATTCCTTTCCCTGTGGGAGTCCTGTTGCTAAGTCACACAATTACATCACCATGGAGTATCTATGATTTTTTTTGTAGTTTTTTTGGGGTTTTTTTGTTCTGCAGCAGACCCTCTGGACACACATGCTTCCTTAAGTCAAAACCTTAAATTTTCAGATGGATGTTTGCTTGATTTTTGTCATGGTCTTGCCTGAAGCTTGAATAGGCCATGAAAACACACCTGCATGGGGTCTGCTTCTGGGTTATAACATTGGTCACCTCCGTTGGAGCTGCTCTCTCTCCTTTTAGGGCTAGGAGGGAGGACTGGCCTTTCCACAAGGCTGCCATCCCTCCTACATCTTCTGGCCCTTCATAGATCCACAGGCAGGAAAGCAAAGCCTCAGCCATAAAGGACAGTTGTCATGTTTGGAGAGAGGTTTGCACAGAGCTCTGGGCAGCATGAAGGGGGCTAAAAAGGGGTAAGAGATTTTGCTGTCCTTGCTGTGCACTTGGTGCTCAACTCATACCAAAATATTGTGCTGAATCAGGTATTTAGCCCAGTGCCATTTCTGGTAAGAAGACAACCAGGTCCTGATTGCAGCTGGGCTGTTAATGTGTTGATACCATACTTAAAGAGACTGAGGTTTTAATTACAGGTTTTGATAACACTTTACCTCTTTCTAGCAACCTTACATCAGTTCCTGATCATCGTAGTACTCAACTGTAACAAACAAAAGAAGTTAAAATTAGGTGTAAAATTAATCAATAGTCTACTTCAGCACCTTAAGAAGTCTATTAGAAAGCAATTTGCAGTCTTACTTGCTTTCTGTTTTACAGAACACCACCTCTCTCACCCTTATGGCCAATTCTTTTGTTTCTGTGATAACACTGTTTTAAGCCCAGAGCCTAAAAACCTCTATGCCTGTTTAAATCTCTCCCTATAGGTATGAAGGCTTCAGATTATTTTATTTTTATTTATTTAAATTCTGGTAGAGCATTTTCTTTGTAACTACTACTGCTACATGCATTAAAGCAGCTCTGAAGTTAAGCAGCAATTAGAGCAAATGCTAAGATCATCAGCCATTCAGGTCTATTAAAGCAGAAAACTATTTTTGAGGCAATCCAAGAACCACAGCCCACTCAGCCAACAACAACAACAACACACAACACACCTTCCTTGTGAAGATACAGGTTTTTGTGCAGTTAATGAGCAGCTGCATCTGACCCCTGAGCTCAGAAGGGCCCAAGAGCCCACTAATAACGCAGCTGCAATGTAGACGTATTCTGGGAGCAAACTGCACTTCACTTTGCTTTCCCCAAAAAGAGGGGGGTGTTCAGTGTCTGACTGTACTGAGAGCATGCACACACGTCCAGAGAGATGCAAGGGGAACCTGCTTACAAATTGCAAACTGGAGCCAGTCCTGTAACTGTGACAAGATGGGTGTGAGCTGGGATCCAGGAGTACGTGGCCTTCTTTTGCAGAACCAGCTGTCCTCACCCCACGTAGCTTTGGCTGGGGTTTCCACTGAAAGGGAAGATCCTTTTTCTGCTAAATACAGAAGACAGAGCAGATCCTTCACCAGGCTGCAGCTCTTGTAGTGAAGAATGCATTCCTGATTAGAAATAGCAAGAAATTGTCAAATTAATTTCACAGAATCATTCTGTCTGGACGAGACTTTAAGATCATGGTGTCCACCCATTAACTCTACCAAGTCTGGTGCAAAACCATATCCCAGAGCACCACATCTACATGTCTTTTAAACACCCCCAGGGATGGGTATTCAGCCACCTGTGTGGGCAACCTGTGCCAGTATTTGATAACTGAAGAAGTGAAGAAATTTCTTCTAGTATCTAATCTAAACCTCCCCTGGTGCAACTTCAGGCCACTTCACATGTTTCTTGAGAGAAGAGATCAACTCACACCTTGCTGTCACCTCTTTTCAGGTAGCTGTAGACAACAATATAGGCTCCCTTCAGCATCCTCTTATTTACAGGTAAAAATGAGCTTAAAGAGATCTTGAAGAGGTCTTTCTTTTCTTCCTTGGTCCCCTAGAAATTTAATAAAAGAAAAACCCAGTTTAAATTTCTCAGGTGTTTTAATTCAGTCTGATTCTCAACTATATCACAGACTTCTAAGAATCAGGGCAGTTGCCTTATGTTCATCCCAGCTGAAAAAGCACCTTTCAGGCCACACTGCCAACTGCAAGGGCTGTTAAGGAGAAATCTGAATGAAGACAGCCCTTCTCCTGCTTGGCTGCTCTCACCCTGTGCTCCCAAGCAGTGCAGCTGGTGTGTTCCTGTAACTCAGCCCCAGAGCAAAGGGGTGAAAGGACATGAGGTGCTGGATGGGAGCTCCACCAGCATGGCAGGAGGCTGTGGCCATGGTGAAAGAAAGGAGGGTTTCTGGTATGAAAGCTGACCTTTAAGAATACTGCTGGCATCATAAATATGTCTGCAAACTCTCACAAGATGCCTGTTGGGAAGGAGGAAGGAGCAGGATGTGTGCATGCATCCCGGGAGGGACTGGGGCTGAGGCTAACATAGACACAACACTCCTGAACATACAGATTTAACCATATCTGCATTTCCTCAGCTTTTAAGCACCTGCCTTTAAATAACTCAAACCACATTATTTCAGCTCTACTGCTGTTTTAACATTTTAACTCTACCTCTATTTTAACATTCTTTTAATTAAGGAATATAAATGTAATAGAGTACAATATATTAACCTATTTATTTTTTTACCCAGGCCTCTGGGTTTGCTTCCTCCTGCCTCGGGTAGGCTCCTGCTGTGCTGCCTGGCACCTGCACACCAACTCCTGAGGGTTCAGTCCTGCAGCCTGCTTCCACCCTCCTCTCTCCTGTTTAGTCAACATAGTTTTAAAAATGCTGATTCTGTAGTGATTTTGACAATTTTTTCTGACATGAACTGTTACATGAAAAGGAGAACTCATCAGTTTTAGTAACAGGTGAGATAAAAAGGATGGAGATTATAGAACAACAAAATAATAAAAAAGACCAAAACCATCCTTAAAACAGAAGAGTGCAGTGTTGTATAGGGAAGTGATAAGCTTGTTCTATATATGCTTCATATGTATAAATATGCATATGCATATATATGTGTATGTACATATACATATATATAATACAATATATATATCTAAGAGATCTGCATCTTAAAACTCTCACGAGGGCATTAGAGGATCATTACACTTGTAGACTTTCTGTCTTCCCCAGTCCATTAACATCCCATCCCCATACCTCAAGCAAGATTTCCCTGGAGACTTTACCTTCTTTCATCACATCTGATATCTAATAAAGACATAAGAGAATTTAATAACAGCCTGCACAGGGGAAACTTCTGTTCAAACACCCTAGGTTGCTGCTCATGTACAAGACATGCTGAAGGATAAAAGTGACCAGAAAACTGTGGGTGCTTAGCTTTGGAGGTCGTGCTGTTGAAGCCACTGATTTCACCCCAGCCAGCCCAGACTTTCCGTGTAACAAGGCCCAAAAAGCTTTTCCAGCCTTATCAGCTTAATCTGTTTGAATTCAGTTCCCCATCACTTGACTCAACACATTCACACAACTTTTTGGAGGGAAAATATCAGCTCTGAAGGATCCTGAGACAACACAGCAAGTGAAGGACACCAAAATGCTCGAAGCACACTTGCACCCATTTCAATCGCACTTGCCAAATTTAACAGAATATTCATGGGTTTCTTGAAAAATATCCTGTCTTGCTTGAGAAACCACCCTCAAAAGGTACCTGGTTGGTCTCCTACTGGAACAAGGACTTGTATGAAGAGCACAGTGGTTTAATGGCCTTTCTCTTCCACCCTGATATACTTTCCATAGCCAAAATGTTCAGACATGACCACTGGTTTTGACTGAAACATCTTGAGAAACTTTATTATTCCTTTTCTTTTTCTTTTCTTCTTCTTCTTTTTTTTTTTTTTTTTTTTTTTTTTTTTTTGAGAGAGCATTTTCACAGCAGAGGCCTCATATATAATTGTCTGAAATGGGAAACTGAGCAAGGAAGGCTGCAAAAATATCATGTCACTTCTAAAAACTGTGTCAAGCTAAATAAAGCATACTGACCTGATGGCTGGGCCCTAAGATTCTTGTGTGGCTTGTTCATGCAGTGCCTGGCAGGTCCTTTAGCATGCAACTCGAGTTCATCTTTTACAAATTTGTGTTCACATATTCATTTTTCAGAGATGTACTGGAACATTTTCTGTAAATGCTTTTATTGATAGTGATGGATGATCGGCTTCACTGCAAATTGGCCATGATTTTTCTCAGGTGTCTGTTGAAAAAGAGAAGGGAATAAACCAAGTATAGACAAATGCTGGGTTACAAATATATTATGTATATACTATGAGGTAAATATAGATGAGAAAGGGAAAATGTCTATTTGCTGAGAACTGAGCCAGGTACCTGAGGGCAATGTCAACTCTGGCCTTTGGGGTTCAGCCCCCAGTTTTGGCAATAGTTTGCTGAGGAGGACATATATTCAAGATATTGCTGGTAGTTGCAGTAATAAGTAGAGAACTCAGGACCCTTTCACTTCCCCTTCATCACTAAATCTGTGAATTCAGTTTTTACTGCACTAAAAAAAATGTCAACATTTTCTTTTCAACTGTTTAATTTAAATTGCCAGATTTCTTACATACTTCATCAGATTTTTTCCAAAATGTAGTAGGGATGGAATTCTTTTTCAAGCTGTTTTCTTCCAGCCACATTACTGTATTTTTCTCGTTCCTCTACAGTCCCATTACTTCCCTCATTCTGGAATTCCCGCCCTTGGTGTCCTCATGGAGACCCATCCTCATGGGACCTCATGGGTCCATCCTCACGGACCTGCTGCATCATCTGCTTCTGCCTCACCAATTCTGCAACTCCAGAGAGTCCTCACCATTTTGCTGCTGGAACATTGAGCCATAGGGAAGAAGAGGTTTGCAAGGGAGGCATCATTAACTCATTGCTCATTGCTATGGGCTGGCTTGTGTCCACACTGCTAAGGACCAGCACTCTCTGAAGGACAATGGTTACCTTCATGCCGTGCAGCACTTGTCCTCTGTCACCTCTGAGCTCCCTGCCCAGGCCCACCAACCCTGGGACAATAATTACTGTATTTTATATTTTTTTAAGTTTGAAATCCTCCAAACGATGAAAGGACCAGGTGGCAGCCTGCCAGCACGAGGTCTTTGCAGCAGGATGTGAAGGCATTTTGGGTTCTGCAGCAAAGCATGGAGGTTGGTGGTCATGAGGTCTCCTGGGATTGTCAGAGGACTGTCAAGGATAGGGCCTGGTCCAGCTCACGACATGTTCTTCTGTCTAGGCAACCAAACAAAGCACTGTCAGTCGTGTCAAGGTTTTTCCTTGGGAGAAACCAGTTGGTTTGCTCTGGAGCAGAGACAGGAGAGAGCTCATATGCATGCAGTGGAGACAGCCGGTGAGCAGAGCCTGGGGGGAACAGAGACAGCCAAATTGACTGCAGATGAAAGGTGCTTTCACGCCCCCATTGTAGCCTCACCAAGTGGGATGCTAAGCACAGAACAAGTAAGGAGATTTTCCTCATTGTCACTTGCAGGATGGGAAGGGCTGGTTCCCACTGCTTGCCCCCCCCAGTCACAGCCATCATTCTGGAGGTGTCTCTGGCACCAGGCTTTTCAGCCACTGTGAATTCCTAGAGCTTTGCCAGATGAGAATAATCTTCATGCCTTGGCGCTGCAATTTTTAAAAGTTAATGGGATTAACCAGCAGTTCTTCTTTATCTATTTCAACTGCCCTAGCATTTGATTTTGGGCCTGTATAGGGGTTTGTCTCAGCTTTAAGATGCAAGATATATAAAACCCAGTTAATTAGCACACAAGTGACTAATTTCAATAGCTCCCCCATCCCATTTACAATCCGTGTTTTCAGTAACACAGCTCTGTCTGAAAAGCAGTATGAGACATTATTCTCTCTCATACAGAGCCTACTTACAGCAATATATGAAAATGCTTATTTTAAAATATAAATGTAATTACAAAGGTATAATTAGAGATAAGACTGTGCCTCTTTGAGCCACCTCAAATTATAGCTTCAAATCATAACAATAAAACAGGATCAAATTAGTGACCTTGATTAATTTCATTATGGAGCAGAGGGAATGCCACTCATCACGGGATAAGTTTACACTGCCTGACCTCATTTCATCTGTCTTCTTCCCCTGCAACACAGGAGCACCCGATAGCACATCAGGTGAGCCATCCCTCCCAAAGAGGTTGCTAAGCAATCAGCTGTGGGGTTATGAATGTTGAGTGCTTAATATACAGTACAGGGGAGTAGAGATTAACCTCGTTTTGGTTTGTTTTGTTTTCTTTGCAGGTATTAAGGGAACTATGATGGCTCAACTGAACTACACTGAAGTAGTTTGGAAGCAGAAATTAACCCAGATTTAAAGCCATCCCTAGGCCTCAGCAGTATTTGTGTACAGACTGAACTGATTTATTGGGCTTGCTATGTGCTGAGTTGCAATATCTTGCTATATTAGCAATTTAACAGGAGGAACATTTGATTTGTCATTACTAATAGGGATGTAACTAAATTAGTCTCCCACATACTTTATGCTGATGAGGTCATGCTTAGATTTCCCTTTGTAGATCTACATTCTCACTAGCTTTAATCACAGCTAAGAAACATATCGCATGAGTAACACTATTATGAAATACTGAAGTATTTTCAGAGGGGTTTAGAAATTAATGGAAGTCAAAATCAAAGATAAGCTTTAATATTCAGCCCTATGTTGGACATTTGATTAAATATTAATTCACAGCAATGTGTTGGGTACTTATAACCCAGCTCTCTTGACCCATTTGAAATGCATGGTCACGTATATAAACCTGGCATTTGAAATAGGACAAGTCAACACTGTAGATCCCACTTAAATCTTTCCTTGTTTAATTAGTGGCTTTTAAGTTGTTGACTTGATCACAGTTGTGGAGGTAGGAAAACATTGCTGTAAGATCGATATGCTTGTTTTGAAAAATGCAGTGTCTCTCTGCAACACTTTTATTTATTTTTATATATTTTTAGCAAAGCAACAAAAGATGAAATGATGGCAAACAAATTCTGGATTATTCAAAGAATTTGACTTTTACTATCAGCAGCAGAACTGTCTCCCAGATGGGAACTGGGAATCAAGCTGCTTTCTAGTTAATAAGAGGAAAAAAGAGCAAGCCACCAGACAGAGAATCTTCCTGAACTAGTTACTGGGATACAGTGCAGGAAAAGAAGCAGGAGGCTCACAGTGCAAGCTGGGAAGCTGAAACATCCCAACTACAGCAGCTCACTGCAGCATTTGTCTCCATTAGAGCAGATGGGACAAAAGGGCTCAGGTTAGCAGAGTGATGCCTCTGCTTTTGCCCTGCAGCCTCAGTGATGGTGCATTAATCCTTAACCACGGCCAACACATCCACAACTAGCAGTGAATGATTTGCCACTGTCAGCCCCTGCTCTGGCCATCAAATACAGTCAACATGGGGATAGATGGAGCCACCTTTTCGCCATCCACAGCCAAAATCTGGAGCTGAAATTTCTTGAAGATTTTTGCTTGCGTGAAACTGTGAAGAGCATTTCATTTGGTATCAATGCTTTGATCTCCCCACTTAAATATTGCATTAATTCAGAGGTCCCCTGGGTGGATGAGTTCACAGTATTAGTTAACCTCTTCTGCCAGAAGTCTCAAATACAATGTAGAAATAACTCCATGCATTGTGGCAGAAACAAAACCTCATCCTTAATTAAAAGTTTAAGTAAAAGGGATTGCTCTCCTTAGATTAAGGTTTCAGACACCAGTTCTTTGTACTGCTTTTTCACTGCATTAAAGCAATGTTCCAAATTCAGTATGATCAGTCAACAAATTTCCTTTCTGGTAAGAAAATGGGGTGGTTTCTTAAGTACCATAAAGTACCTGTGAGCAATGAACTATCTAGATCCTGAAAACATTTCAATTTTGATCCTTCTTTTGAGAACAGAAACAGAAGTGCCAATTTTGGGAGCACCCAAATTTCATTACTGCTGTCAGCATGTAAATGGTTTATTACTATTCTAAACTCCTTTAGGAAGCCCTTCAAAGCATTATTGATCTGATCCACTAAGGGATCAAGCTCAAATTTTGCAAAGAGCCTCTCAGCTGCTACCTTTCTGACTTCCTCCCAGGAACATGCTTGTGGTTGCACAATCACCTGAATCCTGGCAGTGATCAGTTGGCTGGAGCCTGAGCTTTCCACCTCTTCCCAACAGCTGTCAGGTATGCCCCAAGCACAAAAGGGTGACTTTACCACCCAGTGCCAGAAGAAGGCTTCTTGCTGCTGATGGTGGTCACTTTTGTATAGTACTTAAGTCTATGCTTTATGCTTGGGTTTTTTTAAGTCTAATTACTTTCTAGATTCCTATCTGGAAATAGTCAACTGAAAGCTGCAATCACTAAGGCTTGGTTTTATGCTCGTCATTCTGCCCCTATGGTTCTTGCCAGCCTGGTTTTGGGCAGGACTAATGCTGCTGAGAAGGCTGCAGGGTCAATCCTGCAATCCTCCAAGCCTGTCCATGGGCTGACAGAGACCAGAGCCCACATCTTCTGGTTTGGGATGAGTCCTGAAGTTCCTGGACCATTGTATGAAAGCAGGGAACATCACCACTACCCCATACAGCATCATTCAACCAACATGCTGCTAAAGTGAACTGAATCCCAAGTTAAAATTCCACTATCATGTCTCCTTATCATCTCAAGGGAAAATTAAACCCCTCTTTTGAGTGGACAGGGCTGCCACCTGGAGGCACCCCAGTTTTCCTACATAGTCAGTGGAGAGAAGGAAATGCTGGTGCAAGATAGGCTGCTCCAGAGGTGTCTGACAGGTCGGGTAGGACATTTATGCAGCCAGGTTATGCAGTCCAGAGGAGGCAATTTTAGCACCTCAGTTAAGCAGAGGCTCTGTGCTAGAGGCCTCCCTGGGGTTAAGGATTTAATCAAGGAATAAGGTGATCACTTGCTTCCAAACACAGCCAAAGTACTCTCAGGGGTTTTCTTTCAAAGACCCAGGTAGGTCCAGGCAGGACCTTAACTCCTTCCTCCCCACCAATGCACCACTGTTAAATACACAAGGACCTCAAGTGTCCCATCTTCCCCAGTCACCACAGGCACCTCTCAAACCTCCTCATCCTTAGCTGATTTTCCTCTGGTCAGTACCAGGCACTGGTTTCTTTTCCAGCATGAGTCTTGCAGAAGTCTCAGCATTACCCCAGCTGCCCTGAGGACCAGCAACAAGCACAGCAGAGTTGTGACAGGGCTTGGGGCAGGGTGGTTCTGCATCAGAGCCCACACCAGCCAACCTCAGGTGGTTCCAGCAAGAGGAAGTAGCCTCAGAAATGCTCAGCTGCTGCTGCAGATTTCTTGAGAAGTCAGTAGTGAGGCAGAAACAAACAACTACCCAGAAATTTGCCCCATCAGCATACAGCTGCTGTCAGCCCATCACCTCTCTCCTGCCCAGGCTCTTTTTCTTTTTTTTTTTTTTTTTTTTTTTTTTTTTTTTTTTTTTCTCCATGATATTCTGGGCAGTGAAGTAGCAAAGCAAGGAGGTGGAGGGGAGTTGTGGTGGGGCTTGGCTGCTCCTGCCACCTCACCTGCTCTGGTGGCCAGGGTGCTGTTGCCACCTCTGTGACCACAGCTCTGTCCTTGTCCTCTTGTGGTCCCTGGAAGTCAGAAGATGGACAAGGAAAGGAGGGAGCCTCCCAGGAGAAACAGGAGGTCTGTAACAGGAACCTGAAAACTTTCAGAAGTTCACACACCACCAGAAAGTCACCATCAGCCTCTGCTGTTCAGATGGTACTGCAGGAAGTTGCACCAAACAGCTGCCTCTAGCAAAGGGCTGTTCCCACAGAAATATGTCTCCAAGAGTTTTTCTATCCTAAATAATGTGGGAAAAAATCAAGTATGACTGTGGAATCCCCAGGATCCATGGGATCACCACTGTTTTGGCACACATTTCTGTTTCATGTGCAACATGGGGAAGACAGACCCTGATACCTTCACACCCTTTGGGCTATGCCTGACTCCACAGGTGACATTTTGGGCATCCATGAGATGCTCCAAATGAGCTCAGGTGTTGCAAGCTATCATCTGGCAAACAAGTGAGCAGCTGCATCTTTGCCAAAAAACCACCAGATTTATTCTCCCACCCCCAAAATCCCATAAGAGTAAAAAGTTCCCTTCAGACTTCACAGTTAGCATGACTCAACAGAAAAGAGGCTGCTTGAACTCATCTCCTCCTAGACTGGCTGTAGGATGCCCTCCTAGCAGGAGGCCTGGAGTAGACCATCATGGTACCAGCAAAACCAGAGATAAAAAGATCCAAACCTATCTAATTTTCATTTTTGAAATTTCAAAACTCACAAAGGACATGAATTTTTAGGCAGCCACCCAGTGAATTCACTAAACTAGTTATGAGCCTCAAATCTGATTGTTTTACTTGCCTTACTTAGAGCAAATCTTACCTTGCATCTCCATTTGTTCTTAGTTTTCTGTTGGTTCTGGTTTCACCAACAATGGAAAATTTTCTCTCACCCTGGGTGGCTTTCCTTAGTTTGCTTCTGCTTCTTGTACTGTGTGCTTGTCTGCTAAAAAGTTCACATGGTGATACAGAGCTGAACTCAACGAAACAACATTATGGGGATGGCACCAAATACAAATCTTCATTTGAACTGTCACCACTGCATCTCTTCCCACAGAAGTAAAGAACTTCTCAGCCAAAACTTTTTCTTGAGCTGGGTGAGAGCAGGGGTCAGTCTGATCTCCTTATTAAACAGGGGAACTTCAGCTGAAGCAGTGGATGTCAAATCACAAAGTCAAACCAGATAACAGACTTGGTCTTGGTCTTGGCTCAAGGTGACAAAAAGCATTTCTCCATCCCCTGGAAATGAAAGGTAGAACTGTCTTGCACTACAGAGCATTAAAGAGCACACAAAAACCTCCTTTCTAGCTGTACTTCCCTAGTCTCTTAATATACATTCCTACATGCACAGTTCTGCTGAGCAATAATTTTACACACAGCCTTTAAGACACAGCTCTTCCCATCTGTCCTAGGGTTTATGCAGCTTTTCCATAGCTTGTGCTAACAGTGGAGCTCTCATTCACACACCTCTATGCCATTGTGGTCCCTTTGACACCAAGCTGCATCTCTACACCAGACAGCAGAATAAACCACTGCCAGCAGGATTTTACGACTTTGTGCTCACAGACAATGTGCAAAAAACATTTTGTCCAGTTTGTTTGAGAATATTTAGTGCCTTTTTAAATTTTGCATTATTACTTCATGTAATTTCTGGCTCACTCTTGACAAATCAGCTCCAGCATCTCAGCAGGGATGGTTCCTCTCCCTTCACTGGTGAGCAGACAGGGTGTTGGTGCTAATGCTAAAGGAGAGGCAGTTTTACATTCCCTTTCCACCTGTCCTGAAGACAGGAGATTACGGAGGCATGGAAACACAAAGGGGATGTAACACAGCCAGCACACAAGGATTTGCAAAGCAATTATCAAAAGAACCTTTATTCTGAAATATGTTTACTGAGTCATTCTTTTAAAGGGAGCAAAGATTTTCCATCCCTTGAGAGTTTTCATTCAGCACAGGCTAGCAGCAGTCATCCAAGGGGAAATCAGAACACAAATGACAAAATAAATCATATTTCTCCACTCAAAAGATAAGAAAGTTATCCTTGATCTCATCCATGTGGTGAAGGTGGAGCTCAGCCTGGACATAAGCTGTGCATTCAATGGACATTTGCACCATTTAACTTGGCTGATCTGGAGGTTCAGTCATTTCTCAGCAAAGTCAGTCACTTTCCCAAAATACAACAAAACAAAAGAGTAAAAGAAAAGCTGTCATTTTATCCCTGCCTCAGGTTAAGGGATGGGCAATGTAACACTCTGAAAACAGCCCCCTTGGGTTTGGGCACACATGGCTTTTTCCAAGAGACAGAGTCTTTGCTCTCCCAGGGAACTGCCAGGGTCCCTGGGGCAATAAGGCCACATCAGGACTGTGCTGTTGCTAGGCAGATGTGCTGTCTGGAGCTGTGGTCTGAACAGGCATTTCCCCCTCACTTTTACCTTAACCATATCCACAGGTGTTAGGAAAACTGGGGTGACACTGTGCCCCAGGGGATGCTGCCAGCTCAGGCTGTATTTGTTGCTCTGGCTGTGGAGATGTCCCTCTTGTGGTGTCCTGGCAGAGGGTGGGTGGCTGCCCCAGGTTTTGATGGGCAGGGGGAGGAGATGATGTTCCACCAGATGTGAGTTGGAGATTTGCCAGAGGAAAGGCAGCTGCACTGGCCTTCACAGACTTTTCTCTTTTGGAATAACACATCAAGATTTTTTTTTTCAACTCTGTCCCCATTTAAAGAGAGGTCCCACTGTAATTTCCACGCTAATCAGATGAAAGCTTGCAAAATACATTTCCTTCAAGATGTAGGGGCATGTATTAAGTTAACTCTGGGTGACCTGTGACTCTGTCAGTGACACACACCATTTAAATCCATGCAAATTAAATCCTTGCCCACACCACAGGCAAATTATTTGCTTTTCCCATGCTGCTTGCGTGGAGCTGGAAATGTTTGACGAGTGAAGTCTTAGTGATGCATTTCAGCAATAATTCATAGGCTATACATAATTTAGGACCTTGCTGCAGTCCCCCCTGCAACACCGTGTGTACACACAGGGCCAGACAGCAGCTTTAAGGAGGCTCCAGGCATAATCCACAATAAGAAGAAACTTGATCCATCTCCAATTTGCACCTGCCAGATCATGAAGAGAGCTAATTGGATTAAAATATTGTAATTATCATTTCATTTACGTGCGGTAAAACCTTAGGGAAACGTTTTAAATGGCAGAAAAATTGAGGATGCAGTCTCTGAAGTCTGCTGCTTAAAAGCCCAATGCTTTCTCCCTCCTCCACTGCCTAAGACTGGAGGTTTATTCCTAGGGAAAGGTGAGCTCAATTAGCAATGTGTGTGTAGCTGGCACAGAACACAGCCCCCAAAACACTGCTTGGCCATATTTATGAAGGCTGCTTAGATGTCTTTGATATCAGGCCATGGTGATTGTGCCAAACACTCCCTGCTGTCCCTACCCTGGCAAAATTAGCCTTAAAACACCCATAAAAGACTTGACCCTGGAGTCCAGTAGACAGCCAGTAGCAGAGGTGACTGTGAGTCCAGAAGAGGAGTGAAAAGAGCCTTTCTAGGACCAGAGTAGCAGCCCCCATTTCTTCTCCACAGGGAGATAGTCCTGTGCTCTGGGAACAAGAAGTTGCCCCTGGATGCCCCAAGGAGAGTTTAAGCAGGAGCAGCAGCTGGGCCTCCAGACCTACCTCACAAGTTGGACAAGTGTCCTCAAACAGGGCTGGAAAACCAGCTGCCTCCCAGGGGGGCATCCACCAGGTCCATGGCTCCCAGCACTGCTGTGACTCCGAAATGGTGGGGAGCAGGGATGATGTGTGGCATCTGTGCTGATGGCTGTCACCAAAGAGCAGGGAAACACACACACAGGGCCATGCAATCAGTTTGCAAGACTAAATAAGTAGAATAAAAGAAAGGCCAAAAATAACCCAAGCCCATATCTCTTCACACCTAGTGGGAGCTCCTTTGGGGAGATAACTTTGTGCAGGGCAGCAGATTTGCTTGGCAGATTTTGGAGCCAGACCTAGACACCAGTTGAATACCTCATCCTGGATCAGGTATGAAGCCATTCCTGTCAACTGGGTGCTCAACAACAAATTGTGTGTCAGAAGATGTCTAATTAACTCCTGTATTTCTTGTGTGACACTGACTCAGGAATAAGCAGTCACAGCCATGCTGAGAAATCACATATAATGTTGCAATGCTCTTGTTTTCAAAATAGCCTTAGGGTCTGCTCTGGTCTCCTGTGGAGCTGACATGGAGCTAATGATAAAAATCAGCTCCAAGCCTCACTGAATGGCCAGGCCTAAGTAGGTAGAAATTTCATGTGATCTTCAGGAGAAGAATGGTAGCAACAGAAGAACAAATATTACCCTCATAAGGGTTAAAAAAAAAAAAAAAAAATTGAAGGAAACTCCATTTTAGGGAGTCCCATGAGGACAGGAGGCTTTGGAAAGTCTAGTTCATAATTCAGGCTCAGCTCATGTGAATAATGAGGCACAGGAGCACACAAGGACAGCTTTGGTAGCTGCCTCAGCACCTTGCATGACTGTTGGCAGCCTGGAGCCTGCTGCTGACACACTTACCTGATCTCAAGGTTACTGCTTCGTTTTTGGAGCAGCCAACTCAATACACAATACATGGATCTGATTTTCAAAGGGCAAACACTCCACCCAGTCTGGAAACTGGAGACTTAGTAAGACATGTTCCATCAGACAGGCAGAAATCAATGCCTGTTTGGTCATTAGCCATTCTGGAAACCTCCGCCTTGGTGAGTCAGCCAAGGCGCCTGGCGTACCTGGCAAGCTGGAAAGGAATCCAGTTTTGGGATTATTTTTCTTTCCACCACCCCACAGTTTCCAGCTTGAGGTAGGCAGCCTAGCTGGGAAACTGCCTGGCAGGGAACATGAAGTGAAAGCCATTTCTCACCATATCTCAGCTACCATGTCTGAAGAATAATTAGCTGATGAGTTCCCTCTCTCCAAAAAAGGCAGCAACCAAGCAAAGCTCAACAAGGCAAATTATTTGATGATTTTCTGTTAAATGAGAAAAGAAAAAAGTTCAAAAAGTGGAATTTACTATCATTCATTTTTTGCTGAGATATCTCTATGGAGGGCAGCACCAAGGACAGTTGCAGAGAAACACCAAACACAGTGGGTTCAGAAACAGCACTGCCATTCGCACAGTTCCTCCAAGCTGTAAGTCATCCATGGATAGAACAACCTCAACTGCTGTAGATGTATGCAACATGTAAAGGGATCTTAAAACTATGACTGCCCACTGTTTAATTCCCTTGTCTTAGGCTGGACACTACACAGGAACTTCACCCTTCCCAGCTTTAAACCACCAACACACCTCTGTATGCAGTCAGTGCATCCTCCCCAGCACTGGAGCATCCACATATCAGCAAGAATTTTACATCTCCACTCAACAGGCTTTTTCCATGTCCCCCTTGTGCTACAAATGTGCTTTTGGTCTTTCAGGTCTCCACACTTGAACAGTGTTAATATAAACCAGAATTTGCTACAAAGGCAAAGCAGGTTAATGGAAATAAAACTTCCAATGCTCACTATGGCGTGCATGCTAACAATGATTGGTAACCATTGCATCTCTGTGAACCAAGTATCTGACCTTGGTGCTGTGGTAAGGAGAGAAGCCACCAGCTCAACTGTTGCCTTGGGTTCCTTGAAGACACCATAGCAAACGTTCATTTCCAGAGCACAGGAGCTTCTGATTATCTAAGCAGAGATGAACACTAAAGCATATGAGTAAGCTGAGAAAACCCTGAAAGGCAGGGGAGCTCAGCACCTCAAAGCTGTCCCTGCTTGGCTCAGCATCACTAGGTTGGACGGTCCAGTGGCAGAACTGGCTGAGAATCACGATACAGCTGACTGTCCCTTTTTTTTTAATGATTCATAGCAAGTACCTGGAAACGAGACTCTCCCACCTTTTCTCCTCGGAGGCTATTAGGGAGACCCCCAAGAGATTGATTCACCAGAGAGGTGCATCGTCACCCATGAAATGTGCCTTCTCTTGTGAGGGGACAGGGAAAGGATGTGGCTTGCAGCTGGGATGTGAAAAGGATATTCTTTAACACAGGAAGGAAAGCATGACAGCTAGAACAAGCCTTCTCTCAGCCTGTGCCCAGGTCCAAGCTGCAGCAGACTTGCTATTTCACAGTGAGAGACCAGCAGGAGGATGCAAAGGTCTGATCACAGGGACATAGCTGGCCAACCATGGTCCTGTGTGTCTCAGAAAAGACTAAGGCAAGATAAGAGAGTCGCTGTCTGCCACCCTGCAGAGGAATTTTGCACGTGGTGTGAACTGTCTGCCTGAGTGCTGCGGAACAGATCACTCAAGGTTAAATTGGATTAAACTGTTAAGCTCCACTTTCCCACGTGTGGTTTAAATTTAAATGCTATAAATTTCATGGTGAGTTATTAAAACCTTCTTGGCAAGGAGAACTCATCTCTGAAAGAAAAAAATTTCCTCCAAGTCTGCAAACCCACAGGGAGGCCTTAAGTCAAGTTAACGGTGAAATTTCCAAGTGGAAGGGAAGGAAGAGTTGAGGTGTTTAATCAGCAACATGTGGGAGCAGGAGCTCTGCAGAACTCCTGACTCCACTCTGCCATGTCAGCTGCTCACCAGGTTTTCATGGTCAGCACATTGGTCCCACATGTCATGCCCAGCAGCACAGACTCTTCTGAAGCAGAAGCCAAGCACCACGCCGTATGGTGCATTTGGAGACAGCAGGACCTTCTGGGCTGGATGTGTGGAAATTTTTGTAATTAGTTGCCAGCATAAATTAAAAACAAGCAGTATGGAAGGCCTTGAAATGTCATTCTTCCAAGAAGTCCCATCCTTACAGTTTCTCCTGGTATCACCCAGCCACATGGTGATCACTGCATGGGTTGTCCGCAAAATGTCACCGAGTTTCAGTAGAAGCCATGCAAAGATGATCATAAACATCACACAGAGGGATGACCAGTTCTGCATGGCTACTGTTCCTCACCAGGCCAGGGAAGGACTTTCCAAGAGGAAAGTCTTTCCTTATTGCTCCCTGAACCTACTAACAAAAGCCGTAAGGCAGACCACCAGCAAATGCAGTAAAAGAGAAACAGTTGGAGAACTGTAAGGAAAAAAGGCCTAGAGCAAGCATTTGTGGCAGGGCAGCAGAAAGCAGAAAAGCAGAGGCTTCTCCTTCCCTCCACCCCAAGGGAGAACGTTAAACACCATCCCTGGCAAAAAGAGCTCAGCAGACGCTCACTTGTTCTGTGTTCTCCAGGCTCAACATGAGGCCTCAGAGGCCTGAACTGCAAAACGTTCAGAGCTGGTTTCTGTTCTCAGCTGTCAGGGCTCAGCAGGAGCAGCACCGGCCCGGCTGTCCTGCTCTGCACACATCCAAAACCTGCCTCCTACACCCGGCTGTCAGAGCAGATGTTCACAAGCTGCTCAGGTCTTTTTGGTAGCTGAGCGGTTTTTTTTCCAGCCCAAAGCCTCCAGGTTGTCCCCACATCAGCCCAGGTGGGCACTACCCACTTCTCTGAGAAAGTGAAGTGCAAAGCCCCCTGCCTGACCCTGTCCAAGCCAAGAGATGAGGCAGCTCCTGGTGCCAGGCCCTGGGGACTGAAGAGCCACGACTTCAAGCTCGGAGTCTGGGCTGAACAACCTCAAACACCCAATTCAAGACTTTTGGGACTGGGAAGACACTAGAACACTCATCTTCACCAGCTGTAATCCCACAGGGATTTGGAGTCCAGTCTTACTGGACTCGTTCATGCGCCTCCCATTAAACACCACAGCCAGTGCAAGGGACACGGTGCTGGGACGTGGGCCGCCGATGCAGGGGTCCCGTCATGGCTGGGCGGGTTCGGAGGTGCCGGCAGGGCCCAGCCGAGGCCCAGCTCTTGGAGCCGGTCACCGGCAGCCCGGCTCTGCGGCAGCCGTGGTTATTTATGGGACACCTACCCAGGCAGCGCCTCTGGATTCGCCTATCAGGAAAAGAGGTTGTGTGTGAGGGGCTGCTTTGTTTTGTTAATTTCTAAGAGTGGAGGTTAATTGCGCTGTACCGAAGCTACAGTACTTCGGAACCGTTTTAACCCTCGGCTGCCGCCCCGGCTGCGCAGCTCCAGCAGCCAGGCCGCTCCCCCGGCACGGGCACTGCTCCGGGCGGCCGCACGGTGTCACACCGAGACCGGACCTGACCGCTGCTGCCTGCCCGGGGCTGCCCGCCCGCTGCTGCCGCTGCTGCCTGCCCAGGGCTGCTGCCTGCCCGGGGCTGCTGCCTGCCCGGGGCTGCTGCCTGCCCGCCCGCTACTCCCAGGGACTGAGCAGCCACCGCCACCTCCGCGGCTGACAGACCCGGGGCGGGCAGGGGGGCGATGTGGAGGTGACAGCAGGGACTGAGCAGAGGGTGCAAGCGCCCAGCAGCGTTTTATCCCAAAAGGTTTTACTAATTAAAAAATCTGAATTGCAGCTTTTATATCCCCCCCTACCCCCCATTGCTGCTCCCTTTCCCCCAAAGGGCTCGGCGGCTTCGTGCTGCACCTCATTGCCTCTGATGGGTTCAAGGGCAGTGAAACTCCCATGGGGCTTCCCTGATGAGCAGCGAAGCCGGGCAGAGCTGGGGCTTCCTGCGGTGGCATCATCGGGGGCCTCCCAGGTCACCTTCTTGTCACCTCCCAGACCTTGCAAGCACAGAGTGCAGGCAGCCACACTAGGGATGAGGGGATGGTGTGCTCCCTGTTAATGCAGGAGAGATTTCAGGACTAAACTAGTGGAATTTGACCCAAATGTTGTGCTTAATGTTGGCACAGGGAGGCTTCAATGCTCCTGCATGAAAGCAGAGGAGGGAAGGAGTTGGTACTCACCCCTCTATGAACTCAGCTTCCACACAGCTCAAGCACTTGACCTAAAAGTATAATTGAGTCCACACAGCCAAGCCCTGGTGTAGTGACTGCAGATAAAGCAGGCTCGTTTGTGAAAGCACTACTGGGCCATTAAGGGAGGAGAAATTATGACTTGGCAAGAAGACTTGGAAAGAATTTTAAATATGTTTGTTTTGTTTTGTTGGAAGATGACTCAGGGATGCCAGGCCAGGCCTTAAAAATAGTCAAGGGCCCCAATACAGAAATTAGAAAAGGAAAAGCCTGGTAGCTGTGATGTGAGAGCAGGTGGTGATGCTCAGAACAGGGGACAGGGGGCTACTGGTGGAGGTGGGAAGGAGGGGAAATGTTTTAGCTGATGGCAGGCTTGGAGAGCTCATGAAGATCCTGAGAGCATGGTGGAGCAGCCAAACACCCAAAACACCCAAAACTAAAACACCTGAGGACAGCAAGGAGCCACAGTGGGAGGCACAGACCACAGCAGTAATACACTGACAGCAGCACAGACACCCACTCCTCTGGGTACAAGGCCACCAGAGCCAGAACCAGCAGCTCTGGTGCCCAGGCATCCCCAATAACCCCATGCTGACACAGGCACCTCTCCTGCTGTCAATGAATGTAGGAAACATTTAGCATGGATTAAGTCATTTAGCATGCTTAAGCCATTTTATGAATATCACAAACATAAATAAGCATCCCTGCAGGGCCATCAGCACTGGACCCCAGCAGCACACAGGGCAGCAATGAAGGTATCATTTGGCAAGAACCAATTTCCTCAGGCAGCAAACACTGTGACAGCATCTGAACCTTGGGAGGGGACTGGAAAGCCTCCAGGAGCAGCACACCAGGCTGAGGATTTTGTCACACCATGCTGGTATCCTCCATGGCTTCTGTGCTGTTTGTACTCAGAAGAAGCACTTTCATAATTGCTTGATTTGGGACTAAAGACTTTTCTGTTTAAAACCATACTAGTATTATTTGATGACTGGTACTTGTTTGCACTATGTAATTAGATTACAATAATTTTTTTTTTTTGCATGATCAGAAATTTAAGATTTTTAAATGTGAACACTACTTTTTTCTCTTACTGCAGCAAGTAGAAAAACAAATTAAAAATACAATAAAGACAAAAGCTGCTCCCTGTCTCCTTCCACCTGCCAAGAATTAGCATTTCCGTTGACACTGGGTAGAGAAGAACAGTATAGAAGTGGTGCATCTAATGCACTTGAGTGGACTTTTCTCCAAGATGCTCAAAAACACCCTCAATGCAGCAGGTAAGGCAACACCACACATTCATTCTGGAATTTGATTTTAGCAAAACAATGGGAAAAATCTACCTTGGGCTGATCAACTTCTCCCTGCAGCCTGGCCAGGGCTCAGCTGCTCCTGCTGCCCCACCAGGTCCCAGGTCTCTGACTCAGGGCTGTGCCACCTGTGGTTTGTGCTTTTCCATGACCAAGGCTGGCTCTCTACTTGGGTATTTTTAGTGAGTGCCATCAAGAATCTCTTCCTGAGACCTAAAGTTTCCTTACTTCGTGTCAGCCTGATTTTTGGTTTCTTTCCTTCAGCAATTACATGGCCCTTGTTCCAGTGTAAGTTGCATCGAAGCAGCATCTAAATACAAGTTGATATCCAAAAACCTCAGTGTTTCACAGCATAACAGACAGACATTTTGAGACAGACATCAGTCACAACTGTCTGTCTTTAAGAAGGAAGAGCAGCCATGTTTCAAACACTGCCTATGGGAAAGAGATAAGGAGGTATTCTCCCTGAGACCTGGTTTAAATTCTAGCTCCAATATTATTCCTTTAAAGAGAGAAAAAAAAGATAAAAGACAGCAATTAGAACGGGAGGAGCAAACCTCCTTTCAGGTGTGCAGCTGGGCAAGGTTTGCCTACTTTGTTCTCCAAGCAAGGCCAATGTCCTGTCCTGAAACAAACTCCAAAAAACATGGGAATCAGTAGCTATGCAATTGGTCACTGAACTGAATGCATGGCAACTTTATATTCTGTTCCAATACGCTTGGACCAAATTAGTTGAATTATTTGAATGGAACTTCTTTACATGGGGGCTGTAGCAGATTTCCTTCTTAAAATAAAAAGTAATTTTAGACAAATTATATACAATCACCAGCTAAAACATTTCATTTTTATTCCCCACTAAAGAGACCATCCACCATTTGTTCCCCCAGAAACCAGCCATCCAGATTACCTTTTCAGTACCTACAAGAAGTCTCCTCCTATACAAGAGCAGACAGTTCAGAGACAAACAGCCAGGACTTCTGAAGTACTTTGGCTTCACTTTTTTCTGCTCAATCTCAAGTGTTTGAGGCAAGGGATCACATAAATACATTTATGAACTTGCAAGTGATTCTTTTCCAGTTTATATCTTCAATTATTAATTTCCAGCTTCCTGCAGATAAGCAGAAATTAATTTTAAAAAGCAAAACAACCCCAAACCAGCAGGCTTTACTGCAGCATAATAAATAGAAAAACTACTAGTGAAGCAACAATTACAAATGGTCAGAAAAAATAATTATAAACTGCCTCTAAATTTCATCTCAGAGGCTCCACAAATGCAAACAAAGCATAGTACAAATCCTTCCACAATAAAGCCAGGACCGCCTCACTGCCTTTAATGTTCCTGAGAGGCAGCTTCTTACAACCAAGGATCTCTGCCAGGGACAGCCCAAGGTAGAGCCACTGCCCCAGCCCCAAAAGGATGACTTTCCCCAAACTGTCCAGAAGAGGCTGAGGTATGTCAATGTCATTTTCAGACAGACCTTTTCAAAACCATGGACATTTTCAGTATGTTTCACAGGACATAATCAGAGAGAAGTTATCAGTACAAATGCAGTTACAGCTTGTTTTCAAAGAGACCAATTATGTCCTTAAAACATCACCTTCACACTTCCAGATTTGCTGTAACAAGTCTCTTCTTCATCCTTCTGGCCTAATATTTTGCCATTTTTTGGTTTAAGACCAAAGAAAAGGCAGCTAACTGAAGAAGCGATTGTCCTGGCAGAATCTGTAATTTACTAGCAGCTATTAAAACCTGGGATTTAGGATCCATCCTTTCTCCTCTACAAAGTAAAGGAATACTGCAGGACTTCAAACACTTCGGTGCAAGGCCTATGGCAGCTCAGGCAGCCAGGAAGGACCTGTGCTGCAAGATGCTCTGGCAGGTACAAAGACACTAAATGAAGGTTTGAAATGAGCCTGTGCCAGGGAACTCGAAGAGCAAAATCTGGAAGCAAAAGGAATTAAAGCTCCTTGAATTGTCTAATACTGCCCTAATATTTCAGTCTGGAAGATACCCAAGGAGGCTACAAAAGACTTTATACACAGCAGAAACGGAAAGCTGGGTGATGGGATGGGGTAAAGGGTGAACGAGGGGAAAAGAAAATAGCTAAAGAACCTCCAAAAACTGTCAAAAGGATGCCCAGTTGTCTTCCAGACAAGCAAAATAAGTAATTATGCAGTGAAACCTTACCATCAAAAAACAGAGTTCACAGCAAGCATCTGACTCTGCTGAATAAATCTTCATTACAAATAAAGATGTTTGAGCAATCACAATCCCTCTGACGAAGCAGAAGGCAGAGCCTCTGTGCCTGCCTGTGTGGGAACAGAGTGCTGCAGTCTTGGCACTCGGTGGAGAGATGCTATCAGGTTGCCATGGAAACGGGAGGATCCAGACCCAGCAGCTTTGACTCTGCATAGACTGACAGTGAGTTCAGCTGGGGACGAGACACTGAGAAGGCTGGTGGTTTCCTCCAGCTCCCAGGCAGGACTGTGATGCAGCTGCATCTGAAGCTTTCCTACAGAAGTTGCACAAAGCTTTCTGCCCTTTTTTTTATTTCCCCCTCCCCCCCTATAAACAGCCTTGATTTAGGGGGAAGGTGCCAGGCAGGAGCGTTCAACACCCTCAACAAGGTGAACTGCTGCCCCTTTAACAATGTTGCTCTTACCTTATTATCCAGTATCACTCCCATTGTGGAATCCCCAAAAGGAAAACTGCTGTGGAACACATTGTGGTTTGGAGAAAAGAGATCCCCTTTTCCCCTCAAAACCTTGAAGTGATGCAAATTTCATTTCAAAAGTCCCTTTAGGATAAATTTCTACAGCTAATTTTCTACTCTATTTGCACATAAACGTTACATATGTTAATTCAAATGCAATTTTAAACTTGTGTGCAGACTTTCCATCAATTTTTCCTGTTGTTGCACCACTGAAACAGAGCTCCTAATGTCACAGACCTGTAACATGGTTTATCTTCAGTGAAATGGCATCTCAGTCCTCTGGAAACTAATTCTCATACACCCTACAATAGTTACATCCCAAAAGGAGCAGAACAAATCAGCACTGGGCATTTATGCTTTGTAAGAATAACAGTGCAAGTAGATCCAGGGAGCACTATTTTCATTGCAGATTTGTAGCCCCCACGGAAAAGGCTATTTGGATTTGACAGATCAAATATGCCTCATGTGCCAAGTGACCACAAAGACATTTTGGGACATTTTCTGCCGGTGACAAGAGATAGCCCAAAGTAACACTAAGTGAGGGGATAGTACCTCCAGCTCTGATTTACCAGCCCTGCACTGTTTGGGCATCTTCCATTTTCACATTTCAACTCATTTCTTTCATGTTATTTGTGAAGTGAGAAAGATGTAAGGCCAGCTTGTGTGACAGGCTGGCAGCTGTCACTCCTTGTCAACAGACCGCGAAATGAAAGAGCAATCCAGCACATGGAAGTAGAAAGTCCTGACACTTTAATTATCTGAAGAGATTACAAGATGAAAGTCTTCCTTGAGGCAAACGTATATTAGTATTGATATAGTCATTGTGCTTTTCAGTAAGAGAAATAGGAGTCTGTATTTACATAAGAAACTATAGTGTCTGAGATCTTTAAATATCATATTTATGGAAATGATTCTGAATTACAGCATTTACAAAATAAACAAGCTTGAATAAATATTCAGTCCATTAAATAAGATTTTTCTTTTAACAGAAGCAACTTTTTGTGCATATTTATTTCACAATTGAAGTTTGTTGTATTTTTTTATCCTATAAAAGAAGCATTAATTTTTTTTTCTTTCTAAAAATAAAACTGCAATAATCATTGCAATGTGAAGCCTGAGATATAAGCCTGAATAAGTATCATTGCTTGCACCACATTACCACCTCCCACCAGCTGCCCAGCCCCATGCCTTTCCAAACTCTGGTGAATGCCAACACTCCAGCCTCCATGGGAAGGATTTCAGGGAAGTAATAATAACAAAAATATAAATAAGGTGAGGACAACACATCATAGCTGACATTGTTTACAAAGAGCATCATAAGGCTTGTGAATTACACATAAAGTAAGTGAAACTGTTTCATCTGATTCAAAATGACAGTAGTACTGAACTGTTGTACCCTTCTATGGCTCATTAACACTGAATATTAACCTCTTAAATGGAATATCACCCCAAGAATAAAAGAACCCAAGCAACATTGGCCAGTTCTGCTTTATCATTCTGAATGATGACCCCTTGTGAGCACAACACTGCAAACAACTTCCTGATCCTTTTTTATATTTATACTTTGAAACACAGTGTGTAACACTGCAAGTCAGGAAAGGGGATGCAGCAAAGAGCTCTTGATCTCGTTCCCTTTGTAACCACAGCACACACCATCTTGCTTTTCATGTAGCTAACTCAAAGGATGCCCAAATGTCTTTGAAACCTCAGTGCTGAGGGAGCTCTTACTGCAAATACTTTGGTGCAAGATCATAGCATGAATCCATGTGAGTTTTACTTCTTTCCTCTCCAAGTGAAGATAAAATAAATCCCTGTCGTTTCAAATAAATACAAATTTCTTCTGAGTTGTTAGCGTGAGTGAAGTAACAGTATGCAATATTTTACAGCTACTCTGCCAAACGTGGATGACAACGTGTTGCGCATTCTGTAGGACCTTCTGAATAGATCAATGGGTATTTGTCTTTAAAAAAGAATATTTAAAAGCTCAGTACGGGAAAAAAAGTCACATCTGCTGATTTTGGCTGCTTAACTCTTTCAAAAATACATACATTATTATTAATTTTTTCATTTGGTAACCATTTCCTCTGGATTTGTTAAGTTTTAAATGCTGATACAGAAACCAAAGCGTAAATGATGTAGAGTATAAGTACTTCCAAAACTCAGAAATACAGAACTGGAAACCATACAACTTAATTTTAGAAGACAACTTGGAGTTATTGCTCTGCTTGGTAAATGAAAGGCAACAGAAATATACTGCTTCAGTACCTTCAGTGTTTTCCACATGATGCACAGAAAAAAATCTGCCTTTGTAAATACCGAATACGGATTTGAAATAGTTTTGCTTTAATTAATCTTGGGTAGCAAAAATCTAGAAATGGGAAAGTTAAACCTCAGCGGGAGGGAGAGCACTGACATCCACTGCCATGCTGGTATTCTAGTGAGCACAGAAGTGTCTGAGCTTTGGGACTGATTTACTGGGATGGACTCGTTAACCGGCTACTCGTTTCCTAGCGCGCAAGATAAGCAGCAATCCTTGCTCAATTCTCTGAGCCCTATTTCCTTCCACACAGTGCATTTGTTCTGCATATGGCATCGTAACATTAATGTCATAAATTTATGGAAGACTGTACTGTAGCCTTAGAACTACAGACGCTTCATACTTCCCTTTAGCAGCTTAGGAAAATGCAATAAAAACTGTACAAAATTTATAATAATGGATGTCAAAGCCTATGTGCCCTCTCAGGGTCCCTCTTTCAAGTTAATTCTTGGCTTGGGTCAAATATATCAGTCCATGTAAGACTCCAGAAGACACACCAGTAGTTTAATGAGTCAGATACCAGCTTTGTCACTATAGAAAGGAGTGACGTGGAACATGTAGCAGTGAGTGCAAACACGGACAGGCTTCATCTGACCATAACGAGGTAATGGAGCAGAGTGAGAGGAACAGCGGGAACAGAAGATCTGAAAAACAAGAGGGAGAGTTCACTTTGAAGAACTGGACTGGATCAAAGTGATTTCAAGGGAGGGAAGAGATAATCATAAATGCTGGACTCCTCCATATCTGAAACGCCACTCTCAGTGTAGCTACTGAAAGCCCTCTGCAGGCAATTCACAGCACAGTGACCAACCCATCTGACTGTGTTGAGCCTCTCTGACAGGTGACACTGACAAGAGCCAAGGCAGGCTCTCCAGCCCTGCAGATCACAGGGGAAGGCAGCTCTACCAGAAATGAAAAGAAGCATCTCCTTCACTGGCTTCAAAGAAAGACTAGAGAAATACTTGTGAAAAACACAATCCTAATCCTGCAAATCCACTTTAAAGCTAAAATGGCTTCTCTAGCCTCTGTAACTCAGACAGCAGCATGCAAAACTGGTCTGCAGATTTCTGGCTTCCCAAGGCAAGTGGCTACCTTTTTCTCCCTTGCTCCCTCCTCCTCCCCCAGAAACCTGCAAAGCCCTACACACCACAGTCCCCCTGCACAGGCTTAAAAAGAAAACAAAAGGAAGTGTCCCCACAGCTGAGCTGTGAATCACCCCTCCCAGGGAAGGCTGCTGGGGCACATTAAAGCTTAGCACAGCAGTCCAGAGCGACTCTGGATCTGGGGAGTTTGTGGTAGGATCTCAATGGGGAGTTCTGCTTTTTAGCAGACAAATGCTTATTGCTGTATAAAAGTCAAAACCCTCACGCCTGACACTTTCTAAATGCAAGCTGAGCAGTTGATAGCTGAGCCATACAAAAGCACTTGTGATTTGAAAACTCCAGCCAAGTGTGTGCACTTTGCTGTGCAGATGAGTTTCTCTGGCACACATAAATTTGCTGTTGGGCACATAGTTTCCCACGTTTGACTGAGACATTCATTACCTTGCCACAGCTCCGACAGTGATGCTTCCTGCGAATAACTGTGAAAGGAGCCTTGCATGCAGTGCAGTAGCTGCAGACTTCATCTGGAACCCAGTCAGGAGGATCTGTCAGAAACACAGCAACAAAATGGAACATAAATCAAAAGGGAATAAAAACAAACATGCAATTACTAGATCCTCCAGGGAGTAGGGAAAATAAAATAAAACAGCAGCTGCTCTCATCTGAGTTTTTCAAGGTCCTTTGCAAACAGGCAGCCAGGTGAGTTTAGGATGCCTGAAAGGGCTCAACTACCCCCTTCTCTCCCAGGTTCCCACTGTTGGGCACAGCACAGGGGGCACTGAGACAGCAGCTCTGGAATAAAAAAGAAACTTATCCTGTTCAAGTGAAAGGGGCAGGAAAAAGGAGATAAGCAGATGAAGAGACTATTAAAGCAGAGCTGGAACACAGGTGTTTTTGTCACTACAACCAGCCACTAAAACAAGGTTAGAGCTGAGATCATTCCCCACCTCTCCAGCCCTCCCAACAAAGGCTGACTGCCTCTCTGCAATGAGGCAACCAGCTCCACAGGTAATAAACTTGGAACCTGATTACAGTCTGCTAAGATATTAGGACTCTTACTGGAAGTCACCAGTAACTGCAACAAAACCACAAAATCAAATGCATGAGTCTTTGCAGAGAAAGGATTTGACAATTATCCCTAACAACACATTTCAGTTCATGCATCCTGCAAGCTCTCTAACCTCTCATAAAAGCCAAGCAGGGAAACAATTTGGTTTTGGCAACGTAGAAGGTATCAGGGTCACTTCTGATGAGCTGCTGCTAGCTACAGGCTGACATGACTCTCCGAGAATCTAAAATTACGAGCACAGAAATGATGTAGCTAATTGCTTAATTAAGTTGTTAAAAATCTAATGAAGGGCAAAGCAAGTTCTGTCCAGAAGGAATCCGTGGACACAGTGAATATGAACTGCTGGATGTATTTACCCAAGTTCCCTGCATGCCCCTTCTCTCAGAATATTATTTACAGTATGCAACCCATGCAATTGCTGATTTATAAACCTGACAAGCAAAATCCCTGCCTCAAGGAGCATATTATCAAACACCAAAATAGATGGTGCAGTTAATGCAGAGGTCAAGAGGGCTATAGCTACAGGCACAAAGAAAATAATTAAATGAAAACTCCACTGTATTCTTTAAATATAAGTATGACCAGTTTTCCTGTGCCTGTCACATAACACTTGTCAAATTAAAAGTAAAAAGGATATAGCATTTAATGTAGAAAAGCAGATTAGTAAGACAACAGAGAACTTTTATGGGCTTCTCTAAGCTATTTTGCAAGTTATAGTAGTACAAGGAAGCAATCTTTCATTTAATGAACAAACTGGTCTAATAAGTCACAACGATAGGGATAGCGACCAGCACCAAAGTCTCTGTGCAGAGAAATGACCAATGGAGTGAAAAAGGAGATGGCACATAGCAGCCTTCACCTCATCCCTGGAAACAGTTCACCAAAAAATGAACACAGAGCTGGCAGAAGCAGTTTTGGTAAGATGCCTTCCTCATCACCTGTTTTTTTTGTCAACTGCATTATAATATGGGCTACCATATTCAGGTAGGTACTAATTTTAATATTCACAGAAAAGCACCAAAACACAGGCCCTTTTTGTACAAACCACAGCATGGCAATATAAATTACAACTTCTACAGAATAATCACTCCTTCCCTTAGCCCATGATTAGTCCAGCCACATTACAAGCCAACACAACCCCACCACAAAGGCTCTGGAGCTCATTGGCTGAAAGCAGTGTTCTTATCAGGTGTTTAACATTTGGGTTACAGTTTGTTTGTGCTTTTTAGTTTGTTTTTGTTTTGTTTTCACTTTTAAGTGCAATGTTGAGAAAGTTATTTTTAACTGACCTCAGATGCATTTAATTGTCTCCAGCCCTAAATAAAAAGAAAACATGCACCCCCCCTCCCTGAGAACCACGCAAATTTATTTTGATAAATAACCACCTCATAAACTTGTGATAGTAATATAACCCATATTTCATGGTTACAGGATGACTTGACTGCCAGATAAATTCCTCTGTGAACTTTTTTTTATAGCCTCATAAAAAAATAAATGAGATCTTAGTGGTACCCCATGTAAAGAACCAGTATAACCCTCTCTATAGAATGTTCTCCACTCCAGAGGGAATCTCTTTATCTCCATGTTGGTGCCATGTCAGCTGATTCACTAGATTAATGCATCAGCAGAGCTAAAGGGCACATTTCCCCCCCAGACATTGACTCAACAGGAGTAGGGCCCTCTGGGAGGGTTATGGGGCAGCCCTGTGCCCCACTGCTGCTGGGCTGCAGTGCCCTCCCGACATCCCAGGGCTGTCCCTGTGCTCAGCTGCACTGCAGCACACCCCCAAATAGTAACACTTGGTTATGTAATGGCTTTTAACACTCAAAACGCTGTACAAACAGCATTTGCTTTAATCCTCATCACCCAGCTACAGTCAGTAAGTCTGGGAGAGGAGAAATCAGGAGAAAAATGTCTTGCTCCCTGGAACGGTCCTGAAATAACATTAGAAACAAGGATCCCAGGGCCACTAGGTCTATGCCTTTGCTTCCAGTTTTGGCTGAAAAAGCCCCTACACTGAGTACAAACACAGAGCCTTCATTTTAAGAGTTCACACTTGCTGGGAAATTAAACACAATCCCAGACTGGAGCCTAAGTGCTTGCACTGTCAGGAAGGATGAAGCCCCAAATGCCTCTGTGTCTCCGAGCCTGTGCAAACCCTGGTGGGGATGGGATCACCACCCCAGGTCCCCTTTGCAAACCTCATCTCACCCAGCCTTGGGAGCAGCCTTTCTGATTTACCTACTTTACCAATTGAGTCATCAGGCTTTTTATAGAACAGGTTTTTGAAATATTCTCCGAAGAGCAGTTTCATGAGGGGATAAAGCTTTGTTAGGAGGAACAGAGCGAGTTAGACAAATTAAACCCCTAGCATTAGCCTGAAGATGTTGCTGGAAGCAGGGCAGCATCACTGCACCTCTAGGCTTTTTATGTGATAGCCCTTCTTTGGGCTATGCTGCTCCATTAGCTCTGCAGGCAGCAGAAAATGGAGACATCCAGTCCCTGAAGCACTATCTGCCTGTGCTGAAGGGATTTGTACAAGGAATGGAGGGAAAAAATTTGTTCGTGGGCTAATTGGCCCACTGCTTTATCATGCAATGAGAGTTAAAAGAATTCTGTTGGGAAACAGATGAAGACCACAGCACAAACATCAAAGAGGAGGAGGAAGGGAGGGAAGGGATTAACAAGACAGAACAACTCCAAAATGTATTTCTGTAAGCAAACATTAAAAGCCTGTACAGAAAAAAAGGCAGAGAAAGGAACAGAAACAAGTATTTAAATGAGCAAGAAACAAATCTAGAGAAAAGAAAAGGCACAAGATAAAATTAAATAGTGAAGACTGACAAAGACATTTGAAATAGAGAAACAGTACTCCTAATTCTTAGGTGTTCAAAAATATTGCATTACAATCTCACATAAACCATGACAACTTACAGGGTTTTGTCCACGTTGTAGCTTTTAGAATTCATCTTTACATGTCTGCAACTTCACTGGCTAAAAGTTTTGTATTCTAAAAAATGTTTAAAATCTCGCATAAACCTAAGATGCTGGGGCTCTAAGAAAGCCACAATCATGACAGAAATCATAGACACTGTAAAAAATGACAAAAACCACACGCAAAGTAATTTTGCTTATAAGCATATATATATTTGCTTAAACTTATAGCAGTCCCATCTAATCTTACACAAACAAGGAGGAAATCCCAGTGTCCCAGAACACAAGGAGAAGAGAGTCTGGACCCAGATCCATCAATAGTGTTGATTCAAACAAGCTTAGACCAGAGTTCATTCAGTGGTGTGGATACAGAAGAGACTGTGTTGGAGGGAAGGGAAATACTCCCTAAAGCTGCCAGAGCTTGCAGAATGCCTAATTTAGCAAATCTATATTCTGGTAGAAAACAAATTAGGAAACATACACACCATGACACCCCGATGAACAGCAGCTAGGAAACTGTAAGCTTGTGGTGGTGTTTGCATTATGGCCAAACAATTCCAAGAACAGACCTCATCTGCATCTTTTTTAAATCAAATATTCCTAAGGCAGAACTCAAATGGAAAGTTCCTCCTGAACCGATGTGTATTAGATTTTAGAGCACCTCATGCATAACCCTGATTATGCTTTTACCAAACTAATCCTCAGAGGGCTGTTCCTACAGCAGCCTCTGGAACTGACACCACCGCAGCCATCAAAGCACGTTACCCTCACAGCTGAACAAAAGGTCAGATGGACTTGCTGCTGCTCTTCTGACCAAAGCAGGAGTTGTAAAGTCTCAGTTTTAGGTATGGAAACTAGACTAAGGTGACATGACTTTACCCCTGACTTTAACTGCCACAGTAAGATAAACCTTTTGACCCTTTACACATGATTTTCCACATATCATTCTGGGCCACCTCTGACTTCATATAAGATTCCTAGCAGGCTGTTGTGCCAAAGTCATCTTTACTCTTGCTCAGCAGATTCAGTATTGATTACAACTGGTATGAAATTTTTCAATAAAAAGAAATTTTCTGCTTCATCGATATTTTTTGATGAAAATTTCAGAGGTGAGTGAGAAAACAGAGGTACAGACTCATTAGCTGCAGGGACAGATCTTGTCAGTTTTCTCGGATTGGAGCTTCTGTGCAAATCTAGAAAGCTTTCACCAAAGCATGGAGCTTTGCAGACTTGGGCTCAAGCCTCTGCTCTGCCTGATTTCATACAACCTTGAATGATGATCTCCTGCATACATTCTGTACAGCTACATGATCAGCAACTCATTCTTTGGGTGAAAGAATTATTTACATAAATGGAACAACTGAGACAAATCACTGGCTACCACTGCAATATGGTTCAAATCTTCATCTTAAGTCAGATGTACCAGAGGCTTGGTTCTTTAATATAACCATTACTGGGAGAGTCTCTCTCTGTAGGAGCTACCAACATCATCAAAAGCAAATAGACCTACAATACTACATGCCAGAAGAACACGTGTGGTTTTAGGGCAACAAAAAAATAAATTCAAATCTAATAAAAAATCCCAGTTATGTGACTGTGGAGCTAAATAAGCCTGTCCTTTACTGTACTTCCAGGATATCTTCTCAACAAAGTCTCAACAAGCTCCACACTGTGCTGACAGAGAGGGATAGTCTTTGAAAAGGTAAAAGACTCAGAACAAGTTCTTAAATTGTAAGTCAGATCAAATTACTGCAATACAATGTAAAAACTGTACAAAATCCTGCAATTTTACATGCATCAATAAATATGCTCAGCTGATATAAAACATTGCCTCAATATGGAAAACTTGATGTTAGATTCTTCTCTCACACAGCCTAAGCCGAGCTGCTGAATAAGGAAGAAGTAAAAAGTTATGTGGACAGGGTACGTTTGGCCACTGAACTGTGCAACAATTTAACTTCTTTCATTTACAAAGTGGTGCAGGTCATCATTATAAATAATAGAGTAGATACAGGCATGTAGAGGACAAAAGAAAAACTGAAGCATTCAGCTAGTGTTGACATCTAATTCTACAGTAGGATGGTTGGGTTTTCTCGACCTTGTGACTTCCTATTGCAACAAGAACAGGAGCTCGAGCCTTGGGACCATAAATTACTGAATTGTGCTCAAGCTGCTGGTTGGAGGGCAGTGAGGACTTAAACCTAGGCAAAAGCGGGTGGGCTGGAGCATTAAGAGATGGAAAAGGATCAAGGAGAAGTGGTGTGTTGTTGTGCAGCAAACAGATGCTAACACCAAGTGGCACAGTTCTTTGTTCTGGCAGCCACAGCTAATCCATCATGGCTGGAGTTATAACTTGGTGGCAGTGAGCAAGGCAGTGCTGTAGGGATGCTAGAGTAATAAGGAGTGAAATGAATGTGTGGCTGCAGAGAGTGCTGAGATGCTGCAGCAAATATTTTCATGGAGCACCAACAGCTTCATAATACTTTCTGGTTTCCCTTGAGAAAATCTGATTTCTAGATGTCTCATGCTTATCTCTAGAGAAGTGTAACTCACTTCCTTAGCCAGCCTGTAACTTCGTGACATTGACAATCAGAAATACCTTCCCTCAATAGCAACTAATTAATTTTCCTAAGTAATAAATTAACACAAAATACATGTATGGTCCAAATTCAGATTTGCTAAAGGTAACTATTAAAATCATCAAGCTCACAAGGATAAAAATAATGCTCCCAACTATGGTGAGCAGGGACCCATGTTTGATCACATTTATGTGATATGATAAAGAATATATAAAAATCCTTATCAAAGCAAACAAAACACCAAGTCACTCTGTGTCTAGGGTACGTATATGTGTACACATATATATATACACAGAAACATATAGGGGTAACTGTTATCTAATAATAAGCACCTTTTGTGTTGTGGCTGGAAACAAGATCAGACACATAAATGGCAGAAAGACATCAAACTGTTACTTCCCTGATATTCTGGGTTTTTTTAAAGCTACAGTACATGCTAAGAATGACTCAGCTCTTTCCCAGCAGAGACACATTTACACTAGATTAATTAAGAGTAATCTTCTTATATATTCAATAGTGATGATTGTTTTAGTTTGTGTGTGATCCATGCTGCCCACTCTTAGTTCCATGCAAACTTCTTGGTCAGCTTATTATCCAGCAGTGGTTTGTCCCAAGCTGAAGCTCAGCAAGTTCCAAATAACTTTCTCCCCTTGCTGTTGAAGAGCTCATTAGGACCCAGGGAGAAAGGCAGCACCACAGAAGGTCCCAGGCACAGACCCCTTCTGCTTTTGCTGCAGTTTGGAGCAAGCACCACTGGTAGCAAAGAGCCCAACCTGCTTCCCTCTGAGGAGCTGCCACTACAATTTGCTTTCAGATTACACACAGAACTTTAACCCCACTGGCCATTTTCACCATACAAACAGGGCATGAAATTTTACTTTATTTAAAATTCATTTATGGAATATCAAATATAGTCATATTGTATTCTAGGAATATATAAATAGATTTGATTTACATTACCTCCCTATAAAAATACAGTGCTTTTCATACTCTATGAAGTACAGATACATATGCTTCCTCAAAAAAAGTCCCAGAGCATTAGGACAGCAAAGATCAACACATACACTAAAGGCTCCTCAGTACCTTTGAAAATGCTTTTGTTTTGGAATGACAATCTGTAGTTTGTTTTATTTCAACCTTCAGCAGGTCACAGGATTTAACTCCTCTACCCTTGCCAATGTCAGCTGGCTCATAATAAACATTCATATTTGTTTTATGACCCAGACCAGCTGGTGGGTTTTATATAGAGTAAGAATGAGAAATCTGACAAAAACAAGTGATTCATCTTCATAATCTGAGAAAAGGCTGGAGCCTTCACTAGAATCTTAAAACTATTCCTGTATTAGTTCAGGTTGCTGTGCTTGCTTACTTTTTTTTTTATTACCATTGATTAGATGCAATTTTGAATACTCTGTACTTTCAGTAAGAGAGATTTGTTTCATAATTGGAAAAGCTTTCTTGGCAGGTAGCTTGCTGGACTTTCTCAATTAGATACATGCTCATGTTCTGTCACAATGACAGAAGGAAGGAGCTACTGATGCACTCATTTGCTTTAAATTGCTTTCACTTTCAGTTGGAATCATAAAGAGTGACCTGAAATGATGTACAAAAAAGGGTATAATTAATTTTGGTGCAGTGCTGTCAACAGATTGGTGCAATGTTCTTAGACTTTGCACTGAATCCGTTTGCATGATAACTGTGGGGTACTCCTGTTGGTGACCTCAGGCCCAGATTTGGCCTGGAGGACAAACCCACCAGGCTTGCTGCAAGAAGTAGGGCACAATGTTCATACAGCAGAGGTCGTCCTAATAATCTTCCACCTGCACCCAAACATTACCCAAAGTCATGGGCTGTTGCTTTCCCAGTGGCCAGTAAAAAATGAGGTAATAGGGAAGGTGGTGTGAGGGGGAAAAGGAACGTGGCTGCTGAGGTTAAAATACTGCTCTAAGTGTATATATACTGTTATGCCTCTTGCTGGATGCTTAGGGGTGGCAAAAACATCTATCCCATTAGCTACCACTGCATCCCAGAGTGCAAAAAAGTCTGAACAGCTTTGTTAGGAATGACTGTGACCTGAAGGGAGAGGGGACTGGAATGTATTGGAGGAGAGTGGGACAGAGTGGGTGTTTCTACAGGTCCCACAAATTCAACAAATTGTTCCACTTCAGATACTCCTTTTTGTAAACCTTTTGTAGTTCTGGTTTGGAAGGTGGAACTTATCCCCAGCATCCTTGTCTCTTGTGTTATAGAAAGCTTCTGCCCCTCAGGAAGTCTAAAAGCCAAGTAACAGCAGATTGTGCTATTTAGTTTACATGGTCAGAGGAGCTGTACTGATTTGTGTGAGTAGTTACTTACAGCATAACCACTTAGACAGGAGTGAAGATTATCTCTTGGTTAGGACAACCTTTGCTGCATGAATATGAATCACTGAGAAAATCTGCAAGGAGATAGCCTCAAAAATGCTCAAGCCTTGTCAGTGAGCAAGCATGGGTGCCCAGGGCAGAGTACCTGGAGGAGCACTGGTAACGGGCTCTGTTCAGAGGACACGTTAGCATCACAAAACACGGTGCCAAGGCAGCATCTACTTATTCAAAAAGGTCTTGGTTACACAAGGCTCCACTTTCCACCACACATGCATATGTGAAACACTTGCTGGTTTGGAACAAAGGTACAGGCAGGGATCTATTTTTTCTGTAGTTATCTGCTTATGCTATTAATACTACAGGTTGGGTTTTACCATTTGCTTAGGGCAGGGACAGGACTGAGTTGTGTTGCCTGGGTCTTGTAGTGGCCCTTGAAACAGTGAAGATCTCCCCTTACTGCAATTCTACAAAGCCATAAAATCACCTAAGCATCCAGACTGTTGCCCTCTCTTTCAATAAATAACATCCCAAGCCATAGGCTGTCCCACAAACATAAAAACTCCTGTGTGCCAACAGAATACACCACAAAAAGCTGAGGAAGTTAAAAGATGAATAACAGGCCAGGGAAGTGAAGTAACTGTGCCACAACAAAATGTACATCCACTGTGAGAAGATTATTCAGCATCCTGAAGTTCAGAATAACTTGCTTTCAAGTTCCATAAGACAGAAACCACTGACAGCATCAGGGATTGATTTGAAACAAAAGAATATGAACTGAAATGGTAGAGAGTGAATAATCTCTGGCATTCTTTTCCAATATAGCCTATACATGGTAAGGATTTTGCTTCAAGATTTGCTCTTTATTGCCCCTTATGTGACACACTGAATTATGGAGCAATAGAAAAATCAATTAAAATGACTACTGAATAGTTCTATCTGCCACCAAATCATCTTCCTCCAGAAGAGATAGCATTTCTATAGTGCATTATACAGGAATTAGCCCTGCTGTTCTAAATAAATAGATTAGATTTGAAATCTGAAGCCTGCAGCTTCAGAAGGGTGAGGAAGCAAACTATGGAGTTTTTATAAGTACAAAATAACATAGAAAAGGTAGTATTACTCTAAAAGCTAATCTTTAAGAGATGCTTTCCCCCCACCTGCACACCTCTCCACCCTGAGATCTTTATACAAATAACATGAACTAACATTTCTGTTGGTTATTCCCCCTTGCACACAAGCTGAGACATATACTGCTTATCCCTTAGTTCTCAGTCATCATGCATGCAAAAGCTCTCACAGAAAGACCAGTACTGTATGTGGATAAATAGACAACAACAGATCAAAATTTTAAAGCACAGAGAAATTACTGCACACATGTATTTCTGGGAAGCTTAGATACAGTTTCATAGTTGATGGTTGTCTTGTATGTCTCACTTGGACAGAGACACCACCTCTCTGATAACTGGGCTCCTGGTATGCTGAAACCACCACTTAGCCCTCACAAACAAAGCCAATTGCTTTCCTGTTTGCTCCATCTCATACCTCTCATTTCTTTTTTTTTTTTTTTTCTCTGACTGCAAGTGCTCTGATATCTTTTAATCCATTTTTTATATTGTGTTTACCATATGAGGGTTATAGTCCACAACTGACTCCTAAGCACTCCGACAACAGCTCAGGTTAAAAAAAGAGAAAAAACCCATAACTTTTTGAGCTCTTATATGAAGAAATAAGCTTGGTTTATCATCTGACTTTGTCTCTAAATCATACTATGACAATATTTTATGGTAATTTTCCAGCGTCAAACTTTGAGTTTTCATTTTAATGATTATTTTTTGTACATCAGTGTTGTGTCATTTGAATTCTAAGAAAAAAAAAAAGTACCTTCAAAGTCCCCATCTCTGGCTTTTGCTGCAAGTTCTGAGGATGATATACTTTCTTGACATAAAGCACAGTCTTCCAACGCCGCATTCCTTAAACCCTGATTAACTGTAAAACAAACCAAGAAGTTCTTGAAGTTATATTTTCCGATTTTCACTTAAAATACTCATGTTAGGAGTTCCAGGATGAGATTACAATAGCCTCTATATGTACCTTCCTATACATCTTGCTTTTTCTTTACCCTAACACAAACAGTGACTTAAAAGTCTCCTCTATTCTTTGGAATGACAACAGAAATGAAAGATCCTGTTGTTGCAAGACATACAGTCATCTTACTCCTAGCAGTTTAGCTGTGTCCTGTATTTTATTTCCCAGTTTTTCACCTGCATGCTTTGCAAGTACTTTGACAACAACCAGAGACTTGCATCTTAGGTGCAATCACATAAATCAAAGCAAAACTTTAATCCTCAATCCTTAACTTCTATTCTCTCATTTTGCTTATGCTTACTTTTATCAACATCTTTTTAAAATATAATTGTTCATCCATTAGAAATGTTTCCAGCCAAATACTGACTACCATATCTATTCAAGCAATAATTCTTTACAGATCCATTTCCTTTATTACTGCTATGTGAATGTTTGGGAATGCTTTGATCCTTTCCTTGGCAATTCTGTCTAATCCCTTTTTCTCTTGCCAATATAAAAGCAGTCTCTTCTCATGTCAAGACACACTGCCACCATAAAAACGTTGTAGAAATGTTGACCAAACGTAAGAGAGAAGTGCAATGCATGTTGTGCATTGTAGCACTGCAGATATGGGTTTGATTGGAGGTTTTCCTGTTAAATTTACCCAACTTCTACCAGCATTCCATGTAAAATCATCAGTGCTTTTAAAATGAAACTGGAAGAAAAGGAAAGCAAATGTTTTCTATCATGAGGAAGGCGGAAAAAAAAAGACACATCTGATCACCTTCAGATGCAAACAGTTCCAACCAGAACAAAGGACAAAAAAAGGTAATTGTGGTCTTGCTGGGATGACATGGTTATTCTTAGATTGGTTAACAGACTTGCCTCTTTGAGAAAGAAATAATCAAAATGGTGTCAGAGAAAAAAAATCACTTGACTTGGCTTGTTATCTAGTTTTGGATCCATTACCTTAATTACCTAGAAGTGGCTGTTTTTATATATTGAAGCGAAATTCAACATTCTGCAGTTTCTACAAGACAGCTCAGATTTCAGCATTTTCCTGAGCATTCTCATCTTGGAGTCTGCTCTTTTTACAGAGCTATATAACTGCAAAAATCAGAGGTACATGTCTGGATAAATTACAATGTGTTCAGTATGAAATAATACCAGAAGAAAAATCTAGTAAGTCCAAACCCTGCATACATTATGTTATGAACACGTGAGCTACAAACACTGTTCTGTTATACACAGGAATATGGAAGTGAGCAGACACTCTGAAAGTTTTAATTCTTTCAACATTTGCCTCAAGACAGACTCATTGTAGCTATACATTCAGAGACTTCCTCCTTTTTACAGTCTATTTCCATGCCTTTTTTTAAAACTTAAGCAAAATCACTGTACAAGGCCCTGACAAAATATTCACAAAATGTTAAGGAAATTCTTGTCAAATAGTTCATGGATCCCTATGGATCTGCCAGCAGAAATTCAGTACAGAATACAAATGTCTGAATATCTTACCTTTCTTCTGTTTTTCTTTGTCTTCTGTTTCAGGTTTTGTTGCCATAACTTCAAATAAGGTCTTTAAGATACTTCTCAGATCACTGGCATAGTTTGTCTGCAGCTGGTCAGCAACACCTAGGAGTTTGAGAAAATATGTAAACAATTAGTGGACTGTTACACCACCCTTAAAAAAAGCATTTAAATTCATCTGTTGCTAGCAGTAATAACTTCATATTTATTTCTGAGGGTACAACTTGCTCATGTTAGTAATAATATTTGAAAATGTAATTAAAATTATTTCCTACAATGTCCAAGTCACATTCTGGCCTCTATGTTACCTGCAATTTGATACATAATTTCCTTGTTCTCTGGCAGGAAACACCAAGAGATTGCTTTTTCACCAAAATAAGACTGCTGCATGAAACTTCTTCCCTTGATGACACAGATTATCACCAAGAAAAAAAAAAATGCTTTGGAGTCAAACCTGCTGTATGTATGCTCAAGCTCTTGATCACACACCTTGATGCACACCAAAGATAATAATAATAATAAAAAAACAGGATTAACAGTTTTGACATTCAGGACAGAAATCTACTCTCATACCTGAGATACAGACAAAAAGGCGGTGAATGAGATCATTACTGCCATGAAATCTGGATCTGATCTTTTCCCGGGTGGCAATTTTGGCAGCTTGCAAAGCGAGCTGGATTTCCTCCTGATCAATGTCATCAGATGAACAAGAACTTGTCATTAAACTGCTGTAGGAGAAAAAAAAAAAAGCACAGAAAGTCACGTAAATCTTCATTCAGTTGTTCAGGATATTCAGCAAATCCTAAAGAATTTATGACTCAGGAAAGACTCTCTAGCAGATTGGAACTAATTGCTGTAAATCCTTGTTGAAGTTAATCAACATGCAATCAATCACCATCATGTCAGATTTTTCACTCTGCGGCATAGCTGCGAAAACTGAAGCAGAAAATAATTTCTGTATTTTATTGCATTTTCCTTAGCTATTACAAAGTGCTGTGCCATTTTTCAAATTAATTTCTTCTAAGAGCTCAGCCCTGGGACTGTAACGCCACAAAAAATCTGAAAGGTGAATGTCAACTTAAAAAAAAGAAGGTCAGTTCTGATGTCAACTTAGAAATTTATTAGTGTGGAAGCTATTTTGAAAAAAAAAATTGCTGAATTATTTTACCGTAAAATAGTGAGACTAGAATCTATATATAAATACACAAAAAAGAAAAGCAAGGTGATAAAGTATAATTTACACTGCTGAGAGGTAGATTAGTCCTCATATACCTAAATGTAGAAGTTGCTGAAATGTGAAACTATTTTAACAGAACAGCTCATCAGTTCCAGAGATGCCTACTAGATATTTACATTTTGTTTTAAAAACCAGATGCACATTTGCCAGCCATTTCCACCCCAGCCTTCTTTATGGGAAAGAAGCTTGAACAACCTGAGACTACTGCAGGGAAGCTTTGGAGGTAATCCAACTTCTTCAAATATCAGGAATTACCTAAAGTATTTATAAATCAAGATGTATTTTCTTTTAAAAAGAAGTATTTAGGGAAAATGTAGCAGTTTGACAATGGAAAACCTCTTAATTGGGCATAGAGTGCAGATGTAATTATGTTTGCCTACAGAGGCAATCTTTTAAAATGTAAAAATGAATTTATTAGGCCACACGAAAGTCCTAGTAAAAACAGAATTGGAAAAAACCTAAACACTCCAAACAACAGCCCTGGAGATGAGTTATTGACAGAAATATCCATGGAAAATGTGTAGCATGAGTACCTTAACTGGCTTCCCATTCCCTCAAATACAGAGTAAAGAGCAGGCTTTCAAGAGATCCGTTTTGTTCATGTTATCAACTGCTATTAACAAAAGCAAATTCTTGTAAAAAGATAGTAGTTTTATGTTTACAGTTCCCTCAGCACCATGAGTGACTAGGTTTACTAAAGATGCTGAGAACAGAGTAAGCATTCTCTTTCAATTTTTCCTTTACTTTCCCATTGAGGCTATTTGAGATATCTAGGCAGGTAGATACAGATGTACAAATAGTAAGCCTGTCAGTGAGGATGTGTACAGATCTGCATTTCAGACAATGAAAAGGTCATGTAAGAAGGGGGCTTATGAAGGAGTAAACTGAAAGGTAGCAGGTAAGAGCCATGAAGCAATCCCTGATTTTCAGTGGTATGTGGCAGATGATTGCCTGTTTGCACACATGCTCACACACAAAGATGAAGCAATTTGTCCGCCCCAAAGCACAGCTGAATAAGGTCTGCTATTTTTTCTTGTTTTTAAAATAATTGATCTTACGGCAATACACACATTTGCACTATAAATTGCTCCCCAAGACAAGCATGGATCATATGGCCAAGATAAATGCAGTCTGGATGTAATTTTATGACCCCAATACACATGATGTCTCTAAAATTCCTAGTAAGCAAAAAAACCTTATTGCAGGAAAAAGCAAGGATGCTGAGTCAAGGATGACTCTTCCCTTGAAATCACAGTTGAAAAAATTATTTCAAAGTAAGGTATTAAATGGGTAGGGACCTGTTAAGATTGCTTTTCAAGAATATAAACTACTTAGTCCCTTCCCATTTTGCAGAAAGGAGGAAATGCTCATTCCAGAATTCTGACAAAGCTCTGACCGATTTCACTAATAGAGCTTGTCTTTCCAAGTTGTGTCCAGCTGGGAGGAATGTAGTTTTACCTTCTACCTAATTCATCCAAGCAAGATGGTTTGATCTACTTCTGTTCCAGGCTATTTTGTGTTAGATTTTGAGGTGTGTCACAAAGCCTGATCATATCCCACCACAAAGCTGCCTAGAACCTTTAGGATAAAAAGTCCCTAGCACAGAGCACAAATTGCTTCAGCACTGCTGGATGGCAAGTCAGCATGTATGCCTACTCCCATTTATAACACACACATCCAGCACAGTCACGTGTAAAAGACAATATCCATACAAAGAGGTTCAGAAAAAAGGGTATTTTCTATCTAGGATTCCTTACACCATGAGAAAGAAAAAAACAAATGTTTCAGAATAATTTAAAACTGGACCTAAGAAACACTATGGAGTTAGATACAATTACTGTACTGTTACCAACAAGATTGAGTCAGATTTAAATGAAAATGACTAGTCAAAGAATGTCTAATGAGCACAAAAAATAGTCAATAACAAGTTCTTGACTTTAAAATACATCTTGCTGTTGAAGAATGTAGCTAGAAAATTAGTATTGTAGAGGAATGAAAAAATACTATAAGAGAAAGACAGCGATTATCTCAGATAAACAGCAAAAGAGACAGCTTTTCTTGAAACAGGGTATTCCAAACAGCATTGGTTGCATTTATGCAAATATTAAAGATTCTCTTGATTTTTAAAAATTGATATTATAGAAAATAACCTGAATTTAGATCTACAGAATTCAGCTTACCATTTTTCCAAATTGTTCTTTCAAACAAGTTACTTTTTTAGTTCTATATGGAATGCCATTCCTACTTAGCTTTTCTAACATAGAATATAGGTCAAAACTCTTAACCAATAATAAATATGTAGAAAGCATTTCATAAATGTCAGAGTACTCTCAGGTCTGGAATGTTTCACTACTGATATCTGCAGACTCAGGTATCACTGAAGAACATAAACAGCCATACTAAGTAGCTAAAGACAAGTCCTCATTTTCTCAACTTCTTGGCTGAAGGGAACTCTGCTTACCCAAAGAATTACGTTAAGAAGAGATAAAACCAAATAAGCATGGAATTCCCCTTGTGAAATCTTTATCATATAAACAATGCTTATCATGTATTTATTTTTCATATTGTAGAAACACGTCAAAGATAACATGTCTGAAGGCAAACATCAAGAAATAAGAAGTTATGTAAAAGGCTGATCCCAAAGAGTAAATCTGTTTATAAGTTGCAAAGGAACAAATACCCTCTGGCAGATACAATGGATTAAGATTTTTACCTACTTTGGCTAACAGTTTTAAAACTGCTCTTCAGTTGTCATGTTTGAAGGGTAACAAGAGTTCACTGTATCACATACAATTAATACGAAGAAATCAAATTACTTACCATGTTTTCAGAAGTATAATAAAAATGTTCTTAAAAAGTGGTTTGGTTTTTCTAGACAACTTAGATGGTCACTATTCACAAATGAGTAATGCCAGCATATGTATTCTACTATAAATGATGCAATTATGTCACTAAATTTAATAGGAAAGTAAGAGAACCCTCTAAGTCTCTGGTTTCAGACAAGGTTTTTGATTACAACTAATTTTCAGGTGGAGATTTCAGAAGATTTTCAGTGGTGCCTTTAAATTGAGAGGGCTCGAGTTCCATCAAGTCAAACTTACCTCAACAAAATGTAAGAGCAAAACACTTGGAAGTTCTATGAACAATACTACAAACATTTACTAGAAAAGTGTTAACAGGTAATTCAGTGGCTATCATTCCACCATTTGTGTTATAGAAATACTTGTGACACCAGTGATTCCTATTTGCTTGCTCAAAACATCCAGAAAACTGCACACGAATAGGTAGAAGTAGCATGCAACTATTTGCAACAAGAGGTTTACACTTCCTGTCATAGTTTGAATTCAAAGCCCATGAATCTATTTATGGCACATTTAAAATCCATGTATTAAATGATGCTATTCCCATGCAGAAGTTTACTCACTTTGCAAAATCAGAGTGATGGATTTTGATATAAAGTTGCTCTCCAGCAAAATTTCATACACACTATAAAGAAGCAGGTGAGATGCATTCTACAGGAAGGAAATGCCATGATTTTGCAATATGTTTTCCATTATTTCACACATTCCTATTTACACAAAAGGACACTGCAACTATAAACCCTGCTGTGGTCCAATTCCTAAATACCAATTATAGTTCCTTAAAAAATTGATGACAGACTGACTACAAATTATAAATCAGCACAGTTCCTTGAACTTAAATGACATCTGTTAATTTGCACCAGTTGGCCATAATGAATCTCTCATGTCCATTACTCAAAATGCCACAAGTTTTGACTAGCTAAGATAAAGAAATATACATATATAGCTATATCATGTACATGAATTTTAATATATACATATACGTTTCAAATATTCTAGCTCTTTTATTTTTCAAAAAAACATTATCATGACCTCTCTGGCTTTCATTTTTGTTCATACAGAATTTAGGACATCTTGCTCTGTGTACAATAACAAACTTTTTATTCAACCTATGATATATAAGGTTATTTTTTCTCCCATTTGAATTTTTTCATACTTCCAGTAAATAAAAAAAGCCCAACTAAAAACTTTTGCAAGCAAGTCTACACTGTTGTCTGCACACAATTATAAAACTACTTCAGTAATTGATACATCCATCTCACTGATACTTGTCTAGGCTGTAAATGGGAATGGCACCACTAACTTGTCAACAGATCTTTCCCAAACTTATTCTTACTTTTATACTTCACAATCCTGTTCTCAACTCTGGGTTCCAATATGGAAAAGAAAACAAAATAAAAGAAAAAACCCAACAATAGGAAAAAGACCCTAACAACTGCTCTGAAGGCCATCTAAAAAATCAGACAGTAATTTTTGAAAAACAAAAGTTGTAAACATGAGGAATGAGAAGAGGAAAATGATAGGGGCTTAGTAAAGACAAATATGATTCCATATCAGCTTTTTGCAGTATGCTTGGCATTTCATTTTGGATTATCTCACAATAAACAGCAGGTTAAAACCCCTTTGGTTTCTAACAGGTATTCATATGGTTGGATTCGTAAACTAGTATTCATATGGCTAGTAGAAAAACTGTAATTAATGGCTTCTTACTATTAAAATGAAAGGAGGTCATTTAAAGACCCTACTTTAAAGTCACTTAAAACAAATCCAGAACATGTCTTAATATCAGGGTAATAGCATATAGTTATTTAGCTAAGAACTGTATGTTAGGAATCACCCAAAAGCTACATTTAAAACAAACTTAAAAAGGCTTTCATTCAGAACTTTATTTTTTTACTTAACCCTAACATTTTACTGAGTCAAGAGTTTTTGTAGGCAATCCCAGAAGTATTTTGCCTCCATTTAAAAAGGCTAAAGAGAGGGAAATAGACACACACCCTAGAACAACTCCTAAATATTCCCAAGTCTTCAGAACTTTGTCATGAGAAACTAATAATACAACCACATGTAAATGCCTCTATCAGGAACCAGGAGTGGACTTGACTACACTATGGTATTATCACATGTACCAGCTTCACACATGACAGGATATGTGCTAGAAGCCCCATCTACTGTCAACCTTTTGAATTCCACCATAGGGAAATTATTTTTCATTTTCTGCAGAACTTACAGAAGCCCCTTTGAAGCATCTTCTGAGCTGCAGAGGTGGGCAGCCTGAGGTCAGCTGATTAAAACGAGTGATGTGGCTAACAGGATCAGCCACCTGCACTAAGTGATATCTTCAATCAGGAAAAAATCCTGAGCATTGAAGACTACTGAATTTGAGATCAACAGCAACAACTTCTGCTTCACATGCCAGCAACTTCTGCAGCTGCCCACTTGGCTGGAAGAACATCTTCTGGAATCCTTCCCCAGCTCTTCAAACCTCAACCTGCAGATGATTCTCATTGTACTGACCATGCTGACATTTTCAAAAACAACAGCTGCTGAAGCAGCAGATTGCCAAATGGATCCACCATAAGAAACTCCACCTAGTCAAAAGACTTACTCAAACTCAGCCCCAGTCTGGATTGAGATTTCAGAAGAATGCAAAGAATTTGCATATTTATTTCACATATCCCAAATGAGAATTAAACTAAACATTGCCAGCACAGAATTTCTCAGCTCTCTCCCAAAGTTGTTTTGTTTTGGTTTTTTTTTCTTTATAAATAAAACTTCTGTAAGAGTGATTTGCAAGAGCAAATAACTTGGAGCATTAGTGATCAACAGAGCTGCTTGATAACCAAATGTAATGAAATGTTCTTCTATTAATTTAAACTGAAAATGGGTAAAGCCTGAAAGATAAGGATATTCTAAAATTTAAGAAAAAATAGACCCCAAAAAAAAAGTTAGAATATTAGTTAGACTCTATTATACTGAGATTCTCAATTCCACCATAGCTTTTTTTTTTACACTTCCTTATAATCAAACACCCATTTAAAGCTCTCAAAAGTTCACTCATACTGCAAAAGGACACATGAGATTAAGGCACAGAAATATTTAAACTTCAAAAATAATCCTGAACTGAAACCACTCAGAGTGAAAAACAGAAACAGTATAGCACTTACGAAGAAATGGTATGCAGTATCAGCTCTGATATTGGATACAGGGATAGAAATACATCACTCCCAGCATTCACTCCTTATATCCAGAACTTGACATAGGGCAGACAAAACCTGGGTATCTGATGCTGGATACAAATACTTCCAAAGGCAAAGACTCATTTAATACAGCAATTCAGCAATGTCCTCTGCAATACACCAGCAACTGCTCTGTATGGCATAATAAAAAGTGAATTATTTAGCGTCCAATTCCATCAGATACTCATTGAATTGCAACTCCTGTGTGTGACAGAAACAGAGATGGAGAAACAGCACTGAAAACCATTTTCAAGTAAGAGGAAATCTCTGGGATAGGGAAACTTATTTGCACAATGTTTTCATATTGCCTCCCTCAGTTTCCTCAAAAAATAATACCAAGCAGCCAGCTGAAGCATTAGGGTGTCCTAGGGTCTAGAAGAATCCTGCAGGAATTTGCTATCTGGCCATGGAAGTCAAAGCTGAGAAAAGCTAATTAAAGTATTAGGTGGAGCCTTAAATTTTTAATTAGAAAAGAAAGCTTTCTCTTCATAGTTCACCTTCAATGACACTGGAAGTGAAGAAATTCTGTCTTTTTCCTGCAATATAATTGTGGTTTTAAAATGTAGCTTAGCTTTAGGCATTTCCAAAAGCTCTGCAAAAACTGCAGGTGCTATAGTGATATTAATTAATTACACAATCTCAAAACTTCCAAACATGCTACTCTAAGGGGTTTTCTTTGGAAAAAAAAAAGTAAAATAATTTCTGAAAGCTAGTATTTTTCGTTCTATTACTAGCACAAGGAATACCACATGACACACAAGCACAGATTTTTACACAGCAGTAAAACAAACATGAGTATAAATAAGCCAAATAACTAAAAATGAAAATTACAAGTGAGCTATGCAGAAACAAGAACATAAACCCATTGTAACACTTGTGTAGTCTCCACCCAGATGATATGCCACCTGGAATTCAGCCCCCAACTGGCAAAGTTCAGGATGTCTACCAGTTTTGCTAGAACAAACTTAATGCCTCTGCCACTGATGGCAGTCAGCTTAAAATATTGCTCTATTTAACCTGATTTAACACAGGGAGGAACATATTTTTTATTTCACTTACTTCAACTACACTGGATAATTTAACTACACTAAAACGTGAAGTTTATCATTTTAATAGGGAAAGACCAAAAAAGCTTCAAACAACTACATTTTCACCTTCCCCACTGTAACAAGCACTTGTTAACAAGTAGTTCACAAGCTGCTTGGGTTCTTCCTTGAGAAAATAAAAACCACATAATACTGTTGTTACTGACAAAGGTATACATATAATATACCCCCAAATCCCTTGTGGAATGTCCTAAAAAGGGCACACTATAGATTCGGAAATTATGCACCATTGGGAGATTTTTTTTTAAATTTCTTTTTTTTTTTTTGTCTTGCAGTGTGAAGAAGACAGGCATGAAACACATCAAGAAGAATCCTGGTGATGAAAAACTAGAGGCATCCACTTCAGTCACATATATGTCTTCCTGCCTAAAATCATAAGCAAAAGATGACAGACTTCATCAATGTTGACTTCTTTGTTTTGTTGATAGTGCTCAGCTGGTTGTTGATGCAAGGAGGGATTTAGCATCAAAGCAAGAGGATTGTAGGCAGCAGCCTATTAATGACTGTATTAATGTGCTTATTAATTGCCCTCACTGCTTGAGTGGCAGAGCTGTACAAACCAGCACAGGCTCACAGTGCCTAAACCAGGCACAAACATTTTGCAGTTCAAAATCTCTAGGCAGGATTAGCAGCCATTCCTGAAGGTATTTTGGTTTGCTAAAGGTATAAACCCCTTTCTGTACCCACAACACTTCTCACTGAGCTCTTTATTTCCATGATTCCAGCAAAGTATGTCTACAGCCACAATTACCAGAGTGGTTCCAAAGAATGTCTATTAATATGGTGATAGGTGCCATATAAATATGAATATAAATATGAATATAGGCTGTGAGCAGTCTTTCATGAAGAAGAGCTCTACAGAAAAAAAAAGGGGAAAAATTGACAGTAATGCACTGATCAAAACAATAATGACAGTACCAAACACTAATGCAGAATTAATCAGTCATTTTGCACAGCTTAAATATAACATGATCAGGTTACCAATGGTTTAACTACAGGAGAGGAGATCTGAAGATCCAGCTGGGCAGGCAGAGTGTGACACAGCAGTTAAAATACATCATTAACTTTCTGTTGTCCCCCACACTATCATCTACATGATCCCCAGAATAGCTGTGATCTTTCTGTTATAACGTGTGTGAATGTAATTTGCACTGCAGCTTTGACAGCATAGATTAATGTATAGCTCTGGACCATGGGTTGAAAGGACTGAATTCTCCTAGTATAATTCCCAGACCAGGTTATTTTTCCTTCTTGCATTCTCTTGAAAGCATTGAGCTCCACTGATGAAAAAGCACAGTATAAAACCTGGTTTTGTAAAAAAATATCCCACCACAAGAATTCGGCTGGGCTTGGCTTGGCCTGCAAGACAAATCAGAAACTAGCTCATGGGTCACTCTCGGGGAATGGTGATTAATGGCTTTTACTCAGGTTGGCAGCCTGTCACAAGAGGGAACCTGCAGGGATACATACTGCACTTCACACTGCTTAACATCTTCCAACATCATCCCAACATCTGAACAATGGGACTGACAACACCATCACCATGTTACTGATGATGTGAAACACATCACACAGGAGGGGAAAACCACCTTACAGACAGAGCAGGCCAGGCTGGAAGATTGAGCTGGGAAGAAAAGTAGAGTTTAACAGAGACAAGTGGAAGGTCCTGACAACACAACCAAAAGGCTCAGTGCAGGATGGGGAACAGCCCTGCTGAAAGGGACCTGGCAGTGGTGCTGGTCAACAGTGAGCTGAACAGGAGTCAGCAGTGAGCAGCTGCAGCAAAGGCAAAACAGACCTTGGGTTTCATCCACAGGAGCATTACTAGCAGAGAGAACAGATGTGGATCATCCCAAAAGACACAGAGAAACTGCAGAGGGTGCAAAGGAGGGCCGTGAAGATGATGGACAATGTGCCCTACAAGAAGAGACCAAAGGAGCTCAGTCTTTCCTTACTACAGAAGAGAGGGCTCAGGAGGACCCCAGTAACACTATTACAGTTTGCAAATGGTAGCTACAGAGGATGGAAGCCCTCTCTTCACAAGGAGCCACATGAAGAAGACAAGTTGCACTAAAAGAGGTTTCATCTTGATTTAAGAAATAAATATTCTACACTAAGGAAAATCAGTCACTGGAAAAACCTCCTCAAGGCTGTGGTACTGTCCCCATCATTGGATGGACTTTTTCAAGGTCCAATTGGACACAAAGCTAGAACAATCTCATCCAGGCTCCCTTTCCCATGGCAGATTGGACCAGATTATATTCTGAGGTCCCTTCAAACCTGAGCTGTTCTATGGTACTATGAACTGGTAAGGTAGCTTCAGCCTCCTGCTATACATCCTCCATTTCTTAAGCAGGTAAGTAAAATTTCACCTCATTTATGAACAGGTAACCTTCCTTGCTTTGTTTCACATGTGTGTTTATACTAACAGAGTAGTCAGCACTATCCTTCAACGGTATCCAAATACAGATACTCTAAGAGAAATAACCAGGTAAATATCCCACTTTACTTAATAACAGACTATTGCTGTTTTGGCATAGGCTTGTGTCTCAACACATTTCAGATACTTCCTTTTACAGACTGTAAATGCATAAGCTAAAAATTCACCACCAATCTTTGCAAATGTCTAGAACTGTAGAAAAATATATCACAGACACCAATGTCTCAGTGATAATGCCATATCTAAAATAGAAAAAAAGACTGCTGACCAGGGAAGGCATCAATTATAACATTAAGGTTAGTTTTTAAAGTTATTATTTACATTTATGGTTGTAATTTATTAGCTTATTATAATCTTAAAATGAAACTAGATTTTAGCATGTATCCTAGGCTACCCTAGGCAGGCAACAGCTTGAAATCATCTAATTGTAACTACCTTGCTCTTCTGTTGCCTCACTTATTTTTTCCTCCTATTTTGAAAATGAACACTTTTCTTACCATTTTCTATCTCCAGTCTTTCAAAGAACTTAAGTTAATTCTTAGCTTTAAGCTTATCAAAACATCATATTATGAAGCCTAAGAATAAGGCTTCATTTCAGTTTCCACTCAAATTAATGGCTGTCCTGGGATCTTGCCCAATAACTCTCACGCATGTTGAAAGCTGACAAATGTCTGCATTTTTTTTTTTAATACTGATTTTATTACTTCCAGCAATGAAATGGATAAGATTCCAGCAGCGTATGTTACCAGCTGCCTATTTACAATTCAGTAATTTATAGTTACATTGTTCTATATTGTTCTAAAAACTAGATTTATTTTAAAAAAATAATAAAAAGGAAAAAATGGATGGATTGTTTCCTGGAGCTAACAGACCAATTGCCACTTCCCTGCTGTTATAATAAACTAATTTTTTTCCCAATTCAGCATTGTCTTTAATGAGAAAGTTGACTTATGATACGAGCACCTCAACCCTGGAAACTGCTTAATGAACATTTTGCAAAAAATAATCTAAGCTGGGCTGAACATTTAACCTTTTGACCATCAGACCTCTGAAACTGGAAGGAGGAACCTTCTGCACAGACTGGGTACCAATAATTTACTGGTGGAAAAAACACTTTTAAAGCCCTCTGTACTTAGGTGTTTTTTTTCTATTTTTTCAATTTGTGCTCTAGAAACCTCAAGCAAGGTTTTAAATGGCTTTAAAATTACTATGTGAGTACAGTCAGTAATCAAAGTATGCAATCATAGTTCTGATTTAGGACTAAAAGACTTGGGCCCAGCTTACAACAAATTATACACTTAACTGAGGTTTCCACTTTCCCCCATTGACTCAACAGGGAAACTACAGCAGCAGAACTCCTAATTTTGGTGTATCAGTTTGATGGCTAAAATTAGGTGGGATGAATATAGCTCAAAAATTACACAGCACTGGCTGCTGCTGAAAAAAGTCTAAGGCAGCAAATCACAGGCTGATTTGAAGCAGCCAACTTTAACAGCTCCCAAATGGTTCCTACAATCCAACAATCCTGAACAGCTTTTTCCTCCCAGTAAAACCAAAACAGCAAACAATGACCCATGGGCTGAATGGTGCTCTGGGGTACAAAGAGTGGCATTTTTTCCTCCCAGCTCTCCATTTGCAAAACAATAAATATAGTCACATACAGAATTCCATATATACAACACTTCATTGTTTCAAATGCATTCAGCCTATGGTATTTAATACACTAGCAGTAAATTCAAATAGCAGTGCTACTCTGGCTGAGCTGGTTTTGCCACCAAAGCAGAACTGTTTGAAAGCACTTGGGTAGTTCCAAAACACACTGTAATTTTACAGCCTATCCTTTCAGCATATCCTAAAGAAACCAACAAGGAACTCAGATTTCTGCTTTTGTAACAATTTTCAGCCCTAAACTTCATTCCTCTTTTATTGTCATTAGGTGTTCTGAATAAAACTTTGCATGAAAGTTTTGACTTTTCCATCTCAGAAGATGAGAATACAAACCAGTATTCTTACAAATTTTGGCCAGCAACGCTGTGGAACTAAATTACTGTCAATTGGAATACTCACCTCATTTTACTGCCACATTTTAGTATGGGGAGGAAAAAAAAAGATCTAGATAAGACAAATGTTTGGTTCTTTTCAAGCTAAAACACCTGAAGTCTGTTAAAAATTATATATGGACAAATTAAAGGGACATCACAGGCATTTATAATTCATTGCTGTATCCATTAAACTTTTCCATAAGTAGCTCCTTCCCAAATGCCACAACACTGAAGAAAACCGCTAGAAATTAGAAGCAGCACCTGCTCTTCGAAAGGAAGAATATTCAGAAGTGTTGCTGTCACTTGATTGTTGATTCGATGAAAATTTTTAACCAAGCATAACCCAATACCATTTGTCAAATCTGACTGAAGTGATGTTATTACCTCAGAGCGTATATGCTGGAGAGACTACATGTAGTGACAGAAACACTCTCATAGTCACTGCTGGAGATGGAGCTGAGGGGGGAATCACGTAAGCCATCCTGAGAACTGGAAAAACATATGGAAACAAAATGAACTGCTGTAGCAAACAAAGGTAAAAAACAGAGCACTGTGAAAACTCATGGTTTTTGTCATGGATTATACAGAAATAAGTGTAAACTGGCAGGGGTTTTTTTGCTCTTCAGAAAATGATACAAACCTATTCTGTTTTCTTCCTGAAAAGAACAGGTAATTGAGGAAAGTCAGCAGGCACACAGATATCTTCAACTGAAATCACATCATACAATTAAGACACTCTGGAAAGAATCAAGGATCTTATATTTTCATAAGATATGGAGGGAACAGCGTGCCCATGCTGCTAAGTATGGTTTAATGCCATAACAAAGACACAAAAAAACCCTGGAAGTTCATTAAGTCACTGCATGTTTCAGGCCAAGACAGCCTCATCAATAAATTCCAAGAACTTCTGAAATCATATGGTAAATCTGATCTGTTTTTCCTTACAATGGGACAGAAAAACTGAGAAAGCAAAAAGCTGTCTTCATCCCAGGAGATGACTATGGTACCCCTACCCTAAACTTGCTCAGTCCCTGCAACTGCCATACACATACCTCAAATTTTGTGCTTTAAACCAACCAGATGAGCAGGAAGGAGCAGTCCCAGGGAAAAACCACCAACACTTCAGTAGAGAAAATCCACTAGCTACTAATTAACAGGATATGAATAATTTAAATGAATGGTACAAAACTTGTCCCTGGAATCCCTGGGCTAATGAAAAGCCATTAAGTAACACATTTTACATCTTATATTGTCAACATACTAGGACTAGAAGTTGAAAAATAGTTTTATAAGCACTACAGAACTACTTGGAAAGGCCAATTTTTTGTTTCAGTAACAATTTGCTTCTCCACTTCAGGAAACTCCACAAGCTGAAAAAAGGGAGTATACTATATAAGAAAATACAAAATCTTGACCATGGGTATCAAAGCTGTACTGGCTCTAGCAGTGTAAAAGAATCATCTGAGCTTGCTAAACTCAAATATTCAGTCAAAGGAAATATTTGGACAATGCAGAGAAAAACCTAAGAAATATCTTCAGATAAGAAATGTAATTATATAGCTCGGGATTATTTTATCTTCTCCACAATTACTAGCAGGTTTTTTTAATGCTCTTTTGGTTTGCAAGCCTATTCAGGGTATATATTCAAACCAGCTGTACTACAAATTCTTTTCTTCTACCAGATTTACTATTGCACCTACTTTTGCAGCAAGAAATATAGAAGAATTCTTAAGGGGAATTCTTCAAAGCAGTGTATGGAAGGTATGTGCTCTAATCCCACTAAGAAATAATAGGATTTGTTTGCATACCTCCCACTAATGTCTTGGAAAATGTCCCCTTCATGTTCCTTGTTTCTGATTGCCAATTTGAAAATAAATCCCAAGTGTACTATGCTTTAGTTGAAAGGAGAGCCATCACAACTGGAAAATAATTTTATCAGACTTGAACACAAATCTATTTAACTTTCATTCATTTTATATAATTTCCCTTGCTAATTCTGCTCATTATGAAGAGATACATGCATTTAAACAAAGGCTTAGTCTTTTATAGTTCATCACCTTTACCCATCCAATATTACAATATGGTCATGCTACTAAAATGTACTTTTATGATCTGTTTTATGACAGCTAAATGATATTAAAAAAACATTAGCATGTGATTTCACAGCATGATTGAGCAAGAGAATCTGTCTTGCAAAGATGAAATGTTCAGAATAAACTAAGTCTTTGAGCAGCAGAACTGGGAAACAAGAGCAACCAGCACACTCAGCATCTTCCTTTATTCTCTCTCCCTCACCAGCCATTTCCAGATTTTTACAGTGATTTTTCCAAATCCTGCCAGCTCATTTGGGCAGTAACACTTGTGAAGGATGTCATGTTTGCTGTCCTGCAGTGCCTTCTGTGAAGCTCTGCCTGATATATTTGAAAACAAAATTTTGATTTTGAAATTAAATCTTAAGGGTAGATAATTTTTATTGTCAACATTGTTCCAAAAGTCACTGAATCAGTTTTTGTCCTGAACTAACATTGTGGCATGGATGGGCCAGGCTGGAAGGCAAAGTGATAAAGAAGGCACAAAGTGTTAGACCTTGATAGTAAGGAAATCTGGCAAGTAACATCAGAATATGGCACGTGACCAGCTCGACCAGATTATCAAAGATCACAATACTGTTGTTATTTCATGTTTGTAGACATTCCTCTGATAAGATGACAAGCCTCACTTCATACCCCTTTCTCCATTTCTTCCTCCCCTGTCCCCCTTATTTGAAGCCTCTGTCACCTCTAGTAAGTCCCTATTAAGCCTTGTCTTAACACTGCTTGCCATTGGAAATGCTTTGTAAACACCTTCATTTTCCACTACTCCATATTTTACTTGGTGCACAAACCTGGCCATGCTGAGGCATCTGCTGATTTCAGGATTAGATATCCATCTGGTCAGTCACAACTTGGCAATGTAAACTGCTTGGTTATACATGACACAAACCACACTCACAGAGGTGAGTTTGTTATAGTAAAGGAAAGGATATGCAGTTTTGACAGTTTCCAAGTTAAACGTTTTTCTCACTCCTGTGCACCAATACAGATTATCTATTTCTACCAGAAAAAATATTTATTATTTACAACATGTATTTCTGGTTCATATTCAGGCTGTAACTCCTGAGAGAAGAAAGTCTGCATTTATTTAGTACCAAGCAACGGGAATCCAATATTGACAACGTTGCTTTATACCTTCTCACTGCTGTGCTAAAGAGCATTTTTTTCCTCTTATAAACAGCAAGAAGAAAAAGACTCCTGACATACTGCATTCTTTCTCAGTACACACAGGCTCAGGAAACCTCTTTGCAGAATTTTCTTCTCACTAATATCTGCCTGAAGAATCACTCAGCTTTTCTAAGATGCTGGTAGATCCTGAGGTGAGCTGACTTGCTTTTCCCAGCTCAGGGTTCCTGTTATCAGGTAACCCTTTCTTCCCACACCAGCCCACAGGCAACCTGAACTTTGCTACATCTGATGCTCACTTAAAACCAGTGTTGTGTTGGACTGGGATTCATAGGACTGTTTAAACTGTGTCAAGTGATCAAAGTGTCACTTGTGAGGTCTCAAATGCCTACAGTGCTATTTTTAAAATTACATTTTAGCAGGGGATAAAACTACCAGCCATTCCACTTATCACAGTAGAATACTTCAGCACTTTTGAGAAAAATACAAAGATTTTAGGCAACAGACCAAAGTGACATGGATGATATGGCTGCCTCTTTTCATGGAGTATCAGCAGACTGAACTAACAAGTGACTTTTTAAAAGCTGTTTGCCATTTTTTTAACTATTCTAAGTTAAAAATAAAACAAAAAAGAACACAAAAAAACCCAATAAATTGAAAGCCACCTTCATTCTGGCTTGTAGGTTCTTCTCCACTGGAATATGCCTCAAGCATCTTACATTGAATTAAACCTTTAATTGTTTTAGGGGATGGTTTCTTCATGAATTTTGTTACTTAAGTTACAGTTACATTCCATGTTACATTAATTAATTAGCACAGATCTCTGCCTCACACTACGTGAGATCTAACTAAAGCCTCATCTGTCAGCTACACCAATCCACTCAAGTAAGTGGATTTTAAAACTTTTACCCACTATACTAATTTCAGGAATCTGTATATTGAGAGTTAATACAGTTCACTGTTGTTGAATTTGGTATATGGACCTAGTAAAAGAGATGCTGGCATAAAAGACTGACATTTTATCTGCATGCTAGGGCTTCATAACAGCAGTCACACATAACTGAATACCACAAAAAAATCACCATTCAACAGACAAGGTCAAACGCAGCCACTTTTGAGACCTGTAGTGCTAAAAAGAAGGGGAGGAGAAACTGAAAAAAATTATTTATACTTAATGAAAATTTGGTCAGTTGCACAAAGAAATGAAAAAATAGCAAAAGAACTTAAACCAACAGTGAAATAAAGGATTGCTTAAGGCAAGTTTTGCAGTTGAAAGTGATACTTTGCTTCCAAACAACTACTATTCCTTTCTTGCTGCCAAGAATTTTTCTCTACTGCTGAAGAGCTAACTAAAAGACTAATAAAGAACACTAAGCTGACCTTTTTGTGTTAATGTGAACATACATATCTGTCCATTAATTTTTCTGGGAAAAGTAAGTTTTTACTATACACACAATTTTCTTAAGTCTTCCTGTGATGGGAATATTATAGGGAAAGCATGAATAAGACTTTTAAGTTAATTTGCACTGCAGTATCAACTAATCCAGTTTTGAGCAGCACTTAAGGAGCAGTTAAAAGAATCAAATGCTATGAACTAAGCCATGCTAGAAAGGTAATCTGTGTGTGTTTTTTTAAATGTGAATGCTAGCCAACCAGAATACAAATGTTTCTTTTCCATGCCTTTAAACGGTGGAAGGACTTATCTTAAAGTTGTTACATATTGCTAAGGAGTGAAAAAAATAATGCAGGCAGTAAAAACAAAATCAGAAATCAACTGTATAAAACAAATGTTCATCTTTTTACACAGTCATTCTAGTGTGCTGACCATTTTTTTAAAAATATAGTACAATAGAGGCTATTGTATTATATAAATATCTTACAATACCCACAATTTCTGACTACAGAATTGCAACACTAATAAATGGGACAACTTGAATAGCAAGCTGGGGAAGAATTAATTATTCATGCTATTCTAGAATTGCAAAACAGATCAAACAGCAAACCATGCTCTTCCAAATAGCCAAACATGTTCACTCATCCTCCTTACACTACAAAAGTATATGGCAAAACATTCTATTTTTTTAAGCCCTCACAAATAAATGCTAACAGAGCCAGCATCTAACAGACAAGGGACACAGCTAGAGCTTGCAGAAAGTGTGAATATCACATATTCCTATAAATTTTAGCTACTTTTGCAGGTTCTCAGGTGCCCTGTAAGAGGCTTCATCAAGAGAACCATCACCAAATAAACTGAGTTCATGGCAAGTGGCAAAAAAAGTGTATAATTTAAGCAAGACACAGCAGACCTGCAAGGGAAAGGAGAAAAACTAAGCTCAAGAATAGTCTAAAATCAGAAGTGTTGCAAGGTCAGTACTTAGGGTAAATGAACACACAACAGTACCAATTATTTAAAACATGGAAGCAGTAGCAATGTGTGACAAGATGAATCAAGATGCTAAACTTGATAAAACATGTACAAGAAAATGCAGTCTTACAAGGACTCTTCAACTCTGGAAAGAACAGAAAGCCAAGTATTTACAAAACACCAAAATAAACATGATCTTCACTCTTCATAATTTTCTGCCCCGTTAGAAAAAGCAGGCAGAGTCCTATGACAGAAAAAATCTGTATAACATGCTTGAAAAACAAGCAACACGAGATAGAGACAAAGAGCTTGGTTTTGGTGTTAACTTGTGGCCTTTTTTACTGCAAAGCACCTAATGCTGCTTTGTCATAGTCTTATCATATTCTGTACTATTCTTAGACTATTTCCCTGCTTTAACAGTTTGGTTTGCTACATGAAAGGCTTCACTCACCACATTGCCCTTGAAGCAGATCAGATACTGACGACATCTTTGCTAACTCTTTTCTCATATCTGCATCTCATTAATGCTGCTGCCCAAGACTCTCCATGCCCTTTTTATTTTGTCTTCATTATTTGCTTGTATCTTAGAGAATGACATAACATGAGCTATGACTGAAAACAGAAAGTATTAAAGGCATATTAATACCTAAATCTTAAGTGAAAGAGCATTTAAAATGTATTTTAAACTCCACTTAGAATATTGAGTCTAGATAGAGAAGCCTGAAAACAGGTGCTTTTACTTAGAAGCTTAGTAACAGTCAACCTGACTTGATCATTGAAATTACACCTGTAAATAATGTCCCACTGCATTGTAGAAGAATTGATTTACTAAAAGAAATGGTTTGTGTCATAACGCACACATTTGACAGCTGCTTGAATCAGGCAAAGGGAAGAAAATTTTCTTCCCCTACTTTGTGACTTACAGTAACTAGAAAGTAAATACGTTTATCAGTTTGATGAACGAGCATATCCTGCAGCTATTTCATGTATATGAGATTACTTATTGTTCTGGCTAATGGGTCCATCATTCTGAAAACACTCTTCTGTCTCCAGCATTTTCCCTATGGTGAAGCTGGCATTCACAAGCATGTAAGAGGGAGCAGAGGCAGAAGCCTGATGTGATCTTCCAATTTAAAAATACCACTGAAAAGCAGTGATTAGTCACCACCCAGGCAGCATGAGTAAGAAAAGGTCAACAAAGTTTTGTTTTGTTTCTGAATTTTCTCTTTTACCAATAACATGACTAGTGATTCAGAGGCAAGAACCAAATCTATAAATAGACAAATAGATATGAAAACTAAGGATCTACACACATACCATTTTTAAAATCTAGTTCTTGGTAGATGCCCAGCATCAGTATATTCTGTGAGACATGGAGAAGTTGATAACATCAGAAATTTTCAAAGAAAGGAGCAACAATCTAGTAACAAAATATTCCCATCCCTGTCTCCACTTCTGCAAACACTGAATATTTGCCAAGTAAGAACAGATGCACAGTAGTCTCAATAACAGAGAGGACTAGATGTGATCAAAGTAAGAAGATGATGAAAACAGAAAAAAATCCACAATTCCTTAACAAAATGTTTTAAAATATTCACCTAAAAGTTTTAGGGTGGCACAAGAATGAATCACATTAATTAACAAACTCTTATTTAAAACTAATTCCGTGAGTTCATACCAAGCAGCTTTGCAAACTATATCCAAAGCTCACACAGGCAGACAGAAATGGGAAGATCTGCCCAGGAAGAAGAAGTTTCACAACTTCTGCAGAGGTGAACTCTTGAGAGCTTTCAGAAGGGGTCAAGAAGCTGGTGAAGAATTGTGATTGGGCTGGCAGCCTCTGGATTTACTAATAGGTTCTGTCAAAATACCTCAGCTGAAGACCTTCAAGAAAACTAAGGAGTTACAGCATAAGAGAAAGGGTCCCAAAACTGACAAATAACTCTTAGTAATAAATAGGGATGAACTGTGAAATGACCACTCCTGAGCAGAGGGGGATGTCTCTGCTAAAGGTCATCAGGGCCCTTTGGGTCTACAAAAATGGGAAGAGCAATGAGGTCTGAAAGGTCACAAATTATTTAGGGGAATATCATCAAGAGCAGACTGAAGAGCTGCACAGGATCTTAAAGTCTGAGAAAGAAGCAATGAAATGGCAAAATGAGATTGAAGTGGTAAACAAAGGGAGAGCAATTTCTGTGTCAGATACAGAATGAGAGCCTCTGAGCACAAGCTTTATCTTGGGGCTTTTGCAGACAACTTCATAAAACATCAGCTCACCAGTTGGCCAAAAATACAAGTGTTGGAAGCCACAGGAAAAATAAAAGAAAATAAAAAACTGTGCCAGCGTGCAAACCTATGGTTTGCTCCAATCTTGAGTAGTTCTGATTCACTTATCACTAAGAGGAAATAGTATAACTGAAAAAACTTCAGGGCAAGACAAAAGGGCTGATCAAAGCTATGTCCAGCTTCAGGACAACTTCTGATCAAGAAGGCTTTTCCAAACCAAAAAAAGAACTATGTAGGCAAAGTGTGACTGAGGTATGAAAAAGTCACAACGGGTGTGGAGAGGTGAGGCAGGAACTAGGAGCTGTTCAATGGAGCTGTTAAGGTCCAGAGCAAACAAAGACACAGAGGGACACAGACCTATAGAACTCTGTAGAAGGACAATTCTCATACAGTTTTAACACAGCATTAATGGAGGATGGACAAGTACGTGGAGAAGATTTTATTACATCCACAAACCATAGGACGCTGAAAAAGAAACATAACTTTCACATACTGAAAAGAAACATTTCACATACTTGTTCTCACAAATTTCACTTAATCCTACTGAAGGCAAAAATTAGTAGACAAATTGTCTGAGCATTGTAAATGATGTATGATTTATCAGGAGACTGATCAAACATACAGTAGTTACTTTTAAGCAATATTCCATTTGAAGCATTTCAAAAGCATGAAAGAGAATTGTGTACTACTTCTGAAAATTAAGTCCATTCAGAAACCTTGTTGTTGTAAGGCCTTGAATATGATCAATCTTGCAAGCTTAAGGTTGCAATACTCAGAATAATGTGGAAGATAAAATTACCATCTCAAAAGTCAAGTTCTGTGCATGGCAAGTTTTGGTTTACCTGTAAGAGGAAATTACTCCAGCACAAAGAACCCTTGATTTTATTTCCACAGCCAGTAAAATATTTCATAATTCAATCGGTACATTGTTAAATAAATGTTTATTTCTGCAGGTTTTATACTCTGGTAATGCTTCATGGTTTGAGCTAACCAAGTTAGGAGGGGGTATCCTGAACTCTACACACATATAACAGAGATCCAGCACCACACACACCATCTCTGCAGCACCGAAACAGTAAGGCACAAAGGAAGAAAGCTGTCACAGAAATACAGAAAACACCAGTGAATTCTATTTCATGTCTTCCCTTTGCTTTATGGTATTAATACTTCAGGGAAACTGAGGACATTACTCACCATGAAAAAAGGTTATTCTCTAAACAGTAAAACAAAGTGAAGTCTGGTTTCCTACTGATGTGTGCATGGCACTTTCTTTAACACAACTGATGTCATGGTCTCTCCCCATTACTTGATTCCTTATTGTTATTAAATATGTAAACCCCTAACCTATGGACATTACTCTTCTATCCACTTTGGCTGAAAAGGTCCAATAGGTTTAAAAGCTGCTTCTGCACTCTATTAGGCTCTTTTAACACACAGAATTCACACATACACTCATGCCCACAGGCAACATGATTAGATCAACCCTGTTCTCTCAAATGAAGCTAACATAAAATGTGTTTAGATCCCAATTTAATTCCATGCACTGATGCAGAAGTTAACTTTTTAGTATCTGCCAGACACACTTTTCCTTCAAAACAGCAGAGTACAGAGGTAATGACCCAGGCATTGTTTAGCAGCAATGAACTTTTTTATATTGAACAGGTAAGCTTAGTGTACGTGATTTCAATGATAAAGAGACATTATAAAATTTATAAAATTAAAATTCAGGTGTTCTCCGAATGCTTTCCAAAAAAGCTGAAGTACAATAAAGAGCCACTTGCATTAAAAGACCTCTATTAAAAATTCCTTAATCCTGCAACACTGTTTTCTTTAAAATCTCATTAATACACCTGTCACTGAAGTATAAGGCTATAGGAATTTATTTATATGCAAATTACTACCAAAACATCAAGTTGCTCTTACCTTGAACTAGATCTTGACTTGACATCTTCCTTTGCTGTCCTTTCACTACTAGCATCTTCACCATTGTCCAGTTTTTTCTCACACTGTTGTTTTCGCTTCTCCCACTTTTTCTGCTGATTTGAGATGCTTTCTGCTTCTCCTTGTGAGTCATTTTCTGCTCCTACCTGTGAACCTGAGGAGTGTGCCAGGCACTTAGAGGAGACTGGCAGTTTTTGCTCTTCTCTGCCAAAGTCTCTTTCTGCTAACAAAGCAGAAGTTTCAGGTTTTAATGTCTCCTGTGCAGGGACTGAATTGTCCAAATTATCTACATGGTCCATTTCCTTTGACTTTACTAATGTATATGAAGCATTTACAACACCTCCTGCAGAATGTTTAGTCTTAAGACCTTCAACACTGTCCTCCCTGCTGTCTTCACAGCTGCCACAACACACACAGGAATTAATTAGACAGTTTGTGGCAGCTATACTGAGTTTATGGGATTCATCCTCCTCATTTGCTAATAGATTAGTAGAACCAGGAACACAACTAATAGCTGCTTCTGGAGTTGTTACTGGGGATTCCGAGCTAGAGGGAGATTTAGGATTGAATATTACAGTAGCAGATATTTTCATTCCCCCTGTCCTGTGAGCTATCACCTCTGCCATTTCTGCATCATCAGCATACGCATCCCAGCCATTGAGGTATAACTGTGAGTCTGGACCTTCTAAACAGCTGCATGAATTCTGAACTGAAATGCCAGACATTTGTCTGCTATCTTCAATATTGTTATTATTGCTTAAATCACTCTCAGCTTCTTTTAAAAGCAAAGTTTCCTCTGTCTCGTGGCCATTCTCATACAGCAAAGCGTCTCTGTATTGCAGGTTCTGTTTTGAGTCGTGGCAAGGGTTATTCACCCAAGCAAAAGTATCACTTACTGAATCCAACCCAGCAAGAGCTTCTCCTGCTCCATCTAGGTCATCCATAAAAAACACTCTGTCTTCTTCATCTGTTAAATTGTCAAGATGTTGTCTTATTGGTGAAGCTTCTGTGCTAGAACTATTTCTTAGGCTAGGTCTGTGAGCAGGAGACTGACAGATGCTTGGAGGGGAAAGCAGAGAAGACATTTCATCTCCAACTCTGTGTACCATCCTGTTCAGCTGTTCCAGCTCCTGTTCATCATACTGCATAGAACAGGCCAGCTCAGCCTCTGTGTTTTCAGCATTTGCTGAACGCTCCTTTGCAGGAAAAGTGGCAGCTATGCCTGGTGCAATGACAGAGGGGACTTCAGGATCTGCTCTGACAGGGAAATCCACATCTTGAGAGATGCAGAGGTTACGCTCCAGCGTGTGCAGTTCATCCTCAGTTAAGGTCTGGAGTAGATCCCTGAAAATGAACAAATACACACATGACTTGCAGTTGCAGGAGGCACTGATGTTACAGATTTTTAAAAAAGCTCTTGGTGTAACTACAGAAACCCAGATGGAAGCACAGAGTACTTTCAGCTGTGCAACTCAAGGTGCATCTGGCATTCCTAATCAGAACCCATGATTGCTGATGCCTGATTTTGAGATTATTCAGGCACATACAGGGTACCAAATTATTTTCACCTTTGCAGTGAAGCCCCAAAAGAAATCAAAACACATCTAGAGACAGACCTTCCCCCACCTACTTAGAGAGAAAATGTTACCAACAATTAGATATATTTTGTAATTTTAACTTTTAATTAACTAATTTGATTTTTATTAGCTAACCAATTTGCCATTCTCAGTACTAAATTCTGAAAACTATTCTGCAAGAATGCCACAGAATTTTCACACCATCATGTTGTCAAATAAATTAATTTATTAAATAGTAATATTGCTTAAGCAACACTGAAGTCTTGGAAGCCTGATCACTAAAACAGGGACTGGAAACTGTCTCCCACCTCAGGCACATAACTCAGTCACCTAAGGGAGTTAAGCTTCTGCATGATGTTAAGAATCAGGCAGGCCTAATAGCAAACATTTAGGTATTTACTTAAGTGTTTTCTAGAGACATGCAGTATCTCCAAAGTTAAGTGTCCTCAATATTGCAATTTAGGACTACAAGCAGCTAAAAATAAATTGTTGCTTGAGGCTGTTATGTTCAAGTGGTTTATAACTCGAAAACAAATCCACAGACACAATTTTAGGTCTGAATCAGTTTACACTATGCTTCTCAACGAGAAATGGACTATCAAAATATCCTCTGTCAACACTTTCAAGACAAGTAAGTATATTTTAGCAAAAATGAATGTATGGGAAAAGCAAGACCAGCTATGAGTCTGTTATTTCTCCTGTGTTTAGAAACCATTGGCTAGCAGGTAACATACAGCTGGTATAAAGTTGATGATAACAGTAACAGCAATGATAACAACAATAAGAATAATAAGATACACATTAAATTAATTCAATTAAAGGAGTAATTTCAGTCTAAACAAGAGGACTTAAAATTCAAAGAACCTTACAGCATCTCGTATCTTGATTCCCAGTCAATGGCTTGTACTTTTAATTTGTTAACTTGGCAACCAATTTTTTTAAAAGCATGACTACTAAAAGATCAAATTACCAAAACAATATTTCACAAATATCTGATTTGTATATCAGCTATTCTACAGTTTTTAAAAACATAACCATTTAGAGAAGAATGCTTAAAATCAAAGTATAGAACACACATTTTTATGATTTTGTACATTCCATATAATTACCATCTTGATTTTCTTTAAAAAAGTTATGCTTGACCTTGAAAGGTCAAAAGATCTTGAAAAAAAATGCTAAGCCTACAGAATAAGTATCTTATAAGAACAAGTGTTCCCCTTTCCACATTCTGTAATAAAGAATGGATTCCAAAAGTTTTCATTTTTTCCAGTTATAAATAAGTAAAGAAAAGGGAACAGGCAATCTATGACAGAGTCACTTACCCTAATAAAGCTATAAACTGGCATTGCTAGCAGTCACACCAGTACATTTTAAGGGACCTTTCTTTTGTCTAAATGTCTATAATACCATCTTATTGCTCAGATCTTTTACTTAAACAGTAATCTGTGTTTGTAGGATAATATGCAATTTAAAAATCACCATAAAAACAAACTGATAAAGAATGGCTTAAGTTTTAAGGTCAACATAAAAATAGCTGCATTATTATTGTTTATTTCTAAAAGAATTATACCGATATAAGCATATAACAACACAGATTATTGCCATGAGGCAATTCATATTATGAATTTTCAGTTTGTCACTTTCATAGAATTGCTGTGATGTACGATTTTCTAAGCAGAAAGCAACATAGGATTTTAGAAACAGTTGGGTTTTTAATTTCAAAAAAACACGACAAGCAAAATAAGCACATAAACACAACAGTGAAAGGTTAAAGATTATCCCTCACCTATACAAAGATATTAAAAACATATTTCTGGGTCAGGACAGAGTCCATTAAGTAGTGAAACCTGTCTCTGACAAAAGATTGTAAGGAAGAGGATAAGAACTGCACGAGCACACAGTGAACTTGGCTGAGTGCTTCCTACTGACTTCCAGCAGCCTGTAGCTCAGGAATTTCTGAACCAAGGTGACATCTTCGAGTTCAGTAATCCCCATTGACCTTTTCTTGCATAGATAAAATGTGTGTATCAGGAGCTGATCAAGCCAACCACTTAAACACAGCTACACTTCTCCATACACCACAGCCATCCACTCTGCTCAAAACCCAAGGTAAGAATTTGCAGTTCTACAAATACTGCCTATAGCAGCTACATTCAAAGGAATTTGCTTTCCAGCAAAGCTCATCAGCATAACTGGGAATGAAATGCACCCAGGGAAAATCTAAGATTGAATCTTGTGACTTTCGGCATCTAGTCTGGGGCTTTATTGTCTCCAGAACATCACATGGCAGCATCCAGGATTCCTGGATGTCTGGGTATCCAGAGCTGCTCTGATTCTTGTCTGGAGATGCTGAGAAGAGACTGACTGTTCAGACCTATCCAATACAGGCTTCACACATTCACTGAAAGTAAGTGCTGGAAATACCTATTTATTTTATGGTGTCTAGCTTCATTGACTTGAATAATGAACTATTTGTTTCTGTCAATAACAGCACTTCAAAATTTAAGAACAACTGTCTGCGATTTTGAGGATAAGTTAATGAAGTTTGATTAGAAAATAAAATCAATGAAATAAGCTGATAGCCCTGATGTATTTTTTGGTGAATCAGATCCTAGTAAGAGCTGCTATGCATAATCATTTGGATTACATGTGGCAGTCAACCAACCTTGCTATTTCAATAGAGAAATAATCATGACTTAAATTACAAGGAAATAGCCTAATTTTCTTGAGTCAAACACCAGAAATTTTGCTATTCACAAATACAGCTAGCTCTAAAAGAGGTTTGGACAGTTACCTTCACTCCTCTGCTTAAAAACCCCCGAATAACTATAGATTCACTAAGCTATTTAGTACAAGTTTCTCTGTGACAAATGTTTGATCAAGAGTTATGATCTTCATGCACTGTGTAAATAATACAGGATTCATGCCAACACTGGGAACATGGCACGTTTTAAAATGCCTACATAGATACTGAGGACAAAATTAATGCCAACCAGTTTATGAAAAGAAATGTTACATCTCACTACTGAAAGTTTAAAAATAAGGCATCATTATTAAGCCATAAAGTTTAATTAAGCTGTAGTTATGTCCACAGCCAATTTCCTTTCTGCTGAAGCATCTGTAACTCGTCACTGGTTCCAAGCAAGTGCTGTCCTCGGATGGAAAAAATAATTTCTTCCTCTGCTTTTATTATTCAGAAGCTGTAGGTAAAGAGAGCTTCTGCGATCCACCCTGGCAGCAGCAGAGAGCTTCATTCTCACAAAGGCTTTAGAAAATACTGAATTAAAAAAAGGCATGTGGTGGGGTTCCACCTACTTTTACTCTTTTCATCACAGGAAAGCAATCTAGCCTTGAAAACACATTTCTTTGCCAGTGGCCCTAGCCACTGGCAGAAAAACAAAGCAAGTTCTGAAGATGTATTCTGCTTGCTACTCTGCCTATTGCAAAACCAATAAACATACTTTACTCCACTGCCAATATCCAGAGTGCAGAAATCACTTCTTCAGACACCTCAGGCCAGATGTCCATCTAAAGACAAACTGACTGAACAGAGGACTGGGCAACAAAACCCCAGGTGCACTGATCCAGGACATTCTCCAGGCCTCCTTCATTAGCTTTGCTCCTATTCTGACTACAATGTTACAACATCTCTTTTCAGAAAACACCGCTTTTGTTATTGCCAGCCTGTGTTCATGCTCCAACCAGAGCACAAGCAGCTGTCTTTATGGAGCTGCCACCATAACAACATGAGGCATGGCTTGGGACTGCTGCATCCTCCTGGTTCTGCAGTGCTGAGCTTAGCACACCAAAGTCCACAGATCTGCTCTGATACATCAATGCTGAGAAACCAACACTGATATAAAATAAATAACACTGGTACTCCTTTACTATCAAAGCCTTAAACCAACTCAAATTTTTAAACAAATCTACCCTGGTAAAACTCACCAGTTTTCCCCCAGTCACTGTGCACACTCTAAAATTATGCAGGTTTCACAAGCACTCCCACATTCTTTAACACACTGACAGCAGGTAAAATGCATTTGGTATCTAGTCAGTGATGCAGAAAGGTTTCAATGTGCTTAAAATGGTATGGATCCTCTGATCCTGCACCACTTGATCTGTAATCTGCCTAACTCCACAGCACCAAAATCCACAGAGACCCTGCCATCAATCATAATGGTTCAGAGACAGGCACCACGCAACCACAGGGCTCTGAAAAAAGGGCAAAATTAAGGAACATTGTAAAATCCCAACTTTGCTCACCTCTGAAAATCTCTGTATAGCAGCCTCAAATGTATATAGAGAAATTATTCCAATGCCTCAGTTTAAAAGTAGAGATAACACTACAATAGTAGTTATGCATTGGTAGATATATCAAATACATCTTTTGTTTTATATATAAAATAAAAATCAACACAGACACATTTCTTAAGTATTAAATAAATAACACAGTCAAAGTCATCATTTGCTGTTCAACCTTAACTATAATCTAAAAAAGAACTACAAGTGCTTTTGCTCATAGAACCTTCACAATAGTTTTCAAAATTGCCAGCCACCAATAGGACACCAAAAATTCTCCTAGCTAACAGAGATTTTTCTCTACTAGTTCTGATATAACTATGCAGATCCAAATAAATACAAGTCTTACCATTGCTTTTAACAGGAGGGATGTTTTAAAACAACAGAGTTAAAAATTAGTTGCAACCATACAAAATTACCAGCAGCACACTTGGTGTTACTCCATGAGTTAAAACTATTTCGTTGGTAAAAACTTGTAATACTTTACAGAGAACTTTACATGGATGTGACCATATTCTGCAGCAAGATGATGATTTATATTCTTACAACAGGCACACAATTACAACACAAGATGCAACTATACTAACAGAAGACTACTTCAATCTATTTGAAACTCCCCTTTTTGCTGGGGACAAGCTCAAATATAACATTCCATCTTCCCTGACAGGTTTATGTGAACATTTTCACTAAGTAGGAACTGCAGCCTGATGAGCTAAAAAAACCAAACTGTGATAACAAAAAACCCTCATAAAATGTAGCTTGGGTACTTTTCATAGTAATTATCCTACATGAACTGCACATTTAAATCTCATTGTTACTTTCATTCAAGGTATTTTTAATTCAAGAATATTACTGAATGACCTTCATGAGCTCAGTTCTTTCAAATATTCAAGTACCTTGACATTCCTTGAATTCAGAGAATGCCAGAGATAAAATTTCACATTATATCTGAACTTACTCTGATAGGTGATATCTCACTAAGAACACTGCAGACTTTGTTAGGCAACTGAAATAACATTTAATGGTCACTTGAAACAATAAATACAGTGAGTCTTAAAGTATATTAGAACTTCTAAAACAAATCTGAAACTATTTTCATTTTTAAGATTGCATTGAAAATTGTAGTTATTGAACAAACAAGCATTCTAATATGTTCTCAACCCAAGAATTAAGTTCAGAGCAACTGAAAATTAAATGGACTAAGCAATAAACTAACTACATTGATTTTCATTTTCCATGTTGTGAAATATTAGGAGTAAGCAGAAAGTACAGATTATGAGAAGTATTTTAGCTTTTAAAAGGTTCTTTTGGCTTTAGTCAGCCAGTGGAACGCTGGTGAAAATTTCTATCATGGCCCCATTCTGGGAATAAAGTATTTTAATGCAAACTTCATGGACTTTTTAAGCTTTAGTACCCTTAAAAATTTTCCGTTTAACTTTAGTTTTGCTCCTCAACACGTTGTTGTCCTTTACTCGGTGTATTATAAAACCATTATCACTCAAAAACACCCCAAATCCACTGACTTGTCAATTGAGATTTCAATAAGATTACTATTAATGTATTAAAAAAATCAAACTATCTAGACAGAGATACTGGGAAATCTTCAAGAGACATGAAAGGATGTGATCTGGATATTCATAAAAGCTTAGTTCAGACACAGGCTCCTCTCTGAACCATCCCTGACAGAGCTTGCATCCTCCCTCAGGGGATGCGTCACCTTCAAGGGTGAGAGGAGATTACTTGGGACAAACTCAACTACATGAAAAATCATCCTTACATCAAATGGTCATCATGACATAAAGATGAAGTGATAAACAGGTGAAAATCAGACACAGGCAAGAAAAATTTCTGCCAATTTGCCTGCAGAGATCTTTAGGAAGAAAAGTTGTAGCTGATACGTAAATCTGAATTCTAGGGAAAGAATAGGACTTAAAGATTTAGAAAACCTTTTCTTTGGACATCCAGGCAGGAGACCTTAGGGGTGAATATAAAAACTGAATATAGAGATCCTTTAAAGATAGAGCCTTATTTTCTCACTGTAACAGATTACTCTTTAAACATCTCAAATAAGAAAAAAACAATCAGTGCCCTTTATATTTAAGTTGAGGCAAAGTTCACATCTCTAATTGTTACCAGGATCAAAGCACTGTGAAGAGAGGTATATATAAAATGATCCATCTAACAAAAACAGATCCACGATATGAAAACCTGATAGTCAGTTCTATTAGATTAAGAATTATCTGAGTATTGCATCATAACATACTGAGAAAATGCAATAAGGCCAGTTAAGCAGGAACATTAATGTTAATTAGAAACAGAAACTCCCCCAAATAAATTGCAACTTCAGTATTTCAAGCATCACCCTATCATAAGGAAATTCTGAAATTCAATTAAATTATATTCAGAAAAAAAGCTATCAAAAAGACATGAAAAGTTCAGAAAACTCATGGACTCCATAGTTATTTCATGGGTATATCAGGCAGATGAGAGGAAAATGCAGCATATTATTAACATAAATATTTTTTCTATACATTTCTGTGTTCTTTTTTAGATGTCTTATTTTCACTTTATTAAAGAACAAGTTACAACCACCTTTTATTACTTGCCTTATTTTTCTTAGCAGAGTGTGAAAAGGTCTGAAGAGTTCAGACATATCTTCTGGTTTATGGTCCAAGTTTAATGGTCCCTCGGAGTACACGACAAGGCCACTGTAGTTCAAACACATGCATAAGCACACACAAAAATGAAAATTACATTACAGAGAGCAACTACTGAAGAAGGAGTCAGAAAAAAAAATGGACGTAAACATTAACACTACACCCAAGTTACCTATTTTTACCTTATTTTTGCCTCATTCACCCACAGTTAGAATTAAATGCTGTTTTAAGAGCCTCTACTCCCTGAGCCCCTCAAAGCTTGGGAGAAAAAGAAATAGAAGCATAAGAGGAAGAACATACACTTACTTCGTTGCTGTGGTTGATCCATAAAAAAACCCAAAACACAAGAAACGAAGTTGGGGAAAGCTGACTTGAGATTGCAAATGGCTTTTCATTTCTAGTCTAAATTTCTAGGCAAGGAAGTTGTGGTAAAAAAACCCACATTTGCTAAATCACAGAAAACACATTTGGATAACAGCATGCTTCTAAATCAACTCGACACTTATAGATTTCCCTGGGAAGAGGTTAGTTCATGATCCTGAAATCCTCTGTATACTTCTCTACAGATAACAGTTCCTCCTGACTGAGTAACTACAGCCTAAATCTGTCTGTGTGTCAGGGATTAAAAAAAGTTCACCATTAAGATTAAACCTTCTTCACCACTATCTGCTGCATCACACTGCATGGTGAGTGTGGATTCTATCCACTCCAGGCACCACTCTGCTTAAAACTGTTCAATCCTCTGCCCACTGCAAGAAAAATGTATGTTTCTCTAAGGCGAATGGATTATGCTCTCTCACACTTGAGATTACTCAGACCTTTTATCCCTTCCTGCCTTTACCCTGGCTAACTGAAATCTGCCTGTATCTCAAAGCTATATTCCTCTTACAACATTCAAATTACATGTTGCTTCAGAGAGTATCATAGCTATTCTGCATCCAAACCATTCAGGACTAACAAAACCACTGATGGATTTTGCTCACCAGCTCAGGCAGCCTAGCATGACCACCAAAAGCTCTCTGAGACAGCAGCAAAGCTGATTATTTGAAGGTACATGAAACCCACTTAAGTATTAAAAAGGGACCACTTATACCCGGTTAATTATCGGGAAAGTACTGCTTTTTTCTGCTTATGAACCAAAGTCTCGCTCATGGCACCGTGGACAGTAGGATCAAGAATCATAGAAATGGCTGGGTTGGAAGGGACCTCAGAGATCATCAAGTCCAACCCTTGACCCACTACCACTGCAGTTACCAGCCCATGGCACTGAGTGCCACATCCAGTCTCTTTTTAAATATCTCCAGGGACGGAGAATCCACCACTTCCCAGGGCAGCCCATTCCAGTGCCTGATCACCCTCTCCGTTAAGAAATTCTTTCTAATATCCAACCTAAACCTCCCCTGGCACAACTTAAGACCATGCCCTCTTGTCTTGCTGATAGTTGCCTGGGAAAAGAGACCAACCGCCCCCGGCTACAACCTCCTTTCAGGGAGTTGTAGAGAGTGATGAGGTCTCCCCTGAGCCACCTCTTCTCCAGGCTGAACAGCCCCAGCTCCCTCAGCCTCTCCTCATAGGATCTGTGCTCGAGTCCCTTCACCAGCCTGGTTGCCCTCCTTTGGACCTGCTCCAGCACCTCAATCTCCTTCCTGAGCTGAGGGGCCCAGAACTGGACACAGGACTCGAGGTATGGCCTCACCAGCGCTGAGTACAGGGGCAGAATCACCTCCCTGGACCTGCTGGCCACGCTGTTCCTGATACAGGCCAGGATGCCATTGGCCTTCTTGGCCACCTGGGCACACTGCTGGCTCATGTTCAGCTTCCTGTCAATCCGGACTCCCAGGTCCCTCTCTGTCTGGCTGCTCTCCAGCCACTTGGTCCCCAGCCTGGAGCTCCCCAGGGGGTTGTTGTGGCCGAAGTGCAGGACCCGGCACTTGGCCGTGTTGAACCTCATCCCGTTGGAATCAGCCCAACTCTCCAGTCTGTCCAGGTCCCTCTGCAGAGCCCTCCTGCCTTCCAGCTGATCCACACTCCCCCCCAGCTTAGTGTCATCTGCAGATTTGCTGATGATGGACTCAATCCCCTCATCTAAATCATCAACAAAGATATTACACAGAACTGGGCCCAATACTGATCCCTGGGGGACACCACTAGTGACCGGCCGCCAACTGGATGCAGCCCCGTTCAGCACCACTCTCTGGGCCCGGCCCTCCAGCCAGTTCCTAACCCAGCACAGGGTGCTCCTGTCCAAGCTGTGGGCTGACAGGTTTTTCAGAAGAATGCTGTGGGAGATGGTGTCAAAGGCTTTGCTGAAGTCCAGGTAGTAGTACTATGGTCTGCTATCAACTAGAAGATGTCCATCCAAAAGTTCAGAATTGCCAAGACAAAGTTCAAGAAATCTGACTACTAAACTTGACCATTAGAGAAAAAATTTGCTACTTTTATGAGTCAACCTTTTTTCTTTTTTTGTGAGTCAAGACAAATTATCCTGTTTCTAAGGTTACATAATTTTTTTCTAAGCTTTCTGAGCTTCAACAAGCAGGCTGTCACAAAGTGATGTTGCTGTTGCTGACTCATGTACTAATGTTCTACCCGAAATACATTACTTCATTGATGAGTATAAGCTTGAAGCTGCTCTCACCAAACTCCTAACTGCTGCAAAATCACTACTCCCTTGATTTCCAGGTATAGTTCACATGCCTCAGAGCTTAACTCTGTTAAGAAGAGGAAATTAAGAAATTAAAAAAACACAGGAGGGCTAGATCACTACAGAAGAAGATTATGAAACAGCCTGTGATCTTTGAAAGAGTTCTGAATTGAAGTTTTGAATATAGTTGTAACACAGAAAGAATTAAAAACCTGAAAAAATTGTCCTAAAGTTTCCTACTGGGTTTGAAGTTCACTCTAAGCAACATACAGTGCAGAGTAAGCTGATGTCTGAAGGAAAACCTTAGACAAAAATGACACTGAATAGTATTCCTTAAGCCTTTGCTATTGGAAGACCAAGGAGGTCCAGCACTTCTTGCTTCAGACCCATCTTTCTCATTAAGCCACGATACAACAACAGCAACTTAAGGGGTTGCACCTGTCCTATGTTTCTAGGCTTCTCCTTTCACAGCCCAAATAAAATGCTTGCATTTCTCCCAGACATCACTAGATATCTAGATAGTCTAGGGTTTTTTCTGTGGAACTTCACAGGATTTCTATTGAAATCACTGGATATTCTCAAGCAGTTCAATTATTTTCTCCCTCTCTTCTTTGCAATTCAGGATCTGGTGTGTTTTCCTGTGAGCCCTTGGTTTTCCAGTTAGTCATGATGCATTCTTCTTCATTGTGTCTTCCAGAAGCTTCAAACTGAATTCTCATATTCGTGTTGTCTTTCGATAATCAGATTATTGCTGTTATTATTTTTAGAATGACAGTTACAGACAATATCCTATTTAACAGGAACATTGGGCCACAGGGATTTCCTGAGGAGAAGCATACTCGACTCACAAAATGACGTTTCTTATTTCCCTCAATTACAGTACTTATATTAGCTAACTTTAAAACATTCACAAGGATAAAATATTAAAAATATGCTGGCTTTACTCCAGAGAAGCTGCTGTCTTATAAAATCAGGAAGACCCATTAGGAAAAAAGCATATGATATGTTCAATATGGCAAAAACTGCACGAAACAAAAAAACCTCTTAATTTGGTTGTCCTGAGTGGTTAATATAGGGCACATATTTACACAAGTTACACATGCTAGTACTTCCCCTTGAAGAAGATCAAAGCTCTAACTTGGTGGTTACAATATAGTTTGTCACAACAATTCCTTTTGAAGTTAAGAGTCAGTAAAAAACATACACAATTAATTTTGAAATTTTTTGCTTTCCATGGATTGTATCCTTAGGTAATATTATTGTTCAGGGATGCATAACACCAGTATTCAAAAAAATATTTCTGACATTCTGTACACTGATGTTGTTAATTAATTTCTTTATTTCTTTTTGAAAGACAACTGAGCAATGGCTCCAGGTTCCTGCCTTCAATTTTTAGAGTTCTTCCTTCTCTTTTGTTTTTTTTTTCCTCTTGATATTACACATGAAACTGGTAATAGTTTAAAGAAAACAATCATTTACCACAACATAATCCTCTTCTTTTCATATTTTTTTGTAAAGAAAGTACAAGCAAACTGAAGGTAAAGAAAATATTCCAAAATTCTGAACAAAGTTTTTGACATCTTCAGTACATTATTTAGTGAGGCAGAGTGGAGAGTAGTTAAAAAAAATTACTTACCATACAATGGCTAATCTTGGAATTGTAAACATTAAAGCCGGTTCATAGTCATCTATCATATCTTGAGTGAGGTATCCAAGCCTTAAGGCTCTAAGCAGAAGAATAAAATTTTTTAGTAAGAGATCGAACTCCAAAAAAATGAATTTCAGATAGGAAAAAATTTGGAAAAACTGTTACAAGACAAAACAAATCAGTATTTAACTCAAGAATTTTTTTTGTGCTGATCTAAAACGCTATTTGTATAACCAACTGCTGTAGTCTCTGTTTTAAAAAATATTAAGAAAAAATTAAATCCTTAAACACTTCAAGCTTTTTTAGGTATTCAAAGCCAAAATAATTTTTATGCTACTTTCCCTTCTTATTTACTATTTCTTGCCAAGTTTCAACTCGTTACTGAAAACCAGTATTGCTAAAAACAACAACAGACATATTTCAAGTAATAGCAGAAAGCACTTACTGTATTCTTCTAGGTCAGCCCCCTCAGACTAACAAACCAAACTTAAAAAAAACAACTCAGTTTGATACAGCAGCTATTACTGAAGTCTGAAGACTTTGAGAGTCTCTTCATTGACCTCTAATAACTTTGTGTAATAACTTGGACTAATATCTTAAGCCACTCTAAAACTAAAACCTACTGTATTTAGGCTTTTCACTTGCCCATGTTTTCCAAACTTCTTCAGAATCCTTTAATTTCCTCCTAAGTTTTGTAACTTCCTCAAATTTCTTCTCCAATTTGTCTATATCAGTGCATAAGATAACACTCAAAACTGCAAACTAGTCCCACTGACCTCTGACAGGTCTTGAAAAGATTGCAAGTAACTTTTCTTATTCCTTGTCAGTACTTGTCTTGCCAATGCTGCTGTTTCTGGACAGCAGAACAACCACAAAGCAAGCACTGCTTTGTACTAGCAGCACATGGATCCATCAGTGCCTGGACACCCTCAGCTCTTTCCTACAGTCCACAACAGATTATCCAGAGCTGGAAATGAAACCATCTTCTTCCTCTTACTGGGCAAGTATGTGCATATGTAGTAGCTCTCTGACTGGCAGAAGGTAAACCTGCCTACTTGTGACTGGGTTGTAATCCTGTCTTTTAAAATGCCTGAAACATCCCGCTGGTCTTGGTGTCCTCTGCAGACTGCAGTGTGTCCATACTCCTTAGTGAAAGGAACCACATCAGACCCAGGGCCCTTCTTCACAAGTTCTCCTGACATGACAGTAAACCCAAGACCTGTTCCAAGCATTGTCTCTAATAATGTCACCCAGACTACAGCTCACTTGTTTCCTTTCAAGAACCATGTTGCACTGCTCAAAACCTCACTAAAGCTGGGATTTCCCGTGCTGTTTAATGCAGTACATTTCAAACAAATTCACATTTTTCTTAGCACCTTATACTCCTAAAAGAGCTTATAAATTGCTGGATTTTTGGTTTAATATCATCTCTTCATATATACAGAGTTGAGTTCCAGTCCTCTAAGATTTTGAAGAGTTACAAGTTCTTGTGCCAAGATTCCAAGTTCTTTAAAAGATGTTCACAGATGATGTGAAGCATCTCACTACAGATTCTTGCATAAAATATTTTTAAGTCTTGATGTCTTAAATAGGTTCAGCTACTTTAAATGCTTACTTTAAATGAATTTGCACATCTACAGTTAGGCATATCAACAATATTGGTATTACTTGATTATTAACTTTCAGGGGTATATTTTGTCTTGAAAACAGAAGATAGGCTTGTTCAAGGCAAGCATTCCTATTTTTAACTTTGTACTTGGATTCTTACTAGAAAAGCAAAACACCTGGCATTTCATGAAACTTCCTAAAGGCGATAGTTAAAAGTATTTCTGCAAAGGCTCAGACTGAAAGTAAACACAGAAACAAAAACCCAGTACTTAACTAAAATGCTTACCTCTCTACAGTTTCACAGAAAAGTACGATTACCTCTTGCTGTACATAATATTCTTTTGGAGATTTCACAGGTACCATGGCAGATACATAACTACAAAAATTATAAAATAATGTATTACTGATTTACATCTTCTAACAAATCAGATTAAAAATAAAGACAAACCTTTAAAAAACATTTAGAAACATAATTCAGAAACATAAGCCTTACTCTATAATTTTGTATGTGTTCTGGCAGTAGCCACTATGAAAATGGGACAGTGTCAAACATGTATTAGAAATTAAGCCAATTTATTTGCAGTTTGAGGCAGTGGAACTCAGTAGTAGTTTGTAAATATAATTAGACACATTTAGCAATCAGAATTCCATACTGTTTGGCACAGGGAGGTAGGTCCTAGAAGGATCTATATTGCTGCATCTTCAATATAGAATAGTTTATTCTGCATTTCCTTAAGAAAAAAAAATCCTCACTAAAATGCTCAATATATCTAGAAAGGTTCTACCTGAAATTATATTACTGCAACTGTTACCCAGAAGATAGAATTTAGAAGACTTAAAAGTTGGCCTTGCTTTTATGTGGAATTACATGCATATTTCCCGAGGCAAGAAACTCAGTTTAAATTAAGTGGCTTTCTGTCTCAGTATTACTGAATTATTTGTAGATTACAGGTAACACAGGAAGGGAAACAGCTGTTTGCAAAACAATGACAAAGGAAAATGCTGTATCTAGAAGTGAAGAACAGGTCAGAAACTGCACACACTGTCAAGAAGTAGTTATTGACTATCACTGGTGTCTGCACACCTCAACCCACATTTTTAGCCAATATTTTAAATTAAAATGTTGTTCACTGTAACAGTATAATGATGGTTTTTTGATTCAGAAAAAAATTGCTTACTTGAGTAAAATAATACAAGAGAACAGGAATACTGAAGAAGGGCACACAGTAATGGGAGACAAGACAGCCTACAGATTACTCCCAAGGAAAATTTAAACCACTATTCAATTCTAAGAATACTGCTCTGCTGAAGGTAAGAATGGGTTTATTATATTAGAATGCTTCTATGGTTCTATAATCTTGTATCCTACTATCAGTATCCTACTTGCAACTACGCTCAGCACCACCAGCATGCAGCAGACATGCAGAAAGCTGGCTCCAATTCTGCAGCACGATGCCTGACTGAGTCTTTGTGACCTCTGATGCAATAAGCATCTACTTTTCTCACCCCAGTAGCAGTTATTTTTATTTTTGCTATAAACCTCCAAGCCACTTTTCAATCACAAGTTTTAAACCAGTGAGTCCCTGCAGTTAATTATGGCTTTTGTAAAAGCACTTCCTTAATCAGATTTCAATTTGCCTTCTTGAATTCACTGGGCACATCCTGCTTTTATGTCTAAGCACAAGAGAATAAAACCTCATAATCTTTAGGCTATTTGTTATCATACATATTTTCTAATGTCTCTTATTTGTTGCCTTTCCTCCAACTAAGAAAACACTAAGGGATGATATTTATGGCTTCCTTTTGTGTCTTGGAAAACCTCCCTCAAATGCCACATGCCAGTACACAAATGGCAGATTATAGTTTAGTTGAAGAGAGCAAATGTTGACTGCTAAAAAGCTATTCTATTTTCTCTTCATTATTGCTACACTGGAAGGGAAAAATATCTAAAAATACAACAAATTACTGAAGAATGCAAATACCATTATGAAAAAATTACATGTTTTTTCCATTAAAAAAACCAGAACAAAACAGCCAGCTTCCAAAACCCAACAACTCACATCACAGCTGTAGTAGCAAAGCCAATGCTCACAATCCATTCACTTCAGATCTTTTACCTTAGTTCGAATTCAGCAAAAAGGACATCAAAATGCTTGAGTGAATCTTTCATTTTTTCTGTGTAGAGGTTCAAATCCCTTAAGGCCTGGTCACGAATGATATTTCTAACTTCCTCTAGGCTTCGGGTCAGATCCTTGGCCAATGGCCTCATAGCCATACTCTCAATTTCACGATTCATAATAATTGAGCCAGCAGCCAAACACTATGAAATACATCGAGAGGAAATATTAATCTTTACAAAGTTCTCTTGTAGTTAAAAAAGCACAAGATGACATTGAACAAGGTCAGTACTTAACCCAGATTTGTTGCAAATTATTAAACAAGTAAAAGATTTAAGACTGAAATATCTAGTCATAAACCCTCACATAAAAGGCTGGGGAGCAGCTCAGTAAGTGAAAAAGGAGAACAGGGGGAAAGAAGTGAAAGAACTTTAAAAATCTCTTCTCAAACATGTTAAGCATTAAGTATTGGTAGAACACATATATACTCTATGTACACAAGGATTGCCTCATAAGAGGGAAAGGAATCCAGATAAGGTACCATCCTTGGACTGGTTTGATCCAGGCTGAATTCATTAATTTTGTAGAATAGATTTATTCCTCATGAAAAGAACAGAAATTCTCCATCTGTCATGCCTTTTGCAGCAAAACTAGTCACACTGGCTTTAAGAGGTAACCAGCTAGACCAGTATCCTGTTTCTCATGGAAGTTGTGAAGGTATTGCACAGCAGAGAACATCAAAATCTCAGAGTGATACTTCCCTTTCAGCTTCTAAAGATCAGCTCTTTAATACAGTCTTTGCCACAAGGTGTACACCCAGACTCCCTGCAATGACCTCACATGGACATTGAAAGTAGAATTTTACTCTAACACATTCAACTTAAAGTCTTGTTATTAAAACCCAGCAAAATAATAAGTTCTGCTGCTGGCTTTATTCCTTTATGAATACATTTGGAAGACAACAAGCACTGATATAAATCATACTTGCTGTAATAATGGAAGTGTTTTATTAACTGAAAATTTACAAGGTTGTTCTAGTCTGAGTTTGTGGTTTGTGTGGCTTTTTTGTTTTTTTTTTTTTTAAATAGTTTTTCTTTTTAAGTCTCCGTTTACAGTTCTGTGTTCCTCCCTTCTCCCCTGCACAGGGGACAGGAGGCATTTCTGGAGCTTTGTATGGGGGACTTGTAACCCCAGCCCTTCTTTAGCTGCCTGATGCATTGAGGCCACTCAAAGATCATGTTCTTATCTCTTATCACCCTAAGCAACATGCGTGGGAAAGCAGGGAAAATGCCAAGTTTTACCTGTTGATAAGTACTCTTAGTCTGACAACTCAGAGTGTTTGCACTGAGGAGAATTGTGCATGTACAGACAGCACAGCCTTCCTCACCCCAGGAATTTACAGGGCTACAGCAGTATGAGTTAGCATTACTTTATATGAGTTAGCATTACTCCATCACTGCATCTGTTACTTTCTCCAAAACTGAAGTGTGTCTCCAGCCTGCTGATCTGACTGGGAGCCAGAGAAAGTTTGATTTGGAAAGAGTAAAAGCATAAGCTTATGTAACACACCCAGTGAATAAAGGGAGACTTTTTTTCTCCTCGGTAACACTGGTTTTCTCGGTAACTCCCTGAAGCATTTTCCTGTCTGTTCCTTGCTGTAAATCCAGTTTGTTAGACTAAGAAAGGATACTGGGATTCACAGGCATATGGCTGCAGAAAGAACTACCCCTTCTCTTCTACTTAAGTACCCAAGGAGGACCATTAAGCCACCATGTCAGACTCAGCATTTTCCTGGAGAGCATGGTGTCACCTGGATGATGGCAGTGACAGTCACATGATAATAAAAAAACATTGTTTTTTTTTTACTGAGGCCAGGCTTATAAAGCACTGGCATATCAAATTTATTTTGTAAATTCTACCTGGGACTCCCCTGAATAAAAAGAGCCTACAATTAACAACTGTGTAAGATTGTTTAAGGAACAGAACATATGGAGGCGTACTGGACTGAAAAATATAGGAACTAATTGGTGCTAAACTGAAGGAGGAACTGAGAGAGAAGAGTGGATAATAACAGGAGCTGAAGTATTGCTTCAAAGTTAGGAGAGGCAAAACTGAAAGCAACAACACAATGTGCTGTTGTGTGTGGTGGGATGTCTAAGGAACAAGCAGCTTGAGTTTCATAGCCTTTTTCCTGACGCTTCCTGCTTCCCTTGGTTAAAATAATTAAAGTTTATTCCCTACAAAAATCTCTTGTTCCTACAGGTTGCTGTTGAAGCCGATCTTTGAGATAAAACAGGTAAAAGAAGGACTTCAATGTGTACACAGAAACCATTTTTTTTTTTTTTAGCATACACAAGAAACAACTGAATTACATGTAACAAACGACAGCTCAACCAAGTTATGTATGTTTGATACGACTTATAACACAATAAATAAAGTAACAGTAAAATAAAGTGACAGCATGCACTTATATTTGCTGAAGATAAACTTCTATTCAGATAAAATTCCGTTATATGCCTTTTTGTGTTTCTAAGATTTTCAAAGCACAAGATGCAAATTGGTCCATCAGGGTAAAAAAAAATAATCAAGCACATTAGTCAGATGATAATTCACAAAAGAATAGTTTTTAAGAGGTGGTCATAATGACAGCAGACAGAAAATATAGCAGTATGTTGCTAGCCTAACCAATACCAGAACAACAATGAAAGAATGCCCTTCCACTTTGCACTTAGAGAAAGTTCTCAAAAATGTTTACTTTGCTCTCTAACGATACATACCATTTCCAATAAATTCTCAAGATGCATTTTAAACCATGGGCCTTATGCTACAAAAAAAATTGTCTATTAACCCTATGTAACAGAACAGGAGAGACTTACTTCTGCTCCAAACCAAAGCTGTCCTGCCAGGTTGTCGTGGCGTATTTCCTCTGGAAACTTCACACAGAAGTCTCGGTTGGCCCGTTCATGTGGAATGCATTCATCCATGATTTGATTTATGATGTTCAAAACATTATCCTAAAGCAAAACACAGGATAGCATGTAAACTGTTCCCACATAAATACCACGAAGTTCTTTCTGAATTTTAATGAATTTATCAGTGAGGCACCAATAAGTAAGACAGAAAATGCAGTATTTAACTCTTACGGTCAAACACAGAGAGAAAACAAAGAGGAGAATATTGCATAGTAAGTAGAGGGGAAAACTTCCAGTTTTGCTGGTTTTCTGAGATTCACTGCACTTAACTGACTGATTTTTAGTAGGCCTCCTGATGAAGAGGCATGATTTAAAGAACTTACCTCCATGTATCTAAAAAATTCCAGTAACTAAACTAAAAGTATAAGTAGATTAGACTTCTTTCCCCTCACCAGCCCCAGTGATACGCATTTCATTCTTGCCCAAAAGAAAGCCTGGCAGAATACCCTACAGGACCACTGAGGCTGAACAGACTTAAACTAATCCCAGCAGGCATTTCCCACCCTGTAGTGTCCCGTGGGCAAGGGCTGGCACAGCTCCTGCCCATCCAGGAGGGCAAGGGGACACCACACAAGTTAGAGTCTTAACAACTGCTCTGATTTACGTCTGCACCAGGACAAAGATCAAAGCACAATAACCAGATTTTTGATATGCAACAAATAATCTGCATTCATTTATTTGAAAATTATAATTTTCACATACCCCTGGCCAGGAACTTCATGGAATTTGATTAACATAATAAAGGTAGATTCAGAGCATGGAAAAGGCTGAGTGCTTTCATTACAAATGCTTTGTCTGTCTCATGCTTCTTTCACTAGCTGCAGAATTCATGTTCTATTTACAATATTTTTCAAAGGAATAAAAACAAACCTGTCTGCATAGAACTGTCTGACAGAATTGCTTTAGGTCTACATTTTATTTTTATGTCTTATTTTCCTCTACATTTAAAGATAATAGAAAACAGGCATTTTGAAGAGCCCTGCCCCTTTCGTATGTTCACCATTGAGAAAGAAAAAACCTACTTCAGGCAGAAAAAAAAGATGCACATTTTCTGTCATTTCAGTGCAAACTGCTGTTGCCACAAAATCATCTTAACATTAATGCCATAATCACAGTTGTCTTCATCCAAAATAAATACACAAACCACTGGCAATATTTATTACACATCGGTATAATGTACTTTATGAGCTAGAAAGGAAACATTTTTACATAAAGAGAATTTTTGCAAATCTATCATGAAGTAATACATTTCATGTCAATAAAGTTGTTAATACAAAAAACCATACCCCAAAAATGTATAACAAAATAGTCAACTGTCTTCTCTAGAAAACCAAATGCTCTGTAGCTCCTCTCTCTTATCACAACACAGAACCAGGGCCAGCAGATAGGAGAAGAGAAAAGAAGACAAAGTTGGATCCACCAACATAAAAAAGACTTAGTTTTAGAGATGCATCCCTCACTCTCCTGGGTACAGCAAACTGCCAGTATTAGAAAGGCAGTGAGTTGAATTTCTAGGAACCCAGAGATGCCCACTGTAGAAACTGAGACCAAAACCAACTCCTAACATTCCTCATGTAACTGCAAGGGGAACAACGGTTTGAATCCTGGAAGAAGACAGAACAGTTCAAAGATGCTATTTCAGCACTGCCATCCTCAAACACTGGGTAAAGAACAAAGCCAGGTTGCCACCACATCCTCCCTCCAGAATACAACGGAGACAGCCAAGGACATGGGCAAATGGGCATGACACTTCACCGGGAGAAAAAAGCAGACAAACAGCATGCTTCCTGTCTTCCTTCCTTCCCCTCCTTAATTCTTGGTATATACTTCCCACATCATTATTTATCTAGATCTAGATATTTTTCAAGTAGGTCCCATAAGGAAATTGACTCCTAAATCACTTAGTTCCTCCCCAAAGTTACAGTGCAAAGAATGAAACTGAGGATTAAAGCATTTAAATTGTAGAAGGGCACAAGTCACTCATGATGGATTTCAAATCAGTTACAATTGACCTATTTTGTGATCAGGTGCTTTGCCTATAGCTCCCACTTTATCACCACAGCAATAGAAGTTGGCACATTAGGACGAAAAAGTCAGACTCCTGTTTTCAGGCTCGCAAAGATCTTTTAGCATTGGTAAGATACAGTGTTAAAAAATAATCCTACCAGTTAAATTTTACAAAAGCTGCAGGAAATACACAAGATAGTAAGGCAGGGAACCCTGAAATTATATTTTATTCTGGTTATATCAGATTTTAAATAATCCAATTCCATTTTATTTTAGGTCATGATATTCAGATTTATTTTACTTGCCACCAAACTTCAGTATTGGAAACTAATTTTCAATCTCTTGCCCTCTTTTTATCTAGGAAGTTACACAGAATAGGTGCCTATTAAAAAGGCACCTATTAAATAGGTGCCTTTAATAGATGCCTATTAAAAAGTTTTCCTTTTTTAAAAGTTTTTTTAACTTTAATGCATTATTTTTCAAGTGCAGTCTTCTTCTACAGCATGTACAAGACAGATTGAATTCCTTTTTTATAATCACCTACATATATATTCAAAATTCCAGATACAAAGTTTTATGCAAAGGGAGTAAAGCAACAGGATCAGACCTGGCCAAACAACTGTTATGTATTTTAATTCTGTTTTTCTAATCATTACACCTGTTAAATATTAAGAAGATTCTGTCTAGACTATCTCAGGAGATAATTAATATAAGCATCATTAAATTTTGTACCTTAAGGCACTTAAGTATTGCAAGTGAAGGCAATAGGTTATAATAAAAATAATGAAACTAATTTTTCAGTATATAATGCAGTTACAACCTAAGTGACATTTAATATTCTTTTAATTTCTTCCATATTCTTATATTCTCTAGATGCTTCTGCTCCAGAGCAATCAAGATCTCCAAACACATCTCCACCAATGCCTAACTTCAAGTCAGTTTAAAAAAGAAAGGTATTTGTAATTCAGGCAGTATTAGGAAATGACACCATAGGTAATTAGAATTTGTATATATACTTCTCAATGGAGATAAATCACAGCAGATCATTCTCTGGACTAGTAGGAGTTGTTCAGAAAATTACCTGGCTTCACACAGGCAGCTGGGCATTCTGGCAAAAAGCTAAGTGGCCAAGTCAATTAATGAGATGAGAAACTTTTCCTGCATATTCTATTGGTGATACTGGAAGATTACAGAATGAATAGTTACTGAAACTGTGATTGCCATAATTCTGATTTTCTACAGAATTTGTTTTATCCTACTAGAGAAAACCCCAAACAATTCTCCATCACATTCCTTCAGTCTTTCGTTCCTCCTTATGACACCCAGAGCGGAATAATCTAAATCAGAAATCTGGAATACTTGCTCCCATTATGATTTCAAGTTTCAGCTGCTTTGAAGCTGGAAGGATGCCAAACAATTTAGACAGACTATCCAATGCATTGTAAGCAAATTAGCCTTTTCTTTATAAGAGCTTAAAGAAACATTCAATTTAGTTAATTACAGTATTCTGCTTTGTAAGCTAAGAAGGAATGGGTTTAGAGACATGGTAGCATTGAGGTTTTGCTCTCATTTAAGGAACAAAAATCAATTAGCTGGAATGGAAGTAGTAAATCTTTCACTCGATCCATCTTTCTACATAAAAGCCTCAGGATTTTAACATATCCTTTGGCTTTATCTATTATCTTTTGGTTCATTTGCATACTGGGATGAGCACAGGTTTCTTTCAGCTGCTCTGTTTAGGCTCTCCAGCAGCACAACAGGCAGCTGCTGCAGAGATTCTGCCTCAATATTTACTCATAGTTTCTCGTTTCCAGGAAAACAGAACTCAGTACTTCGTGTAACTGACAGCACTAGAATTTTATTTTGATACAAAAAAAACCAGTAAATGGTATAATGTATGAAGTTAGCTACTATAGAGGATGAAAAGTTGGTTTATTTTTGGCAGAACAGTAATTGACCATATACTCAATAATCAGCGCATAAAGCTAACAGTAATTACCACATCAGCTTTCTGAACAGGTACAAAAAGAAAAGCCAATAACTGCATTCTACTTGTGCTCTTAAATGTATGTTCAGATCAACAAAAGGCAGACTTATCTATCCTTTTGTACATATACTTGATAAAATCTATGCTGCTCCTCCATGCAATTAAATTTAACATGACTTCACTGAGGTCTTTCACAAGATATCTTCTGAGGAAAATAACTTCCCTTGTTGTTCACTATCCTTTAAATATTCATTTTTCGAATTAGCAGTAAAATCTAGTCAAGGTAACACAGTCTCTAATGATATCCTTTGTTTAAATATCCTTCACATTTTTAATTTCTTTTTCTGGCTCAACATGAATTTGCAGACTTCCTTTATGACAAACAGAAGCAACTGATCAACACAAATAAAGGCCAAACATAAAGGAAGATGTTCTTGTAATTAAAGTAATTAGCTAGTAGTCAGGTTTTTATGGGTTACTTTAATTAACAGAAGAAACTGATAATCAGGTGACAAGCTCTTTGAAGTAAGTAACAGGATTTCGAAGGACACCCAAAAGTTCTGGCTTCAGAACTCAGCAGGCTCCCTGCAGCTGTCTGCTTCATCCAGAGATCCAAAGTCAGTCCCTAGACAGCACCAAGTTCCACTGCTTTCCCTCAGCCCCTCCTGCACAGTTACCAAAGGCCATGCTTTCAGTCTCTCTCTTGCCTGATCAGCTATTTGACTGTTTCCCACTGTCAACTTCTAAATGCTCCACTTCCTAAAAGTAACTTCGAATTTTCCTCTGTATGGAGTTTGGGTGGTACAATCACTAATTCAAGGCAATGACTGCAGCTGGTGTTGAACTGCTATGTCAAAGCTTCTCTCCTCCTCAGCTGAGTTGCCAGTGCACCCTCAGGGGAGCACTGAACACTTCAGCTATCACAGATTTATTAATGGAAATTTTGATCTTACAGCCTGCATATATTCAAAATTTATTATGCATACACAGAATAATTACATCTCCCAAGTGGAGTGATCATTACATATGAAGTGAACACTGCCATACCAATTTCAATCAAAAAAGATCACAGATGCTTTGAGCACAGTTTCCAATAAAAATGTTTCTTCAACACAGATGTAGTAGTATTTATTTATTGCCCCAAATTACATTGCTCACTAGGCCAGTGTATGCTCTTTTGATGAATTGCATTTAAATTTAACTTAAATCTGGTCCGAGTATCTCTAAAACAAAGACCTAATGGAATTAATTTCCCTCTTACTACCTGTCTAAATATAGCTCTCAGGAAACAGAGAGAAATCCCAATTTACAGAAGGTCTATTTGTAACTAACACCAAATTGACAGACTATATAGAGTGTTTCTGATGCTATCATATGAAAAAAGAGTCTGTTTTACTCCTCCACACCAAAAAAACATTATCCAATGTTAGATATGACTTTCTTTACCAAGATGAACTATACCCAAACTTGTATTAAACGACTGTTCTCAGTACATAGCTTTCCAGCCAAGCTTCCCTTTATCAGTAAGAGAACAAGAACTGTGTCCACAGGGACTCCAAATGTTAATAGATAAACACTGTGGGTACAGACATGCTCTTACAGTAGCACACACACACTTAAGCCTTTGCTATAAAGACATTTTAATGTTTGTCCATCTGTAGTAAGACATTTAAAAATAATCCTGTAAGTATATTGTACATGAACGTGACCTTTTACATAGTTTCATAAGCAATAGAAGAATGAGAAACATTAACTTAGAACAAAGGTATCTTCTGCAATAAATATAAAATGGGCTTTGTCCTTCACCAGTACTAGGCAACCACCTTCCTACCATAGTACAGTGACCCTAAAACTTCCCAAAAATGTAATTCAAGATTTTCCAAGCATGAAAATTTCATCCAGCACCTTCTTCATCTCTGTAGAGCAGCTTTGTGGCGATGAGTGCCCGAGCAGAAGAGAGGTGATGTGACCATGACTTTTACTGCCACTTCGTGTTGTTTTCCCCCTGCTGCAGAGTGAAAGCATCCTGCATCCCCGGCACATTCAGCACTGAGCTGGCATGGTACCAGCTTTCCTCCCTCTGGTTCTCTGCTGCAAATTAATTCTCTGACCTGCAGTGCACAGCATTTTCAATTCACTCGACCCACTCTTAGATAACAGGCAGTTTCTCAGAATGACCTATTTGATCCTTATGAGCAAGTGGAAACACTCAGTAAGGTTGTTAACTTGAGAAACTACAACTGAAGATTACAGTACTACACACTATTACAATCCTTTTTCAAAGAAATAACATCTTACAGTATTCATCATTCCCTCTGTAAGGCCAAATATTAATCAAAAATAAGAAAGAAAATAAAATTCCTGGTTAGTTTACAGGGTTGCCCTGATGGCCAAAATTATGGGCAACCATTTCATCTTTCCATCATTGCACTAATCATTCTATAGTGAAAAATAATACAAGTGACCAAAAGTTTCCTAATGAAGAAAAGCTGTTAAGGAGGCAATATTTTTAAAGATACAATTATTTTCTTTTCTACTTAAAAAAATTTATTGTTGCAAATTTGTTCTCTACTTATACTATTCCATTGATCACTTAAAACCTCGAGGGGCAAATGGTAAGTTTAGAATCTGCAGTTGTAGCCTGAGTCCCAACGGAAAAAAAAATCAACTTTTCTAATGCTTACAGGCTATTTAGTGTATTTAATACAATTATATTTGGTTTTTTTCTCTTTTCACAGTGCTTTAAAGTACAGTAAGAGCATATGAAAGGCTTGACAAGACTGTGTGTTTTTTAAAAAGCATTAGAAGCTTTCACTTGGTTCAACACCCAAACAGCAAGCAGGTACCTGACACCAACTGTGTGAAGGCAGCACAGAGAAGGCATCTGCTGGAGCAATGCAACTCACACAGGAAATCATTGCTAAGAGTAATGGAATGTTATCAATCATCAAGCTATTGAACTGGAGATTGAACTCTTCAGAAAAAAACCCTTATGAGATCCAATATAATAGATACAGTACAGCAGAAATGTGCATTGCCTGCAATTTAAGGTTAATCTTGAAAACTCGATTTAAGTAAAAATGGTTTTCTTCTCAGTTTCACTTTCTTTTCTAATCTGGCACTGTCCCCACTTAAATAAAACTGGAAGAGATTATATAAAAGAGTAATTTTCTTTCAATGACTCAACTGCCCAACTCTTCTGGCATGAATTTCTGGCTTCTGTATATCTGTATCAACTCTTTTAAATACAGACGTTATTACAATCTCTCTAAAGCCCAGAAGCTCTGCTATATTTTGGGAAAAGACCCACAAACAGGTAAAATTCAGAAAATGAGCATGATTTCTTCCTCACAGAGATCAATGAGTAAGCCCCAAGCATTCCCATACAAGTGAATGGGCTGGAGAGAATCTGCTTTTGGTCTCCACTGCTTCCCTCTACTGTTAAACAGTATCCTTGTATCCTACAGCTTCTAAACTTTGGGAACACAAAGGTTTCTTTCAGTCAGCCTCTTCCCTTTATCTCAGTAATTACCCTGCTGTCTCCACCACTGACCTCTGCTAACCTAATTAATAAGAGGTCTCAAGGGTTGCAAATTAAGCAAGCCAGAAAGATTTGGACATTACTTCAGCTGAAAGTACTCCTGGCTCAATCCAGGCTGTTTAACCTTTGTATCAATTAGCCAAATAACAGCAGGAATAGCTTCTCGCCAACTTCTAAGCAATCATTACATTTCAGGATCCAGTGGGGAGTTCCTCACAATTTTAGTCTAACTTGTCTTGTTTAGTGAGATCTATTTATGGCCTAATTCTATAATAAAATGTTGTTCAATGGACAGATGCAAACAAAAATATCCCATCTCTGAACTGCCTCCTTGTTGACACTGATCATGGTACATACTCTCCATTTGCTCTTGTCAAGAATGTTAATCAATACAATTAGTATTTCTTAGATAACGTACTGCCAATCCACTATGACACCACAATTGTCCTATGAGCTATTTAACAGCTTTTCACAGATACCTTCTTCATCAAGGGATGCTCATTAATGCTGACTTTCTTTTTAGAAATTGCTTTCTCTTCAACAGGGATACAATTCAGGTAAAACACAGAATAAACGTGTATTTTTTATTTTTTTTTCCTAGAGACTCCTCGTTCTCATACCACTTAAATTTATCAGTTAACAGGACACATCTTCAGGTAGGCTTTTTACAAATAAAAAGCTAGTTTTCAAAGATGGGGTAAGGCCATTTTGCAATCTAAGTGTTAGGCAGCAAGAGCAACTTGAGAATTCAGCCACTTTTCTCAAATGTTGTCATCTCCAGGCTGTCACATCAACACTCAGCTTACCTGGACACGGGCAGGTGTGGCTGATTCCAGTGAGCTGCTCCACAGTAACCCCAGGTCATTTTGCAGTCAAGGCTCACAGAATGACTCTGCAAAACGTGTACCAGTACAGCTCAAGATGTGGTTTCCACCAGTACAGCTCAAGATGTGGTTTCCTAGAGGTCTAAAGCCAAGCACAGTTTATTTAAACTGGCTCTGGATAAGGATCTATATGCCTGCCACTCCCTCTCCACTTTTTTGCTGACACTCCCCCAGCTGCCAGCACTTTGATGCCATCCTGCAGCCACATGCACAACATGACCCAACCAAAGCCTCCTCTACAACCAGGTGATCCCACACACATTTTGGCTGTTCCCTGCCTGGTGGCACAGGAACTGGGCAGGGCAAGGTAGGGAACAAAGAAAGAAGGAATGGCAGAGAGTCAGAAGGGACAGAGAAAGCTGCCCCTTTGATGGCAGCACAGTCTCAAATCAGTTTGAGCTACAATGGAAGCTTTGAGAGGGTGTCATGCTGAAGTGTTGGGATAGGAACAAGAACAGTGTAAATTTGGAATAGGAAACCTTTAAATTGACACTGCCAATAGACCATGGAATAATGTCTAAAGACCATGGAATTACATCTCATGGGTGACTACACAAATACCTGTTTGTGCAGATTTTCTTATAGAGTTCAAGTTTCTTTATTTTGTTTGCCCATACTCAACCACTTTTTCAAGCAATAAAGCTCCGCTGTGAAACTAAACATGTTTTATATCATTTCTACCAGTTGCTCAAGGGCTTGCTTGAAACAAAGACTATGCAATCCACAGGAACAGCTGCTGAAGTTGTCACAGGACTCTGACCACAATCACTCAAATTTACATAACTATTTTCTTTCTGAAATCACTGTATGTATTTCCATTAATACACTATTAAATCCTAGCAGCGTTAATCCACTGCACTGGTATTTAAAAAGCCTTTACCTGCTAGGAGAGAAAACACTTTGCCTTAAAAAAGGCAATGGAAATTATTATTTCACTAAACACAGAGTTTATTGGAACAGTTATATTGAAGATCTACAGCTGTAGACAGAAGACAAAGAAAGGCCAGAGTGGTATAATACAGTTAATAAAGACTAATACTCAACAACAGTTCAACCCAAACCTGCAGAGCCTGAATGCTTGGAGACATCTATTCTAACACAGTGTTCAGCCCTCAACTACCTGTATATTTTAATTGTATATTCTACTATCTGTATATCTTAAATGAGTGATTTAAGGATTTTTTTTTTAAATTACATAAGGAAAATGGTGCCTTCCTTCTTGAGGAATGCCCTCAATTTTTTATTTTCTAAAAAAAATATATATTGTACTTTTAGACTCATTTGCATTGTATAATAAGTCAGACAACCATACATATGCTAATTACACATACTAAGAGAACTCTTCATATTCCAGCTACAGGGTTAAATTTATTTCCAGTCAACTTTGCAAAATCTTATGGAGAACCATATTACAAATAAAAAACAGTGCTAACACTGAGGCCAGAGGTTTGTTTGGAAATGGAGAAATGTATTTTTATCCCCGTCACCATGCAAGTCAGAAGTAAAATATCTCTGCCAGCCTGCTAGAATTAATCCTTGTAATGTTATGAGGCAACATTAAATCTAACGAGAAAAAAGAACAAAAAAAGAGAAACAAAACCCCCACCTTCTCACAACCCCCACCTTCTCACAGCATCAGAACAATAGTAAAGCAAAAATTACCAGAGCTTACATCAGGGAGACAAGTGGCCTCAGTAGCACAAATCAATTCCACAAGCTTTGCAGCCTCAAGATGACCACTTCTACATTAACTACTGAGCTGTTTTATTATGAGCTCTATGAATGTGGAACAACAGCAACATTTGCTTAAGTAATCTTCATGCACAGAAACCTTGAGAACTGAAAATGTATTCCCAGGGCAAACCCAAGAATTGGTACTGGGTACATGATACAGTAGTCTAAAAAGCACTACAGTTTTTAAATTAAATTCTGGGCTTTTTTTCTGAGCTATAGAACAAGGAGTAGCACTGGCATACAAAAGAAGTCATCTTCATTTGCTTCACAGAGGGAAGAACCAAATAAGTCAGGGTAACACTGCTGCTGCTCATCTCAACATTACTTTTAAAAGAAGTATTGAAAAAAATGCCACTACTCTGTAGAAACTTAAAATCCACAAGGAGAATAGGTGGCATAAAGGTTAGCAAAAAGAGTAAACATTCTTAACCAATGCAGCACACTTTCTGCATAATTCATTTCACACAATTATTTATTTCCCAAAGCCTCTGAAATGGACAAGTTTTTGTGCACAAACGTGTTATAACAAAGCCTACAACATGATGCCTGCACTCTGACATTGAAGTTTTCCTTATGACAAGCTCTCTTCACATTGACTATTTCAAACTCCTTTGAAGCAATTAAGATGGCAATACACGTATAATTCTTTAAAATATGAACAATTTTATCTTACTGTCTTAAAGTCAGCATTTTTTCCCCAAGAAGATCGTGCTGCCGTGACCTAATGCAATTTCTTTCCAAAGCAGAAGTTTTATTCAGTACAGTTGCTGTATCTTTACACCACAAAAGGAACTTGGAATTATGATTGAACTATTTAAGCTTCTCCATCTGTCTGTCTGATGACAAAGTTACCATGCTAGCCTAATGGGTAAGAATTTCTCTTTCTATCACCTTGAACTCCAGACATTCAATTACTGTAGTGTTAAATTATATACCAACATTAACAACAGGGCAGTCTGGAATTAATATATTCTCTCAAATTCAAAAATACTTCTAATCCCATCTTCTCATATGTAGAAGTCCTTGTTGCTTTCAATGCATTAAATATATATACAAAGCTATCCATCTAAAGGATTCCTTTTGTTTAATGAAAACTTACTTAGGACAACTTGACATGTGAGAAAACAGGGCTGCACAATATTTCACAAAATAGTCTTTATAATAATCCATTATTCCTATGTGAAACATATTCCTATTTGATTACATATAGACACAGTCTTACAGTACTGTTACATTCCTTGAAAACAGATGAAATAGTTTATGATTTATGAATTACTTCACATAGAAAAAGCCAGCCTTTATTTTACCTTTCACATATGCTAAGGTCACAGCTAAAATTCAATTCCACTGCTAACAAATGTCTTTAAAAAAATAATTTCCCTTCTTATATCTCTTATCATAGGCTTAAAGAAAAATTAAATGAAAAAAAGGGGCTTAATACATAACTAAGTGAAAAGGTTTCTAACAGACAAAAATAGACTTGCTGTCACAAAATAAATAATTTGTGAGTACTGTTATGATGGTACCACGTGCATGTGGAGGAAATGAGGTAAATAGCAGCATATTTAAGTCATGAGATTACATTAACAATTCAGTGGCTGATACTAGAATTTGTCCTCCTTTGTGTCAGTATAGAAAAACTTTTTAAAAGGCAAAGTATAGCAGAGCTGACAGCAATCCTCTGATGGAAGAATGTGGAAGAACTATAAAACCCCTGATAGTCAGACATGACATATTACATTACTTTGTAGAGTTTAATTTGGTACAGTCGCATCCTTTACAAATGTTGAGAAAAGTCAGCTTTAAAATTCTTTGGCTTCACTGGTTTTATTTACGCCTTCAAATGCTCTTGGAATTACACCAACATGTCTCACATCCACTACTCAATCATGATACCAAAATGTCCATTTTTCTAAATATAGGAAGTATCATCTAGGACAGATAATAATGCATTATGAAATGAACCATCATCTAACATTTGATTTTAAAAGGTAAGGAGACTTAATAACCTCAGAAATTAATAGCCTTCTATAGGCAGGTTCTCTTCCACAAAAAAGAATATACTGTATTTTTTATAGTGAAAAAAACTTCTGATATTTAGACAAAAAAATCCCCAAAACCAAACCAAACCAACAACCAAAACCAAACCAAAACAAAAACCCAAACAAACAAAAAATCTGTTCTAATTGAAGCCCAGGTAAAATATTAATCTTACCACTTCATGTTTTAAATCGATGACATCTTCCACTGAAGACATTTTTCCCATAGAAGTTTGCATGTGATGAATGCAGTCACTGTGAGAAAAATGTGCAGCATATCCTCTCATCACAGTTCCCTCAAAAACAATCTGTGGCTTCCCCAGCATGCACTAATATAATCAAATCCCTTTTTTGACTAATAAAATATAATTGTTTTGTATACAAAGATAACTTTCATGATTTAGCAACTTGTCAATCTAGCTTGTTTCACTCTTGTGCATTATTGATTGCCACCTGTACTGCCCTTCCATGCTACATCAACTTTTATTTCTTTTAAAATATATTTTAAAAATTCTGAAGTCACACTCTGGAGAGCCTTCCCATTTCCCACTATAGAGAAATCCATACATGCCCTGACAGTTCACTCTAGCTTAAGTCATGGTTCTTTACTCAGGAATTTTTACAAGGCATTTTGCAAAACTTTCAACTTCAGCATTGTGTGTGGTGGCCCTTTTTATTTTCCTTGCTTTTTTCCTCTTCTTAAATTAAAGAAAAAAGTAATCTAGGTATCTGCCCACATTCATGGTACAAGCTGAGGTGAAAGGCAACTGGACTGGTTCCCATGTAGCAGGCTGAAGTTGGTAACCATCTCCTAAAGTGACACATTATTAAACATCAACACTGCTTCAACAGGATACTATGGTATCAGATGAAGAGCTTTCCCTAATTTTGGACTTGTCTTATCCATATATCTGCAGCTTCAGATAGTAAATAATGTTTAAGCTCTTAAGACATGCAAAAAAACATTCCAAAGAGTAAAATTTTCATGTTTTTAATTCAAATTTTGATTCAGTAGGGCCAAGTGCAAGCTCCTGAATCTGTGTCAGGCAAATCCTCAATATCAGTACAGGCTGAGGGGTGATGAGGGATGAGAAGATTGCAAGCAGCCCTGTAGAGAAGAACTTGTGTGTGAAAAACTGGACACGAGCTGGTAATGTGTGCTTGCAGCCCAGAAAGCCAGACACATCCTGGGCTGCATCAAAAGCAGTGTGGCCAGTGGGTTAAGGGAGGTAGTTCTTCCCCATTACAAGTTCTGTGTTCAGTTCTGGAGTCCTCAGCACAGGAAAGACAGGGACCTGTTGGAACAGAGCCAGTGCAGGGCCATGAAAATGATCAGAGGGATGGAGCATCATCCATATTAGGACAAGCTGAGAGACTTGGAGTTGTTCAGACTGGAGAAGAGGCTCCTGGGAGACCTCATAGGGCCTTCCAGTAACTGAAGGGGCTACAGGAAAGCTGAGGAGGGACTTTTTGTAAGGGTATGGAACGATAGGACAAGGGGGAATCATTTCCAACTGAAAGAGATTGAGATACAGATAGATACTAGGAGGAAATGCTTTATTGTGAGGATGGTGAGCACTGGCACAGGTTGCCCAGGGAAGCTGTGGCTGCTCCATTTCCTGAAGTGTTCAAGGCCATGTAGGATGAGGCTTTGAGCAACCTGGTCTAGGGAGAGGTTTCCATACCCATGGCAGGGGGGTTGGAACTAGATGATCTTTCATGTCCCTTCCAACCTAAACCCTTCTAGGAGTCCATGATTTTAGCACGCCACTCCATGACAAAGGAGATTCCTCAGATGGGCTCCCACCTGCATTTTACACTAGACTCAACAGCAAGCATCTTCAGCCTCTAAGTTCAAACCCCTCTAACACATATTTCTTTACAATAAGGGCAAAGCTTTTTTTACACTGACACTTGAATCCCAACTCATCTCATACTGATGCTTTCACTTGTTAAATCGAGCAAAAGAAAGACAGAGCTGAGTCAGGTTGAAACACAGTATTTTTTACAATATTCACTGTATATTTTATTTTACATTGCTACAGAAATTGAGACAGACAAGTGATAACAACACAACACTAAAACAGGCTTCAGCGTTCTCTGAGGGCTCCCATTCCTCAGCACCATTAACTTACAGTGTCACAGATCATGAGGTTCAGATTCATAGGTGCCTGCCTTTCACTGACTATATGGAAGACTGACCTAGGCACAAAATGCCCCACTGAGGCTACATTTGCAAGCCTAAGCTTACAGCAAATTGAAACTGCTGATGGCTGACTTGAAAATGCTGGACTGCCAACTGCAGTAATTCAGGAGGTGGTTCCCAAGCAGGCAAATAGCAGGAAAAGGGTGAAGAGCCAGTACAAATATGCTACCAGTCAACACAGTGCCAGTCACTCCCACCAGTGAGCCAGAAATCCTCATGTTACATAAATACTATAAATTCCCCACTTCACTGCTCTGTGGTGAAGGTAACACAGGCACTCAAGTCCCCATTTGGCTTCAGGACAGTGCTCTGACAGGGACAACTTCTCTCCTTGTGTACTTTAGCAGATCAGATTACACATTGCTAAGACACAATGTGCAGTTCAAGGAATAATTTGGATAAAATCATGCTGGGAACTGACTCATATGCTATTCTAAGACTTTGCTACCATTCAAGAGAAGTAATTCTCAGCATCCTGAAACAGCAAGCAAATGCTATGATCCTGAAAATATTTTCCCAATGTAAAGTACTTATGCACAGGTCCAATGTTCACCTACCAAGTCCTAACAAAATTGTTAGAATCAAGTTTGGTTTACTCTTTACTCTTAAACAAAGCTTATCAAGTTGTGCATTACGTAACAATAAACCTAATTCAATTTAAAAATCTGAAAAATTTTTTTAAACCAACTCAAGTAACAAGTTCTTAATCAATGTGAAAACAGCGAGGCAAAATAATTTAAAGAATGATGACAAATGCCTGAATGATTAATTTAAAAGTGTACACAAAGTAGCATTACTTATTAAATTCAATACCATGTGATTTGGGAGCAGCATAGAAAAAGACACATTGTTATACCACTAATACAAAAATACTTCAGTGAATTATTTGTGTTGCAGGGAAGAAAACCTCTGATTAACCAGCACTGATGCAATCATGCATTCCTTAAAAAAAGTACTTTCCCTCTATTACCATCAATCAAGTTCAACAAACTGAAACATGACATTCTACCCACTCTTTTTTTCATTTGAGAGAAAATTACACAGCTTTACATCATGCATCTCTGCACATTTAAGTTATTGCTACTTTTAACAGGAACCAGTAGAGGAAGAAGTGTTTTATTGTGTTGGATAGATATTAATCAGACAATAAATGCAAGACACTATATTAATAGGTATGTTCCTATAGCACTCTACCACTGACACACAAATACCAAAGCAAAATGAGGGATGTCATTTTTATAATAGGCTACCATACCTGGAAAAAAGTGTTAATATCACAATGTCAACACAAAAAGTGAAGCTTTGAAAAGCATTATCTCGATTCTTACTCAGATATATGCTATTCAGCATCATGCTCTACAGTCAACTTGCAGCAACTGAAATCCAAGTTGCAAGATCTATGAAGTTCTGAAGAGTAAATTTGCTGTAAAAAGTGCAGTTTTCATAATCAAAATGTTCTAAGGCAAAACAGTGTAAGACAATATTCAGAGTTGGAATTCTTTACTAAGGCAACATAAACAGTCTTGAAATTCTCTGCATATTCACCACAGAGATTCAAGGAATGGTTTGGGTTGGAACCATCTAGTTCCAACCTGCCTGCCAAGGGCAGGGACACCTCCCACAAGACCAGGTTGCTCCAAACTCTCTCCAACCTGGCCTTGAACATGTTCAGGGATGAGGCATCCACAGCTTCCCTGAGCAACCTTTGCCAGTGTCTCACCACTCTCATAGTAAAGGTTTTCTTCTGAATGTCAAACCTAAATCTACCCTCTTCCACTTTAAAACTAACCCTTCAGCTTGCCTTTACTAATATTGCTGGCTTTGTCAAGACAGAAAACATTATGTCCAACATAAAACACTTCATTCTTTAGGCAGAGTCCTTGTGTCCACAGTAAAAAAAAAAAAAAAAAGGCTCAGAATTGTGTGGTTGTTGTTGCAGGTACCACAAAGTTATTGCACAACATAGCTATCCTACTTTCACAGGCACAGCCTTGTGTTACAACCATTTTGACTACTACTGGATACTGGTTCTTCATCTTTAAACTCCATAGGCTAAGACAGATTTTTCCTGTTACCACGCAATGTTTCATGGTAAAATACCTAGATTCTGAATCCTTACTAAAATACTGCTCCTTGTCTTGTTTGGCATTTACACGATAAATTCTTAAAAGGAAAAACCAAAAAACACTGCTTTTTATAGAGTACCACAAAATAATAGAAGCCCTAATTAGCAAAGGCATTTTTGACATGACATTTGATGATGATCTGACCTATTCTGCAGAACTTTGAAAATTAGAAATTACGGAAATAGCTACAAGAAAAAAAAAAACCATCCCTATCTTTTCTTTCAGCTCTAGCAACAGATTGTTTTACTAGCAGCAATCTGTTTGGCAAATGAAAAGAAGAAATTACCAGGCATCAGAAGGTATTTAAGAATCACAAGGTGGTGAGTCACTATATAGCACGCCAAGCAAACTGACCAAAGAACTAATGGAGTCTGTATTTCTTACATTCCTACAGGTGAAGCATTCTGAGAAGCTACTTTATGAACTACTACTTTATGAATCATCCTCTCCAGGGATAAAACAACAAGCAAGGAAATTATCTTGCAACATGGTTCATCCATCCTTTTTATCAGAAAACCTTAACTAAAAATACAGCCTGGAAGGAATTTTCCTAGAAACTCTATGGAATGTCCATTACTTGAGGCTTATAAGAGGAAGTCAGATAAGTATTAGTGAAGAATGAATCAGGTACAGATGATCCATCATACAGACCACTGAAGTCAATGACCTTTCAAGATAACTCTCATCCAAGTCACTGAATTTTGACTGTTACTAAGCTTCCCGTTTCCATATTTGATAACATCTTAAACAGGTTTGTTATGTTTTCTCAAATGTTTTTCAATTTCTGAATTGCTTTCCTTAATAAATCAAATCACTAAATCAAGTTAAAGTGCTAGACTTAGCTGAATGGGTCTTTGCAGTCTCTGCTTCTTCTCCCTTCAAGTCTCCCTCAAACCATAGTCATAGTTTTCACCAGACCCTCAGTAATCTTGTTCATACAACAGGAGCTCAGAGACAAATTCATGTTTTCAAGATAATTTACTGCTAAAAACTCTTCTGTGTGGTTCCTCAGTAGTTCCTCTCATCTTCAAGACTAAGTATATAAAACTGATAATATTCTTTTAAAAAAACCAGTAAAGCAACCAGCTGTCTTCAGAAGTTATTGTGCTAAAGAAAAGCTATCAGACTCGCGTATGAAAGCTGAGCAGCTACAAAAGGCTACTCTATACTGCCTGAAATGCTGAAATATTTCTCATGTTCTAGTAAACTCCTTATGCTAATTTTACATGAAGGAAACCAAGTCTTTAATGTATGTTCTTATATAAGAAAAGCATCAATACTCTTACATGAGATGCAGTAGATTTAATTTACAGATAGTGTTTTCAAAAATATACCCTTTAGAATAAGGAAAGACATATATCTACCAAAGATTCATTTAAAAGAGATTAGACAATAATTAATATGTAGTATAGTTAATGTAAAATGCCTATTAAATCAGGAGGGTGTGATTTTGATTACCTGACAAGAGCGAAACTGGTTGACCAGCAGTGTACATCTCTGAGGGTCTTTCCTTCCATCCAAACTGTCCAGTTCAGCTGCCACTTGATTTAGTTCCTCATCAGCATAGTAGAACTGAGCAAGGAGCTGAGGGTCTGTTCTCTGTAGTGGAGACAAAGACATGTAAGATGTGACATTATATTAACAGATAAAAACCCTCTTCAGCTGATTCTTTTTACATAGAAGTCAGATAAGGAGTGCAGCAGCATGGAAAAGAATTGAGATATTTATGCACACCTAGAAATTTTCTTTACCTGAAGAAAAAAACATCTCGAAATAACAAACTCAGAGCATTACTCAGCTACTGTCATCTCCAAAACCATCCCAGCATTTTCACGACTTGTGGCATAATTATCTGGTGTAGCAAACAACTGAATCACAAGTTTTGTTTATTAAACAAAAGTACACTTCAGTTCCAGGCAAAACAAAACAAAGTTGCATCCCAAGTTAAAAAAAAACAACACCAAAACAAACCTATAAAGCACCAGGTAATCCCTGCAACCTGATGCACAGTATTATCTGGTCACAATTCTCACTTTGAGGATCACAACAATCAAGCTACAGAAGGGAAAGTCAATGAACCTACCAGATACATTACTAAGGCCAAACAGATGTAATGACTCCACAACACAAATGATAAAACTGAGATGCTACAGAGAGAAAACTGTGCCACAAGTCTCTCAAGTAACAAAACATATTTATCACAATGGATTTTTGACCACATTTAAACAAAACAGCAATTATAAGAGAGCAGAAAAATACAGGAATGTATCATGAAAACTATTCATAATCATTAATAATAAAACTTTACCCCACAAAAGGGATTTTTAAAATATTAACAACTGGAAAGGATGATAAAGACCAAGTTGCATAGAAGCAATTATAAATGACTCAAACATCAGGGGGAAGAGGGGAACAACACAGGGAAGGACTAGATAAGTAAAAAAAACATTGTGTAATAAGGAATCATTGCTTTTATAAATTAAAAACTAACAAAACTATAGAAATTAACAAGAAGCAACACATTTTACATGGTAACTACAAAAATCTACAGGATAAGTGTATCAGAATAAAACATGTACCACCAGAAACAAATGTCAAACATTCAAGAAATCAGTCAATGACAAAAGAGAAGATAAACACTTTAAAAGACATCACTACCAAATGAAACAAATGGCAAAACAAAACACACTGGGGGTATACTGAGGAAGTATGTGTTATGCATCACAACATTTTCTACATGAAACACAAAACATTTCCACTATTGTAAAAGGATAACAGACCAGATTTCTTAAGGGGTGGGGACATGAACACATTGGGATCAGAAGCGCTGCTGTCAGCCAACCACAGGTTTAAAGCACTAACAGAGGTGATAAAGGGGTATACTGAAGAGATAAAACTCATGCATCACACTCATGCAGTCCTGCAGCAGGAGTTGTTTGCAATCACCCAAAAAAAATCAGCAGCAGTCTGCTGCCAACAGCAACACAGGTTCAGAAGTGGTGAGAGCACTAACTTCCCATTGGGGATATTTTTGCTTCATACTCCCAACAAAGTCAATCAACAGAGAGTACCACAATATATTGTTCAAACCCCGATTTTACACAAGATTCATATCCTGCAGAAAAAAAATTCCTTTTAGGCATTATAACCTGCACAACTGTACAGCCCTGAAAAGGAAGTATTAACATGTTTTGAAGAGAAGAGTACACATCCTCCACTCTGGATGGGATCAGAGTTACTGCAAGTTACTGCAACTACTTCAAGTACTTTCGTTCGAGCAAGACTTATGGAAAAAGCCACAGATACATACAAACTATGCAAAATACCTCATCAGTGTTACACACCAAATTGATTCTCAGGAATTTAATGAGACAAAAGTCCTCCCTGAAAACAGAGGCAGTGACTCCTGTTCCTAAATGTCTTATTTAATTAATTTAGGGCTATTTTTACACTGCTGTGAGCCATCACACTGTCCAGTAGCTTTCTACATCACCTGATCACACCATTCAAATGAGGCAAGTCAGAAATGAAACATCTTTTTCAGGCAGCCGAAATGTAGTAACAAAAGTGTTAAGGTTTTTTTTCTTCTTTAAACATCCACTTCCTACAAAACAGAGTCTTTCCAATCACAAGGTTCTTCCTCTTACTCCTTTTGATGTCTTTCATTAAGCAGTTTCAGTACCCTAAATGTAAGCTGTCAAAAATTTACAGTCTTGAATGTCTTCAACTATAGCCTTGACATAAAGATGCTCAGGGACAATGATAAAGCTTATGCTATACAGTCAGGGAAACAAAGTTCAAAATAAGATAAAGAGCCTATGATTGGATTAATAAATTTAATTTAGTTTAGTTTTTGTGTTTTGCATTTACAAAGTAAGGCTTTGCAAATTATTTCTTTCAGCACTTCTCTCACCCAATTATTTTTATTATTTCCAATTTTTACATCTTCCTTCCGCATTCATGTATATTTATTAAAACCTTTCAGGCAAAGCTGTTCACTAAAGACACAGGAATTCTCACATGGAATTGTGGAAAATTATGAGTGATGATTTCTAAGCAACATAGTTGCACTGCAGAAGCAAAATAAGGCAATTTATTAAGACTGGTCCCAAGCAAAACAGGAAAGGCTGAAATATTTAGCTTTCATGTGGCTGATCTTTTAAACTGGAGGAACAGAAGTTTTAACTGAGTTCTCCCAATTGTGTTATGTTTGGTGCAGATCAGTAGTGTGATCTTCGACCGTGTCAATCATTTGTGGTCCCTGGCAAGCCAAAGCTGAATGAAACCCTAAATCCCATAGCAGGGGGCCTTTTAAAGAAAATAACCACAACTTTCTAAATTAAATTTGTTCCATTTGGTAGTAGAAAATAAAAGACAGCACCATGCTCCATACCAAATTTTGTTGATACAAAATGTGGTTCAAATAATTCCATCTGAATTACTTATTCTTCTTTGGCAGAATGCAAATTATTAGTTCCCATCCTTAGCTGGCTCAAATTAATAGAAAAATTTGATCTGAAAGCACCTAACAGAGAACCTATCACTTTTCGTGGTGGCTTGTCTCAGGAATCTATCACATTTACCATTAAATTAATGCATCTCATTTCTTCTTTCAGTTTGCTGGACTTCAACATCTAGACACTGCTCTTGTTTTGCCTTTTTCCACTTAAGTACCAAGTACTTATATTACTCCATTTATTTCTGTATCCAGAGTGCAGTAGCCCCTCTTACCTTCACATCACTGTAGATTGCACATATGGTTTGAGGATTTTGGAGTAGGATTTTCAGTTGGTTGGTTTTGGGATGTTTATGTGTGTGGTGTTACTGTTTTTATTATAAATCTGCTCATCCCAACCCCCTCCTGAGTGTACTGAGCTATTCGGGTAGAAGCCTCATTTTCCAACATTTCTTTACATCCCTCATTTGACATTCAAAAGGGTTCAGTCCACCAAATGGCCCGGGCTATTCTGTGTAGCTTTATTGCCAATGCAAGATTTTCCAGAGCCTCCACAGATTTGAAACTGTTGACCCATGTATGAAGTGATAACTTACAATACCAACTTGTACGATACCACCATCAGCTATCAACCCCAGTCAGTGCAAAGACAGCAATCAGCATGCTATCAGTTACTTTTTTTTTCTTTTTTAAAAAACATCTAGCTATGTCATCTAATACTGCATCAGTTACCATTTTTTAAAAGAAGATCACTAACTGAATATTTCTTTTAATGATTTTTAATAATTAGGTACCACTCATTTTGCCAGAGATCAAAACCAGAAGTCAACTCCCTGTCATCCACAAATTCAGTATAAAACTGTCCACGGGAAGAAGTTGCATTGAATATTCAACTGGTTACACTTGAGTTTTGTCATTAAATCCTACCAATGAACAGTGACCAAGACTAGGTTAGGTTAGATTGCTGCATAATGAATTCTGATTTGATTTTCAAACAGTATTTGTATGGACTATATGAGAAAGTTAAGGAAAACATCTTAAGAGGCCTGTTAGCTACAGGTTAATGGTTAAGTAACAGGTCTCAGATTACATGTTTTATGTCAACAGATGAAAAGAAGCTGTTCTCACAATTTGTGAACATGCTGGTTTATCAAATCCAGAAGCTGTCACTAAAAAAAGTATCAACCAACTGGGAAAGAAATTCTAGCACAGATTTCTCAACACAGGAAGAAACAAACAGCCAGACTGATAACTGATACCACAACAAAAAGCCAGGGTGCTGGGTGATCAATCTCCAACTATCTGTAATTTTGGACCTAATGAACTGCTTTGAAAAACCTCATTTCCACAAATAAGGGTGGTTCTTGCAGAGGATTTTCTCCCTTTGAAACAAAACTGCAAGCATCTTTTGCATGATTTTTAACAACAGCTTTCAAGTATTAATACTTTTTTTTAGCTAACACATAAAATATTCATAATCTCATAAACCTAAGTGACAGCAGCTCATAATTTGAACACTAAAGGGAATATTTTCCCCAGGTTTCTGTGATCCTTTGTAGGGAAGTAAAGATATTGCACAGGATTTTTCTTCTACTGACATCACAACCCATGTTTTGGGTTTTTTTTTATCCCCTGGCTACCTGAACCACTGCCCATTAAGGAAAAAAGGAAAAAATTTCTCCAACCTTCAAATTTGCAGAATATAATGAAGTCTTAAATTGGTGTTGCACATGCATAAAAAGAAAAATGGATTCCAAGATGAATACAATGACTGGCAATTGTTTATGAGGATCCATAAAACACATCCAATGTGAGAAAGGCTACAGCCTGATTAAAGCTTGTCAGCTGCTCAGTGTTTATAGAATATCATTACACAAGCAAGAAAGACAGATGAGCAGGTTGTTAGCACAATAAAAGACCAGCAGTACCTTAAGCAAAGAAATCAGTGAGAATGACTTACTGAACAACAAAACTCAGGAGGATGAGTTTTTGCAAGATTATCACACAAACACATTTAAGTGCTTTGTTTTCCCTACAGAATGGTATAATAGGAATCCCCCCAAAAGAAGAATCTGAGAGTGGTTACACTAAACTAGAGTAGCAAATATCTCAGACTGCCACGCAGTTGGTTTTCAGTCATGATGGATTAAGTCACTGCACAGAGTTTCTATTTTTGAGTGTTCATAATACTAATCCAGAAAAGCATGTGCTAAAATCCATATTTTCTGGGGGAAGTACATAAGCATATGCTGAACACATTACTTAAGCTTTCAGACATACTCTGATGAATAAGAGCACCCTGAAGCTGAACCTCAGCTTCCATTTCTAGGAAAGAAGAGACTTCAGGAAGAGACAGAGGTTCTGCCATGGGGATCTCAATGTGCTGAGCAGGCGTAGGAAATGATGAAGAAACCATTTTTTCCATGTAAAGAGTGGGTAAGTTGCAATGCTACCTCCATGCCAGCCTGTGATAGGCTATTTTTAATTAGCAAAAAATTAATCATCCCCAAATTGATTCTACCCTGCCCTTGAAGGTAAATGTGAGTTATCTCCTTGTCTTTATCTTGACTTGTGCACTTTTTCATCCTATTTTCTTCCCCTGGCCTGTTGAAAAGGGGAGAGGAGTTTGGCTGGGTGGGCACCTGGTGGCCAGCAAAGCTCAACCCACCGCAGTGAACTTGTACAAAACCCTCCTCCTGCAGCTAATTTCCCCGAGTTTGACCTTAAAACAATCACATTTCATTCTGGGATGCTGCAAAAACACCAAGTTCAAATACAAATGTTTACTTACAGCAAATTCACCTTTTTGTGGACAAAATCGACAAATCACTATTTAAATGCTTTTATATAGCTTGCTTTGCATTTGTTTCCATTTTTGTATTGAAACTTTACACTGAGGAGCTCTTCAAACAAAACAGATTCTACAGTGGGTTTAGTGATTTGTTACCTATCAAGAAGAAAATAGCCAATTTAGCTCCCTGGGATTCGTGACTGATTACATTCAATTCCACATCTACCACCCTCCTGTAGACAAAGGAGTGGTGTGACACTTGGAAGCAGCACACAACCATTTTTCCTACAATAATGCAAACCCTCCATCTTGCTCCATTTCATGTCTTCACGACTTTCTGCATTAGAGGACTTTTTGATCTGTAAGTTATTTATAATGTTTTATATGTGTGTCTACATATTCATAAGAATTCTTCCACATGGAGGCAAACAAACAATGCCCTCTTTTTGGACATGTCCTCAGTGTAAGTGTCTTTCTAATTATTTGGGTTTCACAGAATCATAGAATCATAGAATTGGCTGGGTTGGAAGGGACATCAGAGACCATCAAGTCCAACCCTTGACCCACTACCACTGCAGTTACCAGCCCATGGCACTGAGTGCCACATCCAGTCTCTTTTTAAATATCTCCAGGGATGGAGAATCCACTACTTCCCTGGGCAGCCCATTCCAATGTCTGATCACCCCCTCCGTTAAGAAATTCTTTCTAATATCCAACCTAAACCTCCCCTGGCACAACTTAAGAACATTCCCTCTTGTCTTGTCTTGCTGATAGTTGCCTGGGAAAAGAGACCAACCCCCACCTGGCTACAACCTCCTTTCAGGGAGTTGTAGAGAGTGATGAGGTCTCCCCTGAGCCTCCTCTTCTCCAGGCTGAACAGCCCCAGCTCCCTCAGCCTCTCCTCATAGGATCTGTGCTCAAGTCCCTTCACCAGCCTGGTTGCCCTCCTTTGGACCTGCTCCAGCACCTCAATCTCCTTCCTGAACTGAGGGGCCCAGAACTGGACACAGGACTCGAGGTGTGGCCTCACCAGCGCTGAGTACAGGGGCAGAATCACTTCCTTGGACCTGCTGGCCACGCTGTTCCTGATACAGGCCAGGATGCCATTGGCCTTCTTGGCCACCTGGGCACACTGCTGGCTCATGTTCAGCTTCCTGTCAATCCAAACCCCCAGGTCCCTCTCTGCCTGGCTGCTCTCCAGCCACTCGGTCCCCAGCCTGGAGCGCCCCATGGGGTTGTTGTGGCTGAAGTGCAGGACCCGGCACTTGGCCGTGTTGAACCTCATCCCGTTGGAATCGGCCCAGCTCTCCAGTCTGTCCAGGTCCCTCTGCAGAGCCCTCCTGCCTCCCAGCTGATCCACACTCTCCCCCAGCTTAGTGTCATCTGCAGATTTGCTGATGATGGACTCAATCCCCTCATCTAAATCGTCAATAAAGTTATTAAACAAAACTGGGTCCAACACTGATCCCTGGGGGACACCACTAGTGACCGGCAGCCAACTGGATCAGCACCGTTCAGCACCACTCTCTGGGCCCGGCCCTCCAGCCAGTTCCTAACCCAGCACAGGGTGCTCCTGTCCAAGCTGTGGGCTGACAGCTTTTTCAGGAGAATGCTGTGGGAGATGGTGTCAAAGGCTTTGCTGAAGTCCAGGTAGACCACATCCACAGCCTTCCCCTCATCCACCAGGCGGGTCACACGATCATAAAAGGAGGTCATGTTGGTCAGGCAGGACCTGCCCTTCCTAAACCCGTGCTGGCTGGGTCTGATGCCTTGCCCATTCTGCAGGTGCTGTGTGATTGCACTGAGGATGATCTGCTCCATAACCCTGCCAGGCACTGAGGTCAGGCTGACAGGCCTGTAGTTTCCTGGGTCCTCCTTCTGGCCCTTTTTGTGGATTGGTGTGACATTTGCCAACTTCCAACCATCTGGGATGTCCCCAGTGAGCCAGGACTGTTGGTAGATGATAAAGAGAGGCTTGGCGAGCTCTTCTGCCAGCTCCCTCATCACCCTTGGGCAGATCCCATCTGGTCCCATAGACTTGTGGGGATCCAAGCAGCTCAGTAGGTCACTGACTGTTCCCTTCAGGATTACAGGGCTGCTGTTCAGATTCTTGTCACCTTCTATAAGCTCCAGGAGCCAGCTGTCCTCAGGACAACCTGTCTCACTGTTGAAAACTGAGGCAAAGGTGTTAAATACCTCAGCCTTTTCTTCATCTTTGACAACTATATTCCCACCTATGTCCAGTAAAGAATTGATGTTTTTCTTGCCCCTCCTTTTGCTATTGATGTATCTGTAGAAGGACTTTTTGTTATCCTTCACAATGGTGGCGAGATTCAGTTCAAGTTGTGCCTTTGTCTCTCAAATTTTCTTTCTACACGACCTAACTATATTCCTAAATTCCTCCTGAGTAGTTAGCCCTTTTTTCCATAATTGGTAGGGTTTACCTGATTTCTTTCAAAGTCCCCCTGTTCAGCCAGACCGGTCATCTTCCCCGCCAGCTTGCCTTTCGGCACACTGGGACAGCCTGCTCCTGTGCTTTCAAAACTTGCTCCTTGAAGTACGTCCATCCCTCCTGGACCCCTTTGTTTTCAAGGGCTGTTTCCCAGACTACACTCTCAACTAGTCTTCCGAGTAGGCCAAAATCTGCCCTCCGGAAGTCCAACGTAGAGGTTTTATTGACGACCCTCCTCACACCCCTGAGTATTGAAAACTCTATTATTTCATGATCACTGAGTCCCAGACATCCACTGACCACCACATATCCCACCAGCCCCTCTCTGTTTGTGATAAGAAGGTCTAGCGGGGCTCCATCCCTGGTAGGCTCGTTTACCAGCTGGAGCAGGAAATTATCCTCTATACACTCTAGGAATCTCCTAGACTGCCTCCTCTCTGCTGTGTGGAGTTCCCAGCAGACATCCAGCAGGTTAAAGTCACTCACAAGAACAAGGGCTGATGATTTTGAAACATCCGCCAACTTGTAGAATAAGTTGTAGATGCTTTGTAGATGCATTGTATTCTACAATGCTTGTAGAATAATTCATCACCCCCATCCTCCTGGTTGGGTGGTCTGTAGCAGACTCCCACCAGGATATCAGCCTTGTTGGCCTACCCCCTGAAATACAACCAACACAGCAACAACAAAAAAACAACCGAAAACCTCAAAAACCCTGCTTCGTGCAGCTGAAGGATTGCTTTGCAGCCTCTTTTTAATTTCATATGGTTTTAGCATGCATGTATCTCATAGGAGTTTTCTTCCTCCCAGGTCTGTGGTCTGAGGATTTGGCTCATGCTCAGCAGAGCTGGTAAATGGCCAGTTTTGCTGTTCAGTACTGACCTGTCTTGAAAGATCTGCCATATCCAGCATTTTACTCTGGATCATGAAATAAATGCCTTAGGTAATCAGGGCACAGAAAAAATTCTAACAAGAGGGAAGCCTGACCCAGCAACAAGTTCAAGCCTGCTGACTTGTTACTTCATACTCTCAGGTGGTAACAGGCATAGCACATTCATTTGGTTCCTTGGTATTGAAAGCACATCTTTATTTTTCTTTGTCTCAGGAAACTTGCTTATGGTGAGTCTGAGGTGTTCTGTATCATGTTTTAATAAAAGCACAGTCATCTGTGTAAAGCTGTTCATACATAACCTCATTTGCCTTGTAGGAGGCTTTCAATAAGCTCAGGTTGAAAACCTTGCCAGATGTTCAGGAATTAACTACCTTGGCATCATACCACCAGCACAATCAATCATTGCAACAAAAAGACTTCATCAGAACTTAGTTCCAAAATGCATCTGTTCAATCCCAGTGATGAAAGGAACTATTACAGCCCTCAGCACAGAAACTTTTCCCAGCTTCTGCCTTCTGACAATAACTTCAAATGAACGTCTGCACAAGTAAATATTTTGATCTTATTTCCCCTATTTCAGCTAAATCTTATAAACAAGTAGGTTTCTGAGTGCCATCGTCAGTCACACTGCATTTCCTGTTCTGTTTTCCAGATAACAGCAAACTTCTGTTGATATTTATCCTGTGCTTACCCACAGCACTTATCTGTAGAGATGCATCTATATCTAATAATGAACGTACTCAACACACAGTCCTCCTTCAGCATTTACCACCATCTCTTTTTGCACAAAGTCTCCACTGCCATTTAGATAAAAGCCTTCCTCAAGTTTTAGGAAACTTTTAGAAACTTCGAGAAACTTCTCTGCTTTTAAGGACTTGATACCAAGATTAGTACCCTTTCCCCAGGCATGTCTGAACACAAATAGTGGCTTTGAAAAGTACCAAGAAGATGAGAAGGGCACCTGACAGACAACAGCAGAGGACTTCAAACCATACTAAAAACTTTATAAAAAGACTGTCATCAAAAACAAGAAATATTCAAGTACACAGAAAAAGCACAAGTATTTGCTGCAAGTCAGTAAACTAACTGGATGACAGTGCCTGGGAAAAGGCTCAACTGTGTCCCTGCTCCCACACCCTGCTGAACTGAATCATTTTGTCCAACTGGGCATTCCCGAGCTTTTTCAGAAAATATCCTCAAGGTCTGTCCTTGGTGTCCTGTCCCTCTCCTGGGAACAAATGGGTTTGTACAGCTATTCCTGTTTTCTGTGCTAGCTCAGCATACAGTTTCAATTTGACCACTTCTATTTCTCCTCATCAGCATGCATGTTGAATAAGCTCTATCAGTCTTCAGCTATTGCCTCCCAAACACACCTCACACCAGTTCCTTTTAAATCAAGACGCAGAATGCACAAAAACTAAGTAGAAATTAAGTATAAACAGGAATGTTTTCTGTTCTGTTTTCCTAAAATGGACAGTTCTATATTTATTTATTTATTGAGAGGAAATATTGAAAAGAAACAAAAACCCCCAAACTCTCCAAGTCACTACCTATTACTTATTCATTCAAGGAACCACGTCATGGCCAGATTAATTTTCTCAGACCTGTTTGCTGCCTGCTCAGGTAAATTTAAAAACATACAAAGGCCACCACAATCATGGTACTACCTGCTTAACAAGGAAAACTCTTTTCTGGCATACCCAAAACCAGCTTTCAGAAAACCTGTCAGGTATACAGCCTATTGCTTATTACTCTTTATTGATCAGCAATTTTTACATTATAACTATACATGTGCATGTTCTCCCCAGTTACATTCTGCAAACTTCTCTTTGCCCAGTACTTTCCCTAGTATGCTAAATTACAAAAGAGGCAAAAACATTAATTGCAGAACTGGTGTTAAAAAGCAAGGAAACACATTACTATTGGCAAATATATGATTCAAACTAGGTTTTCTTTCTTTAAATTTTATAATAGAACCAAAACCAATGCTACATTGGAGACATACACACACACAAAAAAAAGATTGATCTCTGAAAAATGAAGCAAGCTTAACTAAGGCAACACATGTACCATTCATTTCAACTTCAATGTAAACACTACTGCAGGTCTTTATCAGCAGATAATAGTAACCTCTCTTCCACCACAGCTAAACTTCCTTCTCTACCACCACTGCTCCACACAGGCTCTACATCCAAGTGAAACTTTGAAACGAATTCTACCTAGGGACCATACCACAATTAGAAGCAGACTTGAGACTCTTCCTGCATGTAGAGGGGCAAAGAATTCCAGTGCTTCCAAAGCCTTAAGGAAGAACACCTGCTGGAGTAGCTAGAACTTAATTTCAATGGCATAAAAGGTTAAATAAAGTTCAGTAGGTTTTACTATTATCACTGCATTTTTCAGAAATTTCAGCTTACCTGCACTCTTGGATCAAAGTTATTCACTGCTTTTCAGATGAGAAACAGTAAATAGTTTTCTCTAAAGAAAATAACCAGCATAAAAAACAAAAAAGTCTCAAAAAAGTTTCCTGACATTTCTGAAATCAAAGCTCTGAATGATCCCCAGTAGTTTCAAGACTGTTCTGAAAACTGACAATTGTAGCTGTGTCCAGCCTGACTTACACAACAGCTGTCACTCTACAGTCATAAGATCACATTACTTGCCTTAAACATGGGAATTTACTCCAAGGCAGGCAAAAATAACAGTTACCATTCTCTTACTTACGTTTTTTCCTGCTTAAGCTTTTCTGTTTTGTGTAACATGCAAAGCAGAGGTAACAATTGGAAAAACTTTCCCACTGCAGTTTTGGCTTGAACCAGACAAGTTTCCTTCCAGCCCAATTCATCCTTTGTTGTTCCATTCACAGGTTCAAAGAGGAGACCTGACCATTTGACTCCTCTAGATTTGCCATGAGCATGGCAGTAAAATTTCCTTCTGAAGGGGAGTATCTGTGGCCTTTACAGTTTTGCTCCTTCCAGCAGTGGTTACTGCTGCACCAGGCCCAGCCACAGTTCTGCTCCAATTTTCAATACTCAGCACATAGAAACTGGGCAAGCCTGAGACTGCAAATGCCTGCAGAACTTCAGAGCCTGCCAGTGATGATCTACAAAAATATCAAGGCATTAATGAATAAAACCCCACTTTTAATATATACAATCCAAGCAACTGCAGAAAAACAAATAAAGGAAATGCGTATTTTGCACTTTTGTGGTGATTTGCAAACACACAAAGCAATTAGTTGAAAGGCTTTACAGTAAAATGCTTTAGGTTATTCCTCCAAGCACTCAGCTACTCAGGCAACAATTTCCTCATGTACTGAATATTTTACTATTTTACAACTAAAGCTACGCTGCTTTTCTTATAAAAATGTAGGCAAAATACAGCATTCACTTCCAAAGAACATGTTTTGGAGAGTGATGGGGATATTTTTTTTAACTGCAAATACACCTGTCACTATATTGTAACTAACTTTTTGTGCTTGCTATGTTCTGCTTGATATAATTTTTATATTGTAATTATGAACAATATACCTAGAAAATCATTACAAGTTAGATTAAAACAGAATATAGCCAGCTAAAGGCTCAGTTCAGAAATGCACATTAACTTCAGAGGATGATGTTGCTGCATCTCAAAATTGCACTGTGAACACAAACACCATTCAAAATCATGACTAACACCCATAATTACAGTGTGTGTTGAGAATTTTTTTTTATTCATTTACTTTTTTGCTTATTTCTTTGAGAGATAAAGGAAGAGTCCAGTCCTAGAAATAACAGGGATAAGAACACAGCCTGGCTCTGATTAAGTTTGGGGATATGCATGTGTTATGGAGAGGCATCAACGATTATTTATATTCAGCAAAATCTAATTATGTTTTTGAAATTGACTGATAACATAGCAATTTAAATCAAGGAGGTATTAAACTTCTCCTCTCCAAGCAGCTACTGCTGGCTTGTGTATGTTCCTAGCTACAACAGTAAGTACAAGTCAGGTCCCATTGCAATGTAAGATAATTTTTCTGTAAGAGACAAAGAAAAGGGCACTAGCAACAAGGGAGGACGTGTGTGCAACAGCAGCAAGATGGTAAATGTACTGATTGATTACAACATGATGATTCATTTGTGGGATATGCATTTATTTATTTTTCCATATAGCAAAAAATCTGTTAAAAATAATGGCAAAAATTAATTTCCAGGAGGTACATGAGTGCAGATGATTTCAGGAAGACCAGTTGGAGACAAGCAGCTTCTGCATTTAAATTACATAAAATCCACATGTGAAACATAGCAGTAACTGTTTAGCATGTCACTGAATGTTTAAGTACTGCAACAATGAATGCAGTAAAAATCTGAAGTACAATATAGAAAAAAGCACACAGGCAAAGACAGAAGACCCACTACTAGTGAACCAGTATAGGAAAAAAAGATACAATGGAAAAGAGATTACTAAGCCCAACACAAACCACACACATCTCTGAAAAGCATCTTCAATATCTTCCATAGTAAACCCAGTTAGCTATGTGGTAACTTCCCAGCATCAAATTCCAAAGTTAACTTCTAAAGCTATAATAAATGCAGGCCTCCTGAAAAGAAAACTCCTAGAGCAAATGAGGTAACTTGAACTGTGAAAATCACATTAACAGCTCTTCTATGTATATATAATTGTCTTTGTAAAAGACAATTTCAAGCAGGGTATGCAAGTTATTTTTTTCCATAAAGGAAAAAATACATTACCTGTGAAGTGAAACTTGCCAAATGGCCAGCAGAGCCATTACAAACATCTTCATTTCCCAGGAAATAATTGCATTAAATAAAACAAGAAAAACCAGGCAAGGCTGCTAGACATGCTAATGATTATATATGTTTCTTACAACAAAGCTGACAGCATTTCTCAAAAGCAGATGTGTACAGGAAGAACCTGTCTTATAAACACCAATTTTCTCCAAAGGAGCCTTATGAGACTGTGGTCTGGTACCCCACCATTACCAGGGAGTCATGCTCTCTGTCACTGCCCCAGCACTCAGCCCAATATTCCAGGTGGCTCAAGAAAGCCTCGTGACTTCCACAAAACAAATGGGAGAACTTTCTCCTCATACATTTCTTTCTGGCATGTTGTTACATAAAAACTTGTCCTACAGCACTTAGAGCAAGATGCACTGCATGAAGAAATGGGAAAAAGAAAAATCAGAATTCAAAGAGAAAAATTCCTTTTTTCCCCATTCTGCCCAGGTCCAAACTGTTTCAGCATTTCTACCCTCTTCAAGAAACTTCTCCAGCAGAGCACCATAACACACTGAATCATACATTTCATTTCATATACTGAGGAATGCATTCTGACTTGCAACAGTTGATGCTAGCACTAAACCTTGTCTGAGTGTCCATCAGGTCAAGCATCACTCAATACAGGAGACTAACATCTGGAAAAATACTGTGCCCTTACCAAACCCCCTCAACCACCTCTGCTTCCCAAAAAAATAGTGGAGATAGAATATTGTTATCATAAAATCTAACTGCTTAACAGTAACACTACAGGAAAAGCTGAAACTACACAAAGCTCTCCACTTCTTCTCTGGGACATCCCAAAGTCTCTCAGGCTGCTAGAAGCCAGATACAAGTACAGTGCACGCAGCTGCAGCATACACTATTTGTTTTGGCAGACTGATCCTCCTCACTTACCCAGAACATCACATTTCTTTCAGAGGGAATAAGACAAACCAGATACTTAAAGCACTTTGCACCAGAATTTATTTCAAACATGCATTCTCTGTGTATGTATTTTTAAAATCAGGCCAAAATCCAGAACTGTACTCAAGGCTAGTGTTCCGTATGCACAGTATTCTAGCCAAGTTTAGGATATTCACCCCAAAATCTGCTACTATCCCCAAGGCTGTTTTGTTGCTAGCATGTCTAGTTTAGAGAGAAGTTAGATTTATCTGAAGGAAAAGTTAAGAAATAAAACCATAACGAAACATGGCATGTAATCACTGTATCTGATTATGAGAACTGTTTTCGTGCATTCAGTATTTACATATTAAGGATAATCTCCTCCTGGCAAGCCCACAGCTGGGGGCTGGAAATCCTACAGCAAACACATGCACAAAGTTCAAATCTCTCATCATAACAGGATCCTCTTCAGCAAAGACATACAAGTCTGGTACAATGGTAGGACCTCAGCCACAAGAGGTTGTCTAAGGCTGTGGCAACATTTTAGCTGGATTAACAACAGTAGTTCACAATTTTAAATGCATAAGACATAGGGAGTAAAATTTTCACATACCATCAGGTTTATTCTTTTCCTGGTCTAAAATTTTCTCCCTTAAAACCAAAATCCTAGCAGATTCTTATCAGAATGCACATGGTCACAAGACACAGAATTATTTTAACATTTCAATTTTTAATACTATGGTTGAAAAATAATTTTAGAGAACCAAATGACCCTCTTATCCTAGACAGTTCACATCTGCACCAGTTTGAAAACAAGCATTAGAGCATCTACATGTTTCTGACAATCTTACATCTGGGTTCTATACCCAAAAAGAGATGTGATCATTATTTTGGCTCAGTTTAAAAACAAACTACTGAGCCACTGCAGCACACCGAAAAGAAAAGATATTTGGTTTATATCTAAGAACACATGATGATACAGAATTATACATAAGGTTTCCCAGTGACTATTTGCTTTATAGAGGAAAGGTTAAATAGCTTACAGAAACTTTCTGGAAGATGCTAGAAAATTAACCACATCTCATTTTTTATTGTTAGCCATTGCCATTCAGCTACCACATTGCCCTGCAAAGATACATATCAACTTGTGTTCATGTACCCAGGTGAAGTTTTGCACTGAGTAATAATAAACCACAAAGAAATTTAAAATAAATGCTAATCAGCTTCCACATGCAATATTCCAGAGGACAGTAAAATACTTCTGCTTATAAGAAATAAGAATATTTCTGCCTATAAGAAATAGTTGCATTCCTGTTCTTTGTGCATTGTGCAGCATATGGATGAACAGCCAGGCTGAAGGCAGACTTTGACAGATTCCTATACAAAAGAAAAAAAAATCTTTGCTGGTTGTTTTTGGAAAAATTCACATAAAGCATCAAACTGACAGATTGAACTTGTTGCTGATAAAGAACTGATAAAACAGAATCTTCTTCGAAAGTTGAAATACAACTTTTTCTTAAGCTTTTGCTTATCCTATTTATCTCACATACATAAACCAATTATTTTGAAACATGTTGGTTTTCAGTGGCATCTTGAGAGTGACAGTCACTAGCAATAAAACCAATTCTCTCATCACATGTATTAAGATGGATGTGCCAACAAATTCTTAATAGCGAAAGATGGACTAGATGATTTCCACAGATTTCCAGAGGTCCCTTCCAAACACAATCAGTGAAAAGTGGGCATTGACAGATTTTATGCTGCCCCTCATAACCAGAAAAAAGAAGACAGGAGTTATTAGAAAAAGAACTCATTTCATTTTAGCTTGGCAACAGCCTAAGTAATCACCGTTTTCAAAAAACTGCTGTGTCCCTTTCTACAGTTTAATAACAAACCCTAGTGTAATAGATATATTACCACTAAACACACGTTGTGGGCATCTCATTATGCTGCAGTGCTCCCAAATCATCCTGAGAAACCACCTTTAGTTTTGCCTCAAGACTTCAACTTCACAGCAACCTTTGCAAGAAAAAACAGAAGGAAGAACCCCAGCAAACAGAAAGCAAGCATCAGACTGCAGACCCATATGGGACCTCAGTCCCACGCTGCTTTTCTTCTCTGACCTTTGTTAAACCAGTTGAAGTCCTTGCCAGTGGAGTCTCCTTGCTCAGCTCCTCAGTGTTGTTCTCACTTCCTTTTCAGAAATACCTTTTATCCTGTATGACATAGATTTATAAGGTATAAGAGCATGTTTTGAGACCTAAGAGGTTATTTTCAGAAGCTGGCTTCTGCTTGTGTGTGTAGTCTTCACAATGATTTGTTGCAAAGCAACAACTAATTATTTGGATTTGACTTTTATATTAAGTGGGGTTATTCTTTCAACATCCAACAACAAAGCCAGAAAAAGACAACCTAGAGTTAACCACCCCGGGTTTTACTCAAACTTCTCCAGAAAACAAACAAACCAAAAATGTAACATCGTATTCCTGTTGCTTTTAGCACATGTTTGGTGTCAGGTTCATAGGTTCTACAACATAAGCAACTTAAAGAATACAACAGACAGCATAAGCACACAATTCAGCTCACACAGCAAGGACAGAAAACACCCACTAACAGGCTGTCTCTAACTTACACTGTCTACTCATGATGTGGCACTGATTGCAACTAACAGCTGAGAATTATTACACAAAGTAATAATTTACAGGTAGTAAAATTACCAGTTCACTCAAACCTCTAAGTTTAAAAAATTCCGAAGCATTGTTAATGAGAACCCAGGTGTGTTCCAAATCCAAGTGCTATGGACAAGCCTTGATCCCATAAGGAAGTGACACAATGATGATGAAGTGCCTGGCTAGCCCAGGGTCCCATTTTCAGGGGTAGATCAGAGCAGACACCCAAAGACTTTGTGGCCAGCTGGAATCTGGCACATGTTAACTCTACCCAAGCACCTTTCTGAACTAGAGTGGTGTCTAGGGCTTCACTTACTCCATTCATCCAATTGCTTCCTGAAAATACTGTTAACACTGGGCACCTGCAGCATCTCAGAGCAAGGTGCTCCACAGGTCATTCATACGCTGAAGAAAAACTGTGAACCCTTTTTGTTCTGACCTTGCTTCATATAATGCCCCTGGCTTTATGGACTACAAGAAGGAGCAAGGATCTCGTTCCCACTGACCACAGGACTCTCATACAAGCATCCATCATGTCACTTCTTCGTGTCTCAAACCTCAGTGCTGGTAACAAGCAAGAGCAGTGCTTGCTGAGGAAAATGTCTTCTAATGACTCACGGTAGCCACAGCTCTCTGGCATGCTAAGCATATCAGTGAGCAGCCCTGAGCCTCACTGTTTCCTCCAGCAGGCATTCTGTAAACATGTAGATACTGAAATACAAGGGGTGAGGAGTGTTTGACACACAAAATGCAGTGGCACTTGGCCCTCTCCAGCAAACAATTAAGAAAACTAAGAAAAATCAAAGTTCCTGCTTCAGCAATGTCCTCTGCTAAGAGGACATGTAAAGGATGCTGTTGTGTATTGTTTACAACAGCAGATGTAAATATAAATACCTTTATATACACACAGACACATTTTTCCTGCAGATTAAAAACTGGAGGAAAAAAATAAAAATCAAGACAACTGACTGTAGTACACAAAACACGGTTCCCATTAAGATTCTTTAATCTACATATAAGACACACTGCATAACTCAAAGGTTAACTATCACATACATCAACTCTACATTAAGTCCAAGATATACAATGTACAAACCTTGTTTAAACAGGGACAAGTCTGAGCACCTTAGCAGGGACAGGACCCTTCACCCTAACTTCACTGGAGCCTGGAGAGCAGTCACAGCTGGAGTGTTACCCTACAGAAAGACCTGGCAAAGCCCCCATGAACCACCAAAAAGCACCACTGTGAACCCAAAACCTTAGTTATTTTACCCCTGGGGCTAAGCAGGACTTAGGAGTGTTCTGCAGTTAGTTTTGCAGTATCATGTTATATGCATCAAAGCATGAAATAGAAGCCATGGCTCAGAAAAGCAAGGTAAAAAGTGGACTTTCAAAGTCAATATGTGGCAATTCAATGCATATATCTTGATTTATCATATATTCGAACTGAAATGAACCTTCAAGACAACTAATATTCTAAGAAATCTGCATTTTTATCGAGAAACAAATGGAAATGAAAACTGCCTCCAAACTACAGAACTGGAAAAATCCTATTTTCTTCACTACAGGTGAAAACAGAAAAAAAAAAAAATCATCATCCAACCAACCAAACTTCAGTTTGTTCTGAGAAATGTGACTATAAAGGGGGACTAAAAAAGAAAAAATACTTTGGGCTGCTGCAGCAGAGATTAAACACCACCAATCCAAAAATAAGATCTCCAAACAAGAAACCTTCATATTTGTGTTGACTTTCCTTATTTATATTGAAGTGTGCATGTGCCTCTGAGGAACAGCTTTTCAATAAAGAATAACTGATAAGAACTTTATTTTTCCTTACCTCTTTCATAAAGGCTTGCTCATAAATTACTGTTCTCATCTTTACTACATACTACTCTCCCCTTTGCTGAAACTGGACTTCCAAAAAACTTACTCTCATGATTTCTTATTGAAATAAAACTTTTTCCACCAAAGCTGGACTAGTTTTGGGGAAAAAAAAAATCATTAAAACATATTCTGTTTCCATAGTAAGTCTTCTGTTTTATACAAACCTGTATAAAGTAGACATAAAGTGGACATGTTGGGAAGGTATGAGCACCAACTAACTCCAGCTACAGCTTTAGGCTGCTGCTGTGTTGCAGATTGTGACCCAAAGCACTGCTAGGTTGGTGACATTTTGCTAAGGAACCATGACCTGAAGAAACACTAAGCTGAAAATTACATTGATTAAATAAGATGTTGTAGAGGGTGGGTGGAGGAAACAAGCATAAATGGAAAGCCCCCAAGGAAATGGGAGAGCTGGCATCCTCTTAACTTTTGTAGCTGAGATGTGTAGCCTCGTTTGATTAGTCTGGTTTTGGTTTGGTTTTTGTTTTGTTTGGGCTTTGGGGGTTTTTTGGGTTGTGTTTTTTTTTCAATTTAGTCTGCTTTCTGTTTCTTCTGGTTTTCTAATTTCTGTTCAAATAATTGAACACTGTAAGTCTTGAAAAGCCATTTTACAAACTTCTTCATTACTTGGAAGCTGTGCAAAATACTATTAAAATAAAGAAAACAAGATGAAAAAGCAAAATGAGCCAACAAATCGATTAAATAAGGAATGGACCTCCCTGATCTTAATTCTATTTTAACTTGCATGTCTTGTGAAAGATGAGAAAACTATCAGCTTTGTGCCTGGCAACACTGCTAACTGCTGTATGAATATCTTTTGCCACATTAGCACTAAATCCCTCTGTGACCATGGAATAGTTGTAAGCCTTTAACAATATGGTTACAGCCTTTCATTTTCCCCTGCAACTGTATGATTATGTTTAATAAAACCATGGTCTAGCCTATGACTCACAAGAGAAGTCATCATGAACATTTGCTGCACCAGACCTCTAATATGCTCATCTCGCATGGTGAAAATTAAGGTAACATTTCAATCTCACAGCACTCCCTTCATGCAAAGCACTGCAATATGGAAGAACATTGAGAGAATGAAGCCATAAATGTTTATAAAGCACTTAAGAGATTCTTGGATAAAATATAATTAAAAATTAAATTAAACTAGATGGAGGCTCTCTGCAGAGCTCATACCCCCATGCACAGCACCCACCACCACAATGCTCTTCGGAGCCTGCAGGGACAGAATCCAAGTTACTTCCAAAACTCAACCCCTTGTGGCAGAGCAAATTCAGCTTTCTTATTTAACTTAGGGTGAGAGACATTAAATCTGAAACTTTCAGCCTTACTTAGGTTGAGAATCAATAGAGAAACTCAGTGAGCTTAAGAACTATTGTCACTATAACTTTTCATAATTTTAAACAATCAGTGCTTGCAGTAAAAAACCCCACATGACTAAGCAGTAAGAAAGGCTACTGAGATATTCAAATTTTAAAACTATGAACATCTGTTCACAGGATTTTTGTTATAATTTGGATTTTTATTACTTGTGAGACAAGTTTAAAAAGCCCAGCAAGCCTTGCTGAAGTAATTTTTCATGCATACAGCAATCATTTCATACAACAGAAGAGCTATATTTCACATTTTAAAGCCCACTACAACTGAAACTCTACAAACACATCGTAATCATCTCCATACTGAAAGAAAAATGGCTATAAGGAGGCATTATCATCATGAATTTATTGTGCAATTATCCATACATGTATTATCTTGTCCTAAGACTACAATGATGTTTAAAATGAGACTCTTGGGATGATTAAATATGGGGAGGACAGGGATAATCATAACAATAACAGTTACACAGTTATTGCATACTTTGGTAGTATCAAAACCCTAAATTGCCCCTAATATCAAAACAGGGGATCTATAAAGCCCCAGAATTTTCAGCAATCAGTTTGGTGACAATGTTACAGGCGAAGACAGCAATGACTGGGGAAGTAAAAGTTGATCTTCCACACTTTCAGCACAAGATCAAAGCCCAAAGCTGGCAAAATTATAATGTGATACCCAGGGAGCAATAGCTACATATGCCACACCACATTTCATTCACAGCATCAGGTAACTGGTTGTGAAGCAGCCTTCAACAGGGGCTGGATGATTCAAGTAGTATCTGTTCATAAATGTGTGTTTGGCAGGGGCAAGCTAAAAATCAGAAAATCAACCCAAGACAGAGATACTGATTTACATGAGTGACCTGGTTAAGACCTGACCACAAAAAAACTGTGGGAATTCTAACCAGCCTTACAATAGAACTTTACCATCCCAATTGCACACATAAAACTTGCAGAACAACCTTCTGCTCCTGTGCAGCCAGATTCAGGGTAGCCGGACTCCCTCCCTGATTTTTTTGGCTACCCAGAAAAAGATGACTGTCTTCTTAATCTCTGTTGACAAGAGAAACCTACCCTGAAAAACACCAAAGCATCCCTTCCCAATAGTACTCTAAAAGTTGCCTACAACAGGGAAATTAGGCTGAGAAGCTGAATACAGAAGAAAAAATAAAGAACCAAAAGGAAACACAACCAAACACACTGAACCAGTATACAAGTCTGTCACAACAAAACACCTCAGGTAAAGCTCTAGTACATCTTACAAACAATATCATTTTCTTTTTGTCATCTAAATAGGAAATGCAAGTACCCAAGGTAAAGAAATTATTTTTAAAAAGATGTGTTAATTAACATACAGGTTGGGTAATAGGAACTTTAAAGGACATCTTGTCCAGCCCTCCTGCTGTAGGCAAGGGCATCTTTCACTAGATCAGGTTGCTCCATAGATTTTTTTTTTCCTATTTAAAGCATTAAATTCTGTCCTGGCCTTGACTGGGCCTCTCATGCTTTTTCAGAGCATATTATTGCTGTCAGTGGTTGCATAAGAGAATTACTGAGATTTTCATAAATGTCACCAGAGGTAAAAACACCTAACCCTAGGAACAAAATGGAAATGCAATCACCTGCAACTTTTCCCACATACATTATTGTTCACAAGCAGTTACCTGGAGTTATGGTACATTTAGGATGCTCCCTCTTAAAGCAAAAATCCATTTTAAGAAATTATGCGTTGTTACAATTACACTTATTGTGCAATTGTAAAATGTGTAAATACATTACAACCCATTTTCCACTGAATTTTTTTTATCAGGCAGATAAAAACAGGAAAGTAATAAAAGAGACCTGGTGCATTTGGCAAGTTCCTACTGTCTTCAGCTAAAAAAAAAAAATGTAAACGAAAAGATGAGTTAGGCTTTAAATACAGAGTTCTGCTGTGAGTCTAATGCAGGCCCTGTAGCAGTGAGATTATGTGATTATTTCTGGATGCTGCAGTCATGTGGTTGCACAGCAAAGCTTTTGTCAGAAACATGACACAATCCCATTGCACTCAAACTGCTGGCAGCAACTTGCAGTTCTGCATTTGGCTCAAACACACCCCCAGTGATGGGAGGGAGCCACCAGTGCTACAGCCTCTGCCAGTCAGAATCGATATTCCCTGTGCAGTCAATCAAAAGGCTCATTTCCCTCTGTTGTTTTTTACTGTGGATCATTCCAGCTGCACATTCACTGGTTCCCACTAAACCACAGAGCACTGGTACCCACCCCCAGCCCTGCTTGAGAGGCAGCCTGGCTAAAGGTGGCAGAATAAGGAATTTTCAAAGTTTTGCTTTGCATTTACTCTCACAGTATCTTTCCCTCTAGTACAAAGAGGATTTATAATAAGCAATCCTGTAACAAAGGCTGCACAATAGGTGATTATCTATCCCATAAGGCATCTGCTTGGATATATTATTCTATGTTACTCCTTCAGTCAAGATTCAGGTATGTTTTTCAAGTATCATCATATAATCTCTCATTGTGCTTTTCAGAAAAAAACAACGCTTGATAGAATTATTCACTGTACTACATCTTAATGACAAACTCACTTGTTTAGCTTTAGCTATTTTCAGATTGCCTTAGACTCAGAATACTTAAACATTCAAGTGCTGCACGTACTTAGAAACAAGGAAATAAAGCATGTATAGAATACTAACCATCACGTATACAATCGACAACTTCTATAAAAATTAAACGTTTTGTTCTTTGGCATCTAACAATTTATAAAGGCAGATGCTAAGGAAATACACATTTGGCTATGACATGACCCATCATTTGTTGTTTGCTTTTATCTATAAGTACTATATAGTCACAGACATGCAAATGGACTGCTAGAAAGTACCTGATCTTAATAACCAACTTCCAGGTATCTGGCATTTAGACATAAAAGAATCTTCTAAATTGATAACTTTTATGGTATATTGTCTCTAAAAACTTGTAGAAGTGCTCAGCAAATAAAACAAATGAATCTAACAAAGCTCAGCAAAATGCTATTGAAAACAAAAAATCATATTCAAGTCATAGAAACCTACAGCCACCATAGGAGTACTCCAGAAAACCTAGAAACGATTCTATAATGAAGAAACTCATATTCCTAGATTCAAATCAATTTATTTAACATTAGGATGAACTTTCCTGTGTCTATGAACACACTTGATTCAATTGCTGTGAGACTTAAGGCAAAGAGCACAGTTCAAACACCAGTCTCTGTAGCCCTCCTAGAAAAAAGTTCCTAAATTGTGGTTTTAAGTAACATCATAACACCTGCCAGTAGGGCTCTTGGCTGAAAGTGGAGTCAGATGATATTTACCAACAGTAAGAGCTAATGCTTCAGCCTTTACTTATTCCTGTAATAAAAATGCAAGCTATGTAGGCAAAATCTTATTTACTATGAGGCTGACAAGGCAATAAAACAGGCTGGCCAGGGAGTTGGGGAATTCCCTTCTCTGGAGATAATCAAACCCTGCCTGGATGCAGCCCTGTGTAACGTGCTCTGGGTGATCCTGCTTCAGTGGGAGAGTTGGACTGGATGATCTCCAGAGGTCCCTTCCAACTCAGATAATTCTGTGACTGGCAATAAATGTTCTTTGCCATATTTCTATTAGCCAGGCTGAAGGCTATATGATGTACCAGCACTTTTCCCCTGAAGCCCTCCCCAAACTCTTTACAAATTTTTTATGATGTTTGTTATAACAGCAAGCTGTGTGATTTCAGCCTGCAAGAGCCAACATCCCCAGGACACAAAGGTTTTGCTGCTATACCTGGCTGAACTTGGCACATGTCTGCACACAGAAAGCTCAGAACAGCACACAGGGGGTGAGGCAGAGTTTAATGCAGACTCAACTACAGCTGAATGCATAAGCAGCAATTTGCTTTTTTTCCTTGGGAACATGCTAAATGAGCCAAGCTGTAACAAACTCTGCTGTAATTGGTTAATGATTTTGAAGTTCTGAAAAAACCAAGTCAGAAAATGAAGAGCATTTGAGTAATGAAAGCTTGAAAAATAATATTCTGCACTTTCGGTATTTACAGATCCCAGTTTAAAGAAAAACCAGGGGTACCAAGTTCAGACAAGTAACAGTACACAATGGTTAGGCATCCTGCTCGTGGTCAAACAGCACAGTTCTGGGGTACTGCAGGGGAATACTGAGAGCTCACAACACATCTGAAGCTCCTGGGAGTTGTGTAGAATAAGGGTGGGTATGAGATAAAATGCAGCTCCCAGTCTCAACCTGACCAGCCAAAAGCAGTGCCTTCATGCTATCTTCTTGCATCTTTGCACAGCATCTATAAACCCATTCTATAATTAGAAACCCATTATGTAACCAGAAATTCAGCCTTATGGCACAGACACGCCACCTTTTAAAACCTTTACAGCCATGCCACAAAAAGCATCTTAATAATTTGACCTGTTTACAATAAACTATAAGAAGAAATAAAATATTTTTAAGACAAAGGCATGAAATATTTTTTTCTCAGTGAAATGAAATAATACTTCTAAGAGGAGGAGAAAAAACAGGAAGGGGAGAAAGCAGACTGCTGCATTTTGAGAAGAGTTACCCTGTGCATAGATACATCATTAACATAAAGGTTTCTTTACCACTTTTTAGGATGGATTGTTTGAAGTCTAGAAAGTTTCAGACACTTCATAGCCACTTCCCACATAACCCTAACTCCTACTACAGTTTTTCTCCCACTATAATTACATAAGCAAACTCAGTCTTCTATCAGATGATGACTCTTGCTGTATCTTTTTAAGGTGTCAAATAAGGTTTAGGTATTTACTGTGCATTTGAGGTTTTCATCTTAGAGTAAAGCATCCAAACACAACATTTCTCAAAACTAGTTCTGAATATATGGCCTTTCAAGCAAGTCACCATGCAGTCTCACCAGAAAATCTTTGAGAAAGGGAGAACTAACACTGACTGATGGCATAAATACCATTTTGAAAATGAAAGCTCAAGTGTAAGTGGGACAGTCTTCCTAATTCACAGTATCCATTTAAATTCTGTGAACCATTATAATGACCAAAACAGTCCAAGTTTGGATAAAAGTGTCACAAGATTAATTTGGGACTATTCTAAAATACTACCTGTGACTGCAGTGTCGAATAAGAGGGTTTTTTCTTGGCTTCATGAGTTTGAGTTAGAAATTCCAATTCATCATTCACATCCATAAAACATCACATTTTAAGCTCTGTACTTGATGGAGGATATTTTGTAAAGGCTGGCTATTCATATTCTATCCAGGATCCTGGATATTACAGCATTAAAAACAGAGATTACAGATTACTAAGTGACTTTTTTTCAACATACTTAAAAGGTATTCACTGTAAACAGCTGCAACAAGAGAAAAAGTTTATTCTATTGTTTAGCTATTATGGGCTCGTATGATGAGCAGATTTATACACTGTAACTTTCAGACCTTCCCATGGCTAATCAGAGCCTTTTTAGCTGGCCTGTTTGCCCATCAGTCAAAAAACAGCATAAAACTAGAGCAATAAAGAAAACATACTGCGGGCTTCCTTTCCTGTCTTTCATTTTCTTTTGACTCTATTCTGCCAGATTAATTCAGCAGAATTAAAGTGGATTTGAAAGAGAATTCTTTAATCAAAATCATCAGTTATCTGCTAAAACTAACTAGCTTTAGGCAGCTTTCCTTATAATATTATGGACTTCAAAGATTAAATATAATGGGGAGCTTTTACCTTTTTTAAAAAGCATCTTTGTACCTTTTGTTTCCTTTCACAGAACTGTGAAACCCTAGAGACAACAGACTCTAAGATAATGTGACATCTTTCTAAATAAACTTTGTCAGGATGCTTTTTCATTGTTAAATTCTGCTTAGCTAATAACAACCTATTCTCCACAGTTTCCTCCTTGAGCCATTGCCATAATAAAATTTGGTGACATTTAGAGCTGAGGAAGACCATTTGCTTGGACAGTTAGCATCTTTGACAGCCTAATTTTTATCAAGGACAGGAGAAGAAATGATCTCTCACTAACACCACATATATCACAAATGAGATCAGTTTGTGCTTTTCATTATTCTCCACAGATTACCTTTGGAAAGGAAAATGCACTGCTACATTAATACACCTCGTTGTGTGTCAATACAATTCATAACTGTACAATTTCGAAGGCAGAGAGATGTAAGGGAAAGAGATTTCTTAAGGGAAATCAGGAAATGAGAGGAGGATGACTCAAACTGATGAATTCACATCTCTAACTTTCTTCTTATGTATAAATTAAAAGAGAGAATTCATATTTAATTCATGTGTTCAGAAATCTGGTAGAGATGAAGATACACATTTATCCATAAAAACAGGTCCCTATCCTAGCAGTGCCTACTTACAAAGTACCATAAGGATTATAGGCTGGATAGAAATCTTCACATAACCAGTAGCACAGCCCCAGACCCAAGTTTCCACATCAAAAGGTAAAAGCTCTGCAAATTCCATGAAGTGCTGTAGAGAAAACAAACTTACTAAAAAGCCAAACAAGGTCGATTTAGTGAACATAGTGTTACAATCATCAGAGGAGGCCGAGTTCCCTCCATCCAATTTCACCCAGCTCTGGGGCAGAAGGAGCATCAAGCTCCCACTCACCCACCCTTCATATCCTGCAAACATACCACATGCATTGAGAAAAAAAAACCAAGAAGATGATTAAAAATTACAAATCCTTCCACAGCTCCACATCCACAGGCACCTCTACATGGACATACCTACAGGGAACATGTTAACTGAATACATTTATTCTATGTTATTACAGAAATTAGGAAATAATAGATACAGATAGGAAGCAGGTTTTTCTTCCCACTCAGGTACCAACAGCACTGTTACCCAATTCCAATCCTAGTATCTCCATCTCATTTCTATGCCATCAAGCATTCTGTTTTTGAGAACACTGGCCTCAGAAGTAGAATGAAACAAATACAAATGAAATAAAACATTATATATAGAGACTAACTTAGTGCAACCACACAAATTCATACAATACAAATTCATAGTACTCAGTTTAGCTCAACTTGAGGATTACCCTTCGTGTCTATTCCCAGGCAAAAAGGTAAATAAAGGCTGGTGGGGATCACTTCTCCTTTCCTGCAGCCTGCAGTGGACATTGAAGACCACACACCACTTTTTACACAAAACTCCTGTAACTCCTACCATGGCAAAAAATGTAAGAGAAAGACACCTAACAGAAAATAAGACGTATTCAAGTAGCATACTGAGAGAAGCAACATAAAAACAAGCTGTAACTTGCAATAAAAGTCTTTTCTGTTCTCTTGGAGCCTTTGCAGTTAGATTAGCTTAAACAATCTGGTCCTTTCTATCTACAACTTGACAAGAACATTCCTTTAGTGGCTGACATGTAGCAACAAACCACATCCAGAATAAAAACAAACATATCAGGATGGTAAATGCCATTAAAGTAAAACAGAAGGAAGAGGAAAATATTTCTAAACAATTTAGCACCAATACTAAGTGAAATTTTCCATTCTTTCAGCCACCCTCTCAAATTCTTCCTTTCTTATACATTGTATCCCTCCTCTCACATAACTTCTCTAGATGAGCAGAATGCAAAAGGTTAAGAAAAAACTGAGTATTGTGCATATGTGTTCAACTCGGTGTCTTCAGAAAGTTTTGAATATGAAATTAAAATAACAAACCACAAAATAACACATTTACTCCTATTTGGATTTTCTTTTTGCCGAGTAGTGATAGGAGTTCTTACTACTGGCTTGAAATTATCCTTATGCCAGTATGATACAAAACAGTAGACTCAACCAATTTTTCAACAGCCATGCTCTTTTGCTTTCCAAGGTCAATGACATGAAATGCTGGCAGCTTTTATGACTGACATGGCATTCAGACTTGATTTATATTCCAGACTTCTAATAGTAGTTAGAAACATGCAAACCATTTTACTTTTTCAGCTATCTGTATGAATCTGGAATTAGGTGAAGGTGCAGTGAATCTATGACAATCACTTGCGTGTCCAAAATGTGAATATTCAAAGTCATCTTAAGGACACATTGTTCAGTAATGCAACATGCTTCTCTCACTGACCAGTTTATGTTTTCTCCTGTTCCATACATAATACTGGAGCTTGTTAATTTTCTTTTTTTTCCTAAGTCTATTTTCAAAGTAGCAAGGGATGACACTGATTTTGTGTATGTGTGTGTGCTCTGACTAAATTGCATGTCAAATATGCCATTTGAGATTTTATATTTTTAGCCTTACAGTTTAAGTAATTAGCCTTCAAAAGCCTGCATGTGGATTTATAAGTGCTGTCTGAAGAATTCACTTGAACAGCTTTAAAATACTCAAAAGGAGAGAGCATAACATCTGTCCGTGACAAGCTGCTGAAAACCAGGCAGTAAGCCAGGCACTCCTCAAAATTCCAGCCCAGCAAAATCAGAAAATCTTGAACAGCTGCTAATAAAGAAAGAACTGCTTTTAATGTTAAATCAAAGAAATACGAAAGTTTTCAATGAGCATATAGCAGCTGCTGCATGAAGTTTATCAAAGGAATGAGAGGCAAAACTTCACCAGTCCACACCAATGTATTCGAGCTGATTACTATTTTATTGATGAAGATATATTTGTCTCTTTCAAAATTACATTAGATTTAAAATATCAGGAGGGCTTCATTGCTCTGCAAAACTCCTGAGGAGTTCACCATTCAAACTGAGAAGAGAAAAAACTAGACAGTGCAAACTTGTAGAAGAATAAAGGGTTAAATTCAGACTTTAGGATGCTTTTGTCAATGAGGTTCATATCCTGACCCTTTCCACAGATTTCAACTGTCTTTTAGTGGTTTATTTCACTCTGAGGAAACAGGAGTTAAGATTATATTACAACAATGAATAGGAAATTCTTAAAAGATATTTAACTCCTGGTGAAAGCAGAATTTTTAAAAATGAACAAAAAATAAAAACAAACTGGTTTTATTACTTAAAAGAAAACCACACTCTTTCAAGAATGAAAATATCATCTCTTTCAATACCAAGAAAATGCAAAGGCTTTTCTAGCAATAAGGGCAAGTAAAATGTTTCTGAACACGTTACATAAAAAATTGTCTCAAAGCATGAATTCTTGAACTAGGAAATAAAACCTGAGCAAAATTTTCAACATGCCCATGTTACCAGTATCTCAAAACAATATTCTACTATCAGACTTTCTTCTATATAACAGATTTGACATTTTTCTTTTTCTGCCTTCTGCCAGAACACTGCCAAATAATATAAGATGGGAGCCAAGGGGAGAAATGAAGAAAAAAAAAAAAAAAATCATCACAGATATCACCTTTTCTTTTCATGTGTGATATCGTATCTGCACAAGAGTCAAAAGATAAATGGGAAAGATGCTGAGTAAGCCTTAGGGCTACCTGGAGAAGTGCCACAGTGCAACTGATGCTTCCCTGCTGTGGCCCTGCATCTCAGATGCATTGGTTGGCATCACAGAAGCTGTGAGAGAGGAACAGATACTGCAGCCCAGCCAAAGGGGAGTGCAGTGCAAAAGCCATCTGTCTGAACTTCATACTCAAAACCTGTGACACAGGAAGTCTGCAAAACATACAAAGCAGACTCTGTGGGGCAAACTCAGTGCCATGAGGTAAGGGAAGAGCTAATGATAGAACTGAAGGAGAGCCCTGCAAGGTGGGGCTGGAAGTGCAGCTGAACAAAGTTTGCCAAAATTCATTCAGAGAACCATGTAATAAGGGATTTCTCATCTAGGCACCCATAGTCTGGCTATTTATTGTCTGGTGCTTTCAAAGCACTAACAGCCTGGAATCACTGCTCCAGGAGGAGCTGCTGCTCTTACACCATGCTGCAGTAACAGGGTGAAGTGAGGTGTTCAAACTGCAACTCCCAAAATACAAATGCCTAGTGACAGGCAACATGCTCAGGAGGAACCTGCACACAGTAATTACCTTTGCTGTCAGTCTAAAACAAGTCAAGCATAGTTTTTCAAAAATTGTACAAGCCCACAAACTTTTTTGTTTACTGTTGTTTGTTATTGCTATTGTTTAAGGTTGGGTGGTACTTAAGAGACTAGCAGGGCACTGATTCTCTGAATATGCTTTCTTGGTTTTATTTTCGTCATGAAAGGGACAGTTTGTTATTGAAAACTTGTATATACCTGCCTTGGGATTAAGTAAATGGTATAAATAAAACCTAACTAGTGACAATTTCAGTATAAAAAGAAAGGTTTATCTGAGCTGACTGACAGAGGAAAGCAGAACTGCCAGTTTATCACAGATACATGGGAGTGATGGGACAGAATTAAATTGGTGATTTTATAAGAAAAATAAGGATCATCTAATTTAACTTGTGGCTGCCATGCAAGGAACTGGAGGATATTCTTCTAAATGTTATTCACCTTCAAGACAAATTATTTCAGTTGGAATGCCATGGGAAACAATATGGCCTTGAAGTATCACAGTAAAAATAAAAATGGCATTCACAGCTTTCCCCCTAATATAGCAGATATTGACAAACTTATTTTTTCCATTAGTCTTCACAGGTTTGCCCTGAATCTATTTTGTATCTTCTATTGACCTAAGAGAATGAGTCTATACAGACTCTGAGAAACATCATTTCAGTCTCAACAGGCAGTATTCAATCCTGCTCAGAGAAAACACAAGTTATCATTGTCTTAAAGACTAAAAAAAAAAAGAAACCAGAATTCATACCAGAAACTTCTCTCACAAAATAAGATTTTGAGGGCACAATATCCCCTAATGGGATATCCCTACAATGTGATATGTCAATTTTTGAGTAGAACAAACAAAGTTATTGTTTTATCTTTTTTTGCACATGTAACTAGAATGACATTAAATGTATCTTTATAAATTGCTAGGGAGGGTTAAAATTAAATTATTCTCACACCATCCCAAAATAATATGAAACAACTGGAGTATTAAACTCCATAAAACCAGTAACAACAACCAGCAACTAACAATCACAAATACTTCATCCAAGACTAGAAAAGGGCACTAGTTCCATATAAACCATCAATCATGCTGCTGGTATTACAAATTATATATTACTTTATAAGGACTGGTGTTAGGAATGGCCGAGGTGCAAGAAGAAACTACAAAAAATACTAGAAAGATACATTTTTTTATTAAAAAACATACAGAGTAACTAGGGATGAGGATACTCAGAATAAACCATCTGCAGCGTACCCAAAGACCTCACACTCAGCCATCTTGCTTTGCTACCTTTCTGTGTGTTCAGACATGGTGAGCAAAATGCTGATGGAAACTACAGATTGTGGATTTATCAACTGCAAGATAAATTCTTGTCTTTATGTGAAACACTATGAATCACAACCATCACCATCTATCACCATCTCACAGCTTCCACAACTTGGTACAAACCACTTCATATTGGTAGTACTGCAAAGCAGTTTGGTTTTTTGAAATGGTGTTAAACAAAAGACTGGGGTGTATGGCTTCCAGGAACCACCACAATGGTAATATCCTCATACCAGTATTACCAGCATGATACAAAATGCTACAGGATCTTACTGTTTCAAAGAAAAAAAACCAAAACCACAACACTTGCCTAATATTTGTAGGGAAAGCAAGAAGGGCTGGGATGAAGCCTTTGACACTGTTTCCCACAGCATTCTCATGGAGATACTCTCTGCTCATGGCTTGGGTCAGATCTATGCTTTGCTCAGTAAAAAACTGGCTGGATGGTTGGGCCCAAAGAGTTGTGGTGAATGGAGTTAAATCCAGCTGGTGGCTGGTCACAAGCGGTGTTCCCCACGGCTCAATGTCGGGGCCATTTCTCTTCAATATCTTTATCAATTATCTGGACAAGGGGATCAACTGCAGCTACAGCAAGTCTGCAAACACCACCAACTGTTTATCTGTTTGAGGCTAGGAAAGCTCTGCAGAAGGGCCTGGATAAGCTAGATTGATGGGCCAAGGTCATTGTATGAGATACAATAAGGCCAAGTGTTAGGTCCTGTACTTGGGTCACAAGAACCCCAGGCAATGCCACAGGCTTGAGGAAGAGCAGCCAGAGAGCTGCCTGGCAGAAAAGGGCAAGGTGGGTGTCAACACTTTCTCCCAGTTTACAAGTGACAAAACCAGAGGAAATGGCCTCAAGTTGTGCTAGGGGAGGTTTGGATCAGTTATTAGAAAATATTTCCTCACTGGTAGTCAAGCATTGGAACAGGCTGCCCAGGGAAGGGGTGGAATCACGATCACTTGAGGTATTTAAAAGACACAGAGGTGTGGCACTTAGGGACAAGTTTTAGTGGTGAAATTGGCAGTGCTGGGTTAACAGCTGATGATCTTAAGGCTCTTTTCGAATCTCAAGGATTCCACGATTCCTGCTCAGATACCTGAGTTTCACAAGGGTTTTGTGTTAATTTGTTTAAGGAAAAGGAAATAGACAAAACCAGCAAGATCTCCTCTTTTACTCAAAAGCTAAGCAACCAAATGCAGCATCCTCTTCGACCTGGACATGACTCAGGTGATGTTTCATAACCCAGATTATGAAAATATGAAATAAGCTCCTTCTTTTAGCTAACAATCTTATCTCAGTGCTTCTGCTCATCTTTCACCTCTCCAGGATGTTCTTTTCTCTTCCCAACCTAACATCCACCTCAGGGTTGTTGAACCTTCCTCTGAAGTTGCTGAATATTTGGAGAGAGAAAGAGCTTTAGCATTTCCAGTCATAAATAAGGGAACAAGATATGCCCAGCATGCTAATTAAGCCCATGAACAGGTTAGCTACAGCCACATTTTTTAATGATAACATAGCAGGAGAAAAAAAAACAAACAACCAACCAGGAGTTCCCATAAAGGAGCAGCAGGGAGGAAAGCAAACAACACAAGCAGAGAGTTGACCTTTCCATATTAACTAATCCTCCTACCTGTGCTGGAGTTAGCTGGGGTAAGTGGCTGAGGGAGGAAAACAAAGAAAATTAAGGAAATAGCTTCTGTGTCTTGATGTGTCTGTTACAACAATGAAGAGGGAGGCAGTGAAAAACAGCACCAAATAAGTATCCATGGTCACAGCAACCAATTAGGGTATTACTTTGAGTGACTACAGGAATCTAAATGCAAAGAGAAAACAATTTATTTGGTACAGTCAATGGAAGTACTGAATTGAGAGGAAAATATGACAGGAGTCTGCTCAAAGTGTTTTATATTTGTGCATGTACAAAAAGGCTGTGTCATGCTGATGCGATGCCAAAAGGATTTGCAAAAATAGAGACAAAAATCAGAGACCACGTCTAGTCAAGAGTGTGAAAACAAAAGCAGTGAGAACCAAGGGAAATAACATGGTGGGACCATCCAAAAGTAATGATCACAAACCACGGTAAGCAAGAGCTAATGCAGAAAAACACTACAAAGGCACTGGACCCATGTTGAACTTGTACTGCTTGCTCAAGCAACTTTTTCCAGTGAAATGACTTTGTTCCCTCATCGTCTTCCCAGGATAGAAAAAGCTATAGGTGACAGAGCAGGAACACCCTCTTCCTTTCTGCATCATCTCCAGTGTTCACCTTCTGCATGGTATCACCTTGTTGCAGCTACACAGCACAATGGCTTCTACATTTATCTCCTAAATCTGAACTCTGGATCAGTCCCCAAGTGGCACTGCTGCCCACGTCACTGCTTCATTAATGGTGCAAACACCTGCAAAAAAACCCAAACCAGAACAAAAAAACTAAGAGCAGACAGCAGGCATGGATCTTGCATCAACTTTCCTGGGCCAACCAAAGCTCTGGAACAGGAAGGGGCTGGCTGCCTCCTCTGCCAGATCTCCCCTGCAGCTGGGAGCCCAGGGCAGGTGGTACCAGCACCAAGTTCTGCAGAGCAGGCTCTCCACAGCCCTTTCCCTATCATCAAGTGTCAAGCAGTTTGACTGCATCTTTTCAGTGAACTGAGCTGTTAAGATACAACAACAAAAAAAAAAGCTGGAAGACATGAGGGATTTTTATTAATACAGTGAAATTTCCTCTTTATAGCTAGGTGTAGTGTGCCACGTTTATTTTTTTAATTCCTTCAGGGCTAAAGGTCAGAAAATAAGAGCTTTGAAGATGCCAGTAACACTAGTTCCCTTAAAGGTGCATACAAGAAACTACGTAGTATAAAGAGCTGCAAATGGAATATCACAAAATTTAAAATTATTTGGATTGGTAGAGAAATTGGACTGTTCAGAAATACTAACAATGTTTTACAGAATTCACTCCTGTATTTAAAGAATTCCAAAATTATTTCCATTATAATACTGATGTTGTCCATTTATCACAACTCTGCAGAGCAAGCTTGCAAATCAATATTTTTCAGGCAGCATCATGGTAAGCAGCCTTGCCCTATGCCAAAAATAAGAGGTTTAAATAGGAGTTCAGTTATGATAAAGCAAGTGAGAAAGACAAAAAACAACCTTTTCTCACAAAGTAAAGTAATTCTTGAAATGTAAAACAATTACAAGCAGTTGTATAAGTAATAATTCTGAACTCAGAGATGAAGTCTGATTAATATCCACCTCTGGGAAAGCCAAAAGACTTTGTGTAGCAAATGTCTTGCTTATTGGTTGCCAATGATTCTTATGACAGCTTATTGTAATTGTATGCTTTTATAAAGCACTGAGTCACTGGGAAGCTGCGATTTATTTTACAGAAATATTTACAGCATTTTGCAACTTTCATAACAACACTGCACCTGCACAGGGAAATCTGTCTGGTGCTGGACTTTACCAAAACCACCACACAGAGAATAGGATCTCTAAGATCAAGTCAGACTCGTACCAAATTAAAATACCTGAATTTTCACAGTCCTTTGCTATCGCTTTGCTGACTCCACTGGACTGAATGTCTCCACTACCAGATGCTCTCACAATTAGAACAAAAGCAAACAAAGCTAAGCATTCAGAAATGTTCTGATTTCCTGATAAAAGCTACCATTGCCACTTTTCAGAAAGACAAGGACAAGGGACAAAAAAAAAACAAACCAACCCTCTCAAGCCATTCAGCATATTGACATAAAATGATTCTAAATACTATTTTATTAAATACTTGCAACAGAACCATAATTCTTTCCTTTTTCCCTAAGGTCATAGTAATGTCAGGGACTTTAAAAAGTACTTCCAGTCTGCCAACCTTTACTAGCCTGTTTCCTAAAATGAGGGACAAATTTTGGCACTTATTTCTATTCAATATGCAAAACACTGCCTACATTAATAAGGTAACCAAAAAATGGTCCCTGATCTAATGAAAAATATCACGTAGTACATAATTACTGTAAAGAGATTGCTATAACTAATTTCAATGTGTATGATCCATGGAGAGCTTAATGTTGTTCATAGAATTGATACAAAAACTAAATTCCAAGGCAAAGAGCTTTTCATATCAAAGAGCTTTTCCTTTTCAAGTAATCCACAAAATTTTAGCCAGAGAAAGTTCATTCATCAGTTAACCCACAGAGGAGGAAGTTAGATTGCTAATCAATTTATAAGAGCACCTACTGAGAAAGACTGAGTTAAGAGAAGCAGGTTACAGTCTCAGCTCAGCTTTCAGCAAGCCCTTTATCTTCCACTTCAATTTTCTACTGGAGATTAGGTTTATCTTCACCTATAGATATGAAAGCTCTTGAGAGGAGACATACTGCCTAAGTTTTAATCAATAAGATGCAATTTCAAACTTAATTCCTCCAAAGTACATTAAGAAAGCACAAGAAAAGGGATACAGTTCTTCAATTCTAATTGCATACATTTGTACTCCAAACTCAATTCTCAATACACAAAATAGAATTTCATAAAAGACTGCTGACTTCTCACTTACCTAACAAGCAGAACCTACTAAATCACACCAATAAGGAATGAGAATAAAGAACTGCTTCATTCTTCCTTGAAGCATGCACAAAACCAATTAAGTCAGTAGGCTAACATCAATCCTGAAAAAAATCATTCAACTTCAGGTATTCTGTATACCTGCTTACTCCTACTGCAGGCTCATCTTTAAAAATGGGAGTTCTACATACTTGTTTCTTTCGAAAAGGAGAACTTTTACTTTTAAAAAATAAGAATATGAAGTGCTTATAGCAATAATAATCCTTAAGTTCTCTGAATCTTTAACACAAAACCAAAACAAGTCGCAGAGGAAGGCGTAACTGGCACTGAACTACTCCTGTCTCTCTTGTGACCTAAAAATGGAAGGAAAACTGTATGAAAATATGTTGCACAATCTTCTCCCAAGCACCAGTTTAAATGATCGCAAGATTAATGGTGGAAGGGCAGAAAAATACTCAGACCACAGGAAATACTCACAAACTATGTGATTTCTAATCAAAGTTTAAATACTGTTAAAATTATAAGTCGAGCCACTTTTATTTTAGAAGTTGTTCCTGGGAGTTCTTATTAACAACTACATTAACTGCAAATGATTGAAAAACAGAGTAAGTACAAGGATAAACATAATACCACAGCATTTGGATTCCCTTTCAGGCCACACAGTTCCTGCAGCACCCTCCTACATCTGCTTGAGACTGGCCAAGTTTCTTCCTAACTTGCTGAATACATCTAGGAGACGGCTTCAGGACTCTTAAAAATGTTATTTTTATTCCATCTGTTGTATTGTACTTTTTTTGCAGCACTAATGCAGCCAACTTTGTAAATTTTTCCCAAGCATTCTTTTTCTTGTTAATATTTATTCTATTGTTGTTAATATTCTTGTTCTTAATATTTAAAAAACAAAGCATAAAAAGAGCTAAGGTAATGATTTACATATCCCAATGATACACAAATTTGCAGTATACATGAGGCTATGACAGAGTTTCAGTGGAGGCAACTTCACAATTATAACATTTTGTTGTCTGTGTCTTACCCTTCCAAACCGTGTTTTTTCCAAAAACAGCTCCAGATGATGCAGATTTATGCTACTGGTCTCCAAAATGGAACAATACAGATTCAGTGGATGGACCACTCATTGCCTAAGCAACTGGCTGGATGGTTGCACCCAAAGAGTTGTGATCAATGGCCCAGAGTCCCGTGACAAGTGGTGTCCCTTGAGGATTGGTACTTGGACCAATGCTATTCAACAGCTTTGTTGGTGACATGGACAGTGGAATCGAATGCACCTTCAGCAAGTTTGCTGACAACACCAATTTGTGTGGTGAAGTCAACACCCTGGAGGACCCTTCCAACCACAGCCATTCGATGGTTCTATTCATGCTACAGAGAAAGCTAAGCAAAAGGTGGCCACTCTAACAACCATGATAAATCCAGTACAGAATCTGACATAGCAAATAATGTCTAGACCATTGTCTTGCACTTGAGGAATTCCAAAACTGTAGTAATAAAAGTACAAATGACTTATAATTCAAAGCTGGAATAAATACATGAAATTTTCATTCCTCTTGCTGCAAAGCTGCTTACTGCAGTTATTTGTAATGTGTAGCATTCAAACCTCCAAATAGATGTTTCTTCAAACATCACATTTGCTGTTTCTAAATGTAGTCTGCTCGTCTGAAATTTTTAACTAAGATACAAAAATCAATGTTATATAAAGCACTCTTTCCTGATCCCAGTGATGCAAAATCTGAGTCATCACTTCAAAGCCTCCAACACACCAACACAAACCACATTCTTTTAAGTCACAAATAAATCCCGAAGTGGTTTCTTCTGTCTTGCTTCTAAAAAAACAGCCTCAGCTTTCAACAGCAAATTCTAACTTTGTCAGTCAGGAGAAAATAAGCTCCACACCCAGAAATGGGGGCTTCTAAGCAACACATACATCTTGCTTAACTCAAAATGAAAGTATTTCACAGACCTGTTAATTTTTAAAGCTTTCTAAGAAAAAAGAGGATAAGAAAAAAAAAACAGTTACCAGTGAAATGCTATTTTACCTTTGCTAATTTCTTTTTCATCATTTCTACAGTGAGTTTGTGGTGTGGTTCCATCATCTGTACTAGAAAGGTGGGGGTGGATGGTAGGAAGAAAGTCAGAACATCTGAAATTTAGGCACACAAACAAGTCACTGCCCAACATCTGAGTTATGGTGACTGCTGTGCATGTTCTTCACCAGCAGCAAACACCACGCAGTCAGGCATCAGGATTCACTTAACAGAAGGTAGTTAAGCTAAATAAAATAACTGACCATTGCCAGAATTTCTAGACATCTGATGATGTGCAATAATCTGTTGGCATTACGTAGCTTTAAAAAAAGCAGAAGAGGGGAAACCCTCTTATTTGAACATCAAAAAAAAAAAAAAAAAAGCAAGTTAATTTTGCTTGGGAAATGATCGTTCCTTGTTGGCTGGAGACAACTTCAACACTAGGAAATTCCTTCTCGAGTTTCAAGCACTTAAACATCCTACCCACATGAGCCATGCATTGACCTGCACATGATGTTTCCTGCTATCCATCCAGGAAACAAATGATGGGGGCCACGAAAAGCTCAGCACTGAGGCTACTGTTGCAACAGGCCAGTTAGGAGCCCACTCAGATGGGTATAATTTCTTGACTTGGAGATAAAAACAACTTCCTTTAAAAAACATTTCCTGGAAATCATGCTTCCAGATTTCAAAAATCACCACTGAACAGTTAATACACAGAGATTTTTAATCTTCTGATTAAAGAATAAATAAAACGAAATAAAGAAAAATAAAGAATCTTCTGATTCCCCTTAGAGAAACATTTTAGAAGAAAAAGTTTATAGTACAAGTAATGAGTACTCAATGAAAAAAGAAAACACTAACAAATTTTCATCTTTTTCCTTCCTAAAGAGGAATACTTTCAATTGAAGCAAGGTTCCAAATTCCTCTTTTGATTTCCCATGTCACAATCTATAATAAAAGTCTTGCCTTTTACCATGGAAGCAAAAGCTAAAAATTATCTACAGATATTGGATCATCTCTGATAAATACTGATGGTGCTGCATGCAGCAGAAGTAGCCTTATTCTTGCTTCTAGTTACTCTGTTTTATAACTTAGTTACATTCCTCAGCTGTGTACACATGACTTCTGGTAAGGCTATCCTTGAAAGCCATGGGAAATTCTAGGCTGTGAAAAAAATAATTTCTTCATAAAGGTATGCTTTATGATTAATTACCGTGTTATTAATTGGTATTATAATTTGTAATTAATTTATAAGCCTACTCCATAACTACACTGTACTATTATTTTAACTTATTCTCACATTAAAAAAAGAGGACAAGGCAATCAACTCCTATGAACATTACCTACTGGATTAACTATTTCAGTTCCTGGATGGGAAGGAAAAAAAAAAAAAAAAAAAAAAAAAAAAAAAAAAAAAAAAAAAAAAAAAGTAAAATGCTAATGATTTTCCCACACAGCTATTTTCCCTTGCCTTCACAACTAATCCCATCTTTATGTCAGCACACACGAGAGTTTCTCACAGTGTCCCTCCCTTGAAAGCACAGCCTTCACCAGCAGGAATGCTGCAGGGGAACCCACATCCCTGGTGCAACCAAGTAAAAAGGCTCAGGGAGCAGGCAGAGGAGGCTTTGCAGAGCACAGCCAGCCCATGGAACCACAGCCTTACTTGGGAAGAGCTTTCCGTATCCATGACAGACATGGCTCCAGATTCCTGGTCTGGGAAATAGTTTTCACCACATATAAACCAACTTATAGAAATACGAGAAGAAAAAAAAAAGAACCAGAAATCATAATATACTATAATGAACAACAGAAGGAAACACTGCATCTTTCCATATGCTCCCTTCATATTGAACAAAGCAAGAAATGAGAAAACAGCATAGAAACTCCTAAGTATAAATGAAAAGAAGGTACAAAATCTTTATCTACAAAACAGCACAAACTGAAATACAAGAAATATCTGAAAACCAAGCAGTTATTTTCCTGAGCTGGGCTTTGAGAAGACATGTCTAACAGATCACCTGAACAGGCAGAGCAGAGAGAAAGACGACAAGTTAGCCAAAGGCATTACATCAGCACACATAAATTAAAGCACATTTGACTCTTGTAAGGACATTCTCTTCAGAAAGATCAACCTGAAAAAACAAACGAAGGCCATCTTCTCCTCTGCAAATGGGCACAGTACACTTCAAAGATATTAATTTCTCCTTTAGTTAACTGCATCAACTCCCCTGATTGGGACTGGACAGGCAATCTCTCTAACATCCTAAATGACATAAAAGAAAAAGCAAGCACATCTTATAAAACACTTCCTAATAACTGGCAAAGCTGAAGAAGACGTAAAAACACAAAGATTTGAAAGAGAAGTTTCAGCACATACTTCCTTCCAGGAAGAACAGCATTAAAACCCCAGTAAGGTATAATGCAGCATCCTCCTCTAACACCTGCAAGGAGGGCACTGACTGCTGGTTCATGCAGGTTCTTCCTCCATTGGCTTTTTTTCCACATTATGCAAGAACTGTAACTTGCCTTAGCCCAGAAGCCTCCACACCCTCTGCACCTGTGCAAAAACGCAGATGAAAACTGATGCAAGGCAAAACTTCAATGTAACAAAAAAACAGATTTAAAAACAGGTTTAAATATTGTGCCTGAATGTGTTCAGAAGTTTAGGTTTTATAAAACTACCTGGACTCATTTATTTACCTTTGGGCTGCAGAATTAGGATAATACGTATTTAACTAGTAGAGAAGGCTTATCTCCTAGACTACTTGCCTCAGTATTAACACATCAAAAGTATAGTTTGCCTAAGGATAACATGGTTTCCTTGGCATGCTCAGCCTTAAGAAGTCAACTAGCATTGCTTTCAAAACCAGTTTATCCCTGACACTTCCACATCATCTCAAGTTACATGTAACATTATTTCAGCAAGATGTCATAGCTGTCCCTTCAGAGATTTGAAATTTATTACATATTTCAAAGAAATCAGATTCTAATACAACTGACCAAAAATAAATCAAGAAACACTGAGGTGCCTATTAATCTAACATTGGAAGTACAGAGCAAAATGAACTCCAAACAGGTTGCAGTAAGCTGCAGGTAGCATTACAGTGATTTTGTTTTATGATTCGCTGTACTTCAGAAATTGCACAGAAACTTCACATAATCTCAGTTGATGTGTAATCTACATGCTTTAATAAACAAGCATAAGTTTACCAAAGTTAATCCAGTGATGACATTTTAAAAGATAAAAAAAAGAGAAATAAAGTATTTATTGGTTACCTAGTAAAGAAAAAAAATCTTAATTTCATGCTGTCCCTTGCTTCATGATGTGATCTCTGTATCCAAAACTCAGAATATGTCAGGATTCTTCCAGGAAAACCTTGCAAACCTCTTCTGACATACGTTGGCTTTCAACAGGCATGTAACAGATTTATTTCTGTTCTGCTGATTCCAAGGTTTCACTTGCAGAGCAAGTCTGTCAAATTTGTCAGACAGCGAAAGCACAGAACATGCAATAGCAGAAAAAATGGGAAGGTTCAAAACCTTTGCAAGAAAAAATTTATCAGTGTCAAGGCTTATTTCAGCACTAAAAGCTTACTTCAAGCTTTTAAGATACTTCTCAGCAAAACAAAACATTGGCTTCACAACAGAAAATCATAGGTAGTAATTATTACAAATGAATTATTTTGTTTTCTCATAAACCAATTGTTCATTTAGTTTTGTGAAGTGATCCCCCCCCCAGGGACTGACAACTCCAAGAGAGGGCTGTACAGTGCCAGCACACCTCACCGTGTGACCTGCTCACAGACCTCACTGAAATTTATAGTTTCCTGACTTCCTTTCAGGATACAATTAACTACTGTCAAATGACACAACAGCCCCACACTGAAGCTTTTTTTGCAATTGTGGGTACACTCGAAATAGTTACAAACCACATCTGCCACAGACAGTGAGACAAAAGCTCATCCATGTTTTGCTGTTTTTATAGATCAGTGCTACACTGTAAGTAAAAGAAACCATGCATCAGCAAAATTAAAAGAGATCGAGATAGTATTAAAGTTATTTATACAAAATTAACCATATTAGTTACTATCACTTTCCTATTTAGTCCATTTCAAAAAATTCACCTACACCAGAACTTACAAAAACCAGGGTGACAGTAGTCAGGTTTATACTAGAACAATTTTGCTGTGATTTTATTCTAAACGACCAAGAAAACTATTTCTCTCATAATAAATTTAAGTCTTATCCTTTCCAGTTTTTAAACACTGCCAAGTTTCTGTTCCTCTATAAACAGCTTAAGGCATCTTTAAGATTTCAAGCAAAAACTCAAACTCTCTTACAAATCAGTATCCCCTTACATCGCAGAGGATTTGCTCTTGTCCTGATCAAATATTCGTTCTTCTCCCACTTCCACACTGGAAGTATCACTGCAAGCTAACTGCAGTTCAATTAAGGATTTATGAAGTATGCCAGAAAAGCATAAGATAGACAAGAAAAAGTTAAGTTACAATTTTCATACTTAATTCCTACCTGCAGCTTCAGACATTGTTTTAAATGGTGTCATTTCAAATAGTAGGATTCAAACAAGTTTCTTGTTAATTACCACACAACAGACAAAAAAATTCCATTCCTCTTGAAAACTTAGATATGGTTATACAAAGTTAAATAATACAGTGTAGCTAACTGCATCCATTTGCCTATTTCTAGACAGGAAAACATGCCAATATGCATGTTGTGCAGGAAAAGTTGTGATGTAAGGCTTTACAAATTCTTTGGTAAAGTTAGGTTAAGAGTCCAAATTTGATGTAATATTAGAAAATCTTCATAAATGTTTAAGATGCAAAAATAGTCCGTGGTTTATTTTGTAAGGCATTTTGCGCTCTGTTCCCTTGTAACTTTCACTGTGTGGTCAAAGATTTAACCACAGTGGTCTCATCATGGAGCTGCTAACTAGAACAGCAAAGAATTTAAATTGCATCAAAACCCTCTAGGTTTTACTTAAATCTAACAAATATTCAGTGTTCAAAAAAATTAATGTAATAGGAGACATAACTAGTCAGAACATTCTTCAAGCCAGATATATGTATCATAGGTTGCTTGGCAGCAAAATTACCACAATAAATCCCTTATGAAGCTCTGTTTTGTTTACATATTCCTCAGATTACCAAATGTAAAAAACAAAAAGAAAAAAAACAAAAACAAGCCAGTCTTCAGGATTTAGGAAAAAAATTGTTCAGAACCCTGGAAAAACATTGCAAGTATCTCATAGCTACTTGCTTCCACTTTCCAAGTCACCACAGTATTTTGAATTTGATTGCTTTATTTCCCTCTCTCATTTTGATTGAGATAATTCCTCCTTTGAAAGCACATAATAGCTGAACAAATACTAAATCATTGCAACTTTCACATTTCTCATTCTTTTGCCAAAATATTTCTACACCATTTTAACAACTTTCCTATAGTAAAAATCAAAAAGAAACGCACATTTTATGTAAAATAGTAACTTGGACACCTCCTAAATAATGATCTACTAAGTATTTAGACATCTGAAACTATTCTAGAAGTTGGTCAGTAACACATGAAACAGTTCTGCTAAGCACAGGCTCAAACAGGAGCTCCCTTAGGTGCTTTGAAATGCAAATTATCACAAGCTATTACATGTGGCATACACAGTTCCAGCCTGTTGTGCCAAAAACACAGCCCATTACTAAATTACAACTAATTATCATAATTAGCATGTTCTCCACAAAGCACAGAAAGATAATCTGACTTTAAATCTAGAGAAAAACGGAAAAAAGAATGAGAACATTGTGATAATTTTCTTCACTATCAGACATAAAGCACACATGCCTTTGAACAGATTGCAAGTGGGTTTGACCCACCAAAGCAAATGCCTAAACTGAAATTTAACCAGTTGAAAGAATGGCTTTATAATGCTGTGAAGATTTTCAGTGCTTCTAATTCAATAATACATTTTTTTTTGTGCAACATCAACCATCAATAGGTAGAAGCTTTAATTACTAATTAAGCAAAGACAGCGAATACCAAGAGGAGCCAAGTCAGAAAGCAACTCTCAAAATACATTTTATATAAAAATACATTCTACACAGATTGACCTTGTCACCACTGCACATGTTAGTATCAGATATTCAATCCTAACCAGCTATAGAAAAAATATGCTGCTTATTTTAGCAGAAAAAAACCCTAAAGACAATATATCTTTATGAGTACTCTTTATCTCCATCTGCTGCTCAGCTTAACAGTTGAAAAAGAATTCCAGAAGAGATTAGTAGAAGTCAGTTATCATAAATTTAGGCATTTACAAATCTTAATTTATCCTATTCTTGTATGTGCAGTTTAAGCATCGGAGTATACAGATTATACTTTGCTAATTTATACTTTTATTCCTAAAGAAATTTAATGTGTTAAGAAGGGTCGATCTGACCACTTAAAAGCAGTTCAGAAGGAAACTAAATTTGTGAACAAGGTAAATACAAGACATACCTAAACCAAAAAAAGCAGAACTCCATTTTACCCTTAATTTATTGAAGGTAAAAGCAGAAGCGAAGCAAAACCCACAGGTATTCAAATTTGGGATTAGTACCCTATATAATCAGATTAATTCAGATCTAAGAGGCAAAGTTCTCTTTTTCTGACGTGACAAATTGAGGGCCCACCCTGACCATACTGTTAAATCAAGCTGTAACTTGAGCCTTTTGTCCCATTCAAAAAGGATGTTTTGCTTGAGTTTATTAATTCTTTAGAAAAAGCTGCTAGAAACATCAGTTAAAACCCAAATATTTCTGATGGTCAGAAGAGGATGACAGTGGGGATACAACAGGAGCTAATCTAAGACATTTGACATAATTACCATTATTCCTCAGGGTGCTAACTTTACCTCAAGGTATGCAAATGAAAAATATGAATAGGAAGTACCCAGTATAATGTTAAAATTAAGACAATTTCAGGCCACTGTTTTTAGTAAACCGTATAAATTGTGCAGGAGTCTGGAGCTGGCCATGTTTAAAAGTAGCTTTTCTGTTACATTCATCTACCCAGCTGATGATCAAAAAGATAAGTGTAACAGAATGATAGAGCCTTGCTTGCTTTGGCCAACTGGCACAAGCAATAGAAATTAAGGATCAGAAACCCCAGGAGAAACCCAGCCAAATCCTGCTGACTACTTTAACCCACCTCAACATTCATGCTACAATGGAAACCATACAATGATTCAGTTCCTCTGCCCAAATATGAAAACTGACAGCATGCAGAACTGGGCCTCACTTTCTCAAAAACATTATTTTGCTTGGTTCCCAGTATTAAGAAGATTCTGTCAGAAACCTTTTTAATTTAATGATGAAGCAGCTAATCCTGGAAACCATTTCCACGCTTATGAACACCAAGAGCAGTCAGCATGGATTCACCAAGGGGAATTCATGAGTTATCAACTCGATGAAGTCCTGCAATGAAGGACTGCAAAGGTACAGCAGTTGGTACCATCAGCAGCATTCACTAAGCCTCCAGACAGCTTTGCAACATAAGGCAATATTTCTCCCTCCCTGCTACTCTTGTAAAACATAATACATAATTGCAAATTCTGATTTGCAAATCAGAAGAGACAGAAAAACTTCAATATAGTTCTCTTCTAGAGCTTTGCAGTTTTAGAAAATAAAGCTGTTCACAGTGACCTCTGTGACAGCAGCACAGAGACTGGCAGAGGCTGCAGCAACCCTGCCCCAGGACCTCCTCACATGAAAACATCTCTAAAGGAAATACCTACAAAAAGGCTGAATTCCTGCATTGCTTCTTCATCAACTTACAGATGCCTTTTGAAAACCTCTACTGCAATTATTCAGAAGAATAAACAGCTCCACTCTGAACTTTAGCTGCTTCCCTGATAGAAAGTGAGGCATAAGAGAATGTTTTCCCTGGGGATAAAGTTAAGAAAGTTTTCTAAAAACATCCTAAAGCCTATACAGCTTCTCATGAAAACTCTTCAGGATGCTGCAAGTAATGCTTTAGAAGTCAAAGCAGACCACAAACTAAATCAGCAGTTGCACCTATATTCAAAGCATCAAGAGTCAAAGCTTTGGAGTAAAAAAACAATTTCTCCCACCGAAACTGATGATTCCTTATGTTCATCATAAGAAAAGAAACCACAAACCCACACATAAACCTGGCAGGGAGACTTAGAATGAAACAGGATCAACACTTTTGCAACGTGTACCCTTACAAGGTGGTCCAATAATTAAGTATCAGTTACTAAATGTGCAGAACTACTGTCAAATCCTGGTCTTCCTCAGTAAAGGATCTGAAAAAAACAACCGGCTTTATTTTCTAACATTTTTAAAATGAAAAATATACTAACTTTACTGCCTCATTCAACAGCTTTGGTTCCTTCACAAGTGCTGAGGGTATCCCTCAGATCATTGTGCATCCTCTGCTTTTGGCCTGAGGCAATCTCATTCAGCACGAAGAAGCAGAGGTTTTAATTGTGCTTATTCGTGAGTACATTGGCTTGGGAATGTTCATTTCTTCAACGGTACAATGGAAGAGTACTGACAAGTTACCTCTAATGAGAAACTTGAAGTCTTGGAATATGTGCATTTCCAGTACTGAAATAAACACAAAAATAAAATGTTAAAAACTAAACAGTACTCACATCCATAGAACCAAAGAAGATTTTCCTTAGAATATGTAAGAATATGGAGGGAATGACCCAAAGGCCACCCCATGGACAAATAGAGAACACTAGCAAGGACCAAAAAAGTAAGGCAAAAAACCCCTGTTTTACTGAGATAAGGAAGTGAGAAGAATTCACAGCAGCTTAGAAAGATATAAAGAGTAGAGACACATTAAGTATAAATTTGTAAGCTTGGAAAGGACAATAATTTAATAAACTGCTGTCATTATTTTATTCAGTTCAGCTCCCTTCTACCACTAGACTGGTCTACTGCAGAACCACTTCTTCACCCTGCCAAAACTCTTCACATTAACCCATATGACTCTTATTAACAAACCAGAGGAACACAATCTAGATAAAATTCTCTTGAGATAAAGACTGTTTAACTTCTTGACTAATTTTAAAGTATACACTATTTGCTGTTAAAACCTGAGGATGTTCCATATGCTTTCACAGGCCCAATTCTATACAAATTTAAAAGTGGGGGTATCTACTCATACCTGAATTGAATTAAGGTATGAAAAATGCTTTGCAAAACAATTTACAGTTAAATAAAATGACTCAGTTTCACTGATGAACTTTAATGACTTGCTGCTGCCAAAAACAGTAATCCCATTTCTCTGATGCTCCTACCCTATTCCTTCATATCTGGTTTGCTATTCAACCCTTGAATGAGACTACAGCTCATATGGCCTTCCATTATCCTCCCCTCAGCAAATCTGGAGGAGTAAAGACTGCCAAAAAACCAAAACAAACCAAAATTAAAAACACCAAACCCCAAAGCCTCCCAACCACCCCCCAAAGCTTTCCAAAGCACAGGAAGGAATATGGAGGTCAGGTCTGTTTATACATTCCTGAAGTGTTTTCCTCTACTCTGAGTCAGCTCAGCAAGGCCTTCAATAAAAGCCAAAGTCAAAGCTGGGGAAGGCAGTGGGATTGAGGTAGAGGGTGAGAAGTGGTCCAAGACTGGATCAACTCCATCATCACATCAAATTCACTGAGTTTAGGCATGATCCAAAACCAATACTCCATAAAATTGCAATGTGAAAAGTACTGAAGAAGAGGTTCTAATGAGTGAGGAATGCAAAGAAGGATCAGCTGTTTCCAACACAGCATGAAGCAATTCTCAGTGTCATAGCAATCCAGTCCATACTGCACTCTCGCCATCTTAGTTGAATCTCTCCCCATCAAGCTTTGTAGATCTACACCTCAAACTAGAGAAGAAGCTTAAAAGGAACAAGAACAGGTGGTTTAAAAAAAAAAAAAAAAGACTGCCTATAGAATTATTTTCTTTAAAAAGCAGAGATCATTTAAGGCAGAGGTGGGGAAAAAAAACAAAACAAAACAACCAAACCAACAAAAGCACAAAAACACAAACCCAAAACACCAAACAGCACTACTCTGGTATGGAAAAAGTTGGGAAGTAGATTTCTTTTCAATGTCTCTTTAGGATTATGAAAGGAAGAAAACAGATTAATTTGCAGGAAAAACAGTGACTGGCATTGCGAGCTGAAAGGGAACCACTTATGAAGGAAGCACAAGTGATTGTCCAGAGAGACAGTGAAAACCATTTCTGCCAAATTTGCATAGGCTTGCAATGAGCCCTTGTGCCAAAAAGGGGAAACAGCAACACATGGTGCATTAGGCAGAGAATTTCCAGTGGGACAAGGCAGGTGATCCTCCCTTCCAGTCAGCAGTGGTGAGACATCTGGAATGCTGGATCCAGTTCTGGACTTCCCAGTACAAGATATGAATGAACATACGGGACAAACTTCAGCAAAGAGCCACAAAGATTCCACACCTGGGACAGATAAAGCTGGAACTGCTCAGTCTGGAGAAGAGAAGGCTGAGAATGGATCTGACCACTGTGGATAAATATCTGACAGGAGGGTGGAAAGAAGACTGAAACAGACTTGTCTTAGTGATTTCTGGTGTAAGTAGAGTAGGCAGTGGATACAAACTGAAATACAGAAAATATCATCAGAACACCAGCAAACACCCCCACTGTAAGGGTGACTGAGCACTGGCAGAGTTGCCCACAGAGATGTGGATTCTCCATCCCCAGAGGCACTCAAAACCTGACTGGATATGGTGCTGAGAAACCACGATGAATGAGACACTCTCCACAGGTCCCTTCCAGCCCCACACTTTCTACAATTTTAAAAATTTTTTATGCACAGCTGCAAATCCACCTATGGAGTACAGAGAACAATGAGATAGTAAAATCAGCTAAATCCAGGCAATTCTAAACCAACACAGCAGAGAAAATTGCCATGTTCTTCATTAGCTATCTTTAAATTTTTTGCTCAAAATACTGTAAAGATGTTGAAGAAACACATAGAAGGTTTGAGATGATCCTGGCATGGTGTCATTGATTTAATAAGACATTATTGAAAAAACTTAAATTACTATTGTATGTTAAGAAGAGCATTCACCTACAAAAACAAATCCCAAATTGTTCATGGCTCAGTTGCACCATCTTGAATGCCTTACAACACAGTATTTTGCAACCAATATGGCTCATAAATTAAGGAAGGTCAGGCTGCTCAACACCAGATTAGAAGAAACCCAGAGGTTTGCAAAAAGCCCATAACTTTGAAAATATACTTGGCCTCACACCTTCCCAACCTGACCTGAGCCAATGGCCCAGTTTGACACCAGTGATTATTAGGCTGTCACCTAACCTGGAGCTCTCCAGTGACTCACAAGTCACCACATCCTGGAAACCTGTGATCACAAAGCAATAAACTGGCAGTCTAACAGGGCAATACTTCTTAAGCTTTTCTAGCCAGTTTATTAAACAGCATTATAATTTGCCTACCAAACAGAACTAATTCTCATGCAGTTCCTGAGGGACATGCTGTTCCTTACCTTTCAGCATGAACTGCAGTGAACCTCCAGCAACTGGTGAGGGTTTTCTTTTCAGGAGATGTACAGCAGGATAATTAAAACAAAAGGTCTACAACTTGCTAACTAATTGGTTTCCCTAAGGATCTACCATTGTTCTTTCATGGGCCTGGAGAGCAGTGTAAAGCTCCCAGATCCTTTAGTTTTGAATATTCATACCACCAATCTATCACCAAAAATGTACAAATCTCATTTAAATATTACTATGAGGCTGCAGAGGGTGCTCCAACACTGCTTATAGAGTGTCTATTCAGTCCCCACATTCCTCTGCAAATCACTCATGGATTTTTCAGAAGGGATTAGAATTTGGAAAACATTTTGCAGGTAGGTTAAAATTAGATTTTCCCTAACACTTTGTTTTAACAAGTGAGAAAGGTGATAGGAAGAGAAAAAAATTGTTTACCCTACCCAGGAAGGCAGCACATAGCATCAGCATTGCCTTTTTCCTACACCTAGGATACAAAATATCCCATTGCTTCGCATGGATCTAATACTGTGGACACAGGCACAGAGACGTGGAAACAAATACTGTAATATCACCAAGCATATTGGCCCAAATTGCTTAAGCAAATAACCACCCTAGAAGAAACTTGGGCTGCTTTAAGAGTAGCTCCTCAAAAGTAGCCCAGCTTCTGGCTCTTTCTGTTACCAGTCACCACCACTATAAAGCTCTCCCTGGGCAGAACTCAGTGACTTGTGTAAATAAATGCTTTGTTCTAGGTGGACAGGATTCCACAAAATAAAAGAATGCCTCTACTTGTATAAAATGTATTATTTAGATTTTTTATTTAGCACTGAAAAGCTGAATTTACTTGCTTTCAAGTAAGCAAAGTGCAGATTAAAAAAAAAAAAAACAAAAAAAAAAACCAACACAGGGTATTATTTCAGCTAAAGTTGTATTGAACAAGAATTTGAACTTCTCCCCCTTCCTTCGTTTTTTTTTCTCATTCCACTAAGTGCACAGTGAAAAATTTACATTACCTGACAACACTGCCACTTAAACATATTAATTCTGAGCCAGCTGATGAACACTAAATAGAAGAAAGGCTCTAAAAGGATTTCAAAGTATTTTTTCTAATGTTGAAATAGTGTAATTAGCTGATCCTTCATTTTACTGGCTCCAAGCTCCAAATTAACAAGTTTTAGGCTTGACAATTCACATATTAAAATTGAAACAGAGAACAGGTACACAATAAAGCATTATCCAAATACCTTCACAGTTTGGTTTAAGTAGTTCAAGAATGAAAACCCTGCCCTTTACACAGCTTACTGTCTTGCCTCACTACCTCTGCAGAGTTTTGCTTCCAGCAAAGGCTATCTCTGCCTTTATCACTGCAAGATACTTGCATTAACATTTTATACAAGTTCTGCACCTTAATGTCAACTAAAAATAACTCTGGGTGAGCCTGTTTTATGGTACAGAACTGAAACAGAAGTCCAAGTCTTAGCCCCACATGACTTCACCAGGGTTTTGGACTGCTCCCTGCATTACAGAAATTGACATCTTTCATACAGACGAAAGAAATACAACAGTTGCAGTTTGGATTAGGGTTTCATTTTACCACTATTTATATTATGAATACAATGTAAGACACAAGCACTAAAACCACTGAAGATGCAACTCCACAGTTGGTACAAGGTAATATAAAGATTATGCTGCCCCCCTCCCCAATTAGGCTGACAACTCAACTCTGCAAATCACATAAATAAATAAGCTTCCACCTGTGGTAGAAAGCTGATGGAAAGCAAGTCACAGCTGCACAAACTCCAATACTAATCTAAGAGCAAGGAGTATAGACAGAGCACATGGCCATAGGATGAAGCACCAGTAGAGTTCCTGCACTTTCTGTGCTGTCCCGGTTAGTGTCAAATTCACAAGGGGAGGGGCACAAAGATTCTTGGTAAGAGTCATGTACTGTCAGCTCTGGAGAAAAGCAAGGATTTCTCCCTCTGCTCTGAAGGGATCTTTGCTCCAGTAATGTGTGACCACATCTCACAGTACCTGACAGAAGATCTAGGTCATAGGAATAGAAAAGCTGCCTAACAAGCACTAAACAAAGGAGTTATGAACAGCACATAGTAAAAGAGTTAAATAACCAGAGTTGCAATATGGAATAACTACAGAGCAGACTCATTCTGTCAGAAGAGCAGCCAACAGGTTCAAAGGTTTAGTCAATTACTGATAAAACTTGTATGAAACACTAAGACCTTTAGACATCACAGGTGTCAGCATTAAAAAGACACTGCTGATCCTTATTATGCAGCATTATTCACATCATCAGCTTTATTCCACACAAACCAAACAAAATATACCACCTGTAAGCAAACACTCCCCACCCCCTCCCCAAAACAGATTTTCTGTACTTTGCACTTAGGACTCATGGACAGCTGTTGACTGGGAAGACACCCATCACCCTCCAAGTTACAGAAGCATTTCAGCAGAAGGAAACTTTTATCCCCCTCTCAGAAGCTTTGCATATCAACATACACCAGTGATTTTACCACAAGAAGGAGAGGTAAGGACAGACAGAACTGACTGGAGGCATGGTTAGCAAGGCTTTGGTTTAAACATGACTAATGAACAGTTGAAAAATCACCATGACCTATATCCCCTACGTTCTTATTTGTAAGAGTTGGACAGTGAATCTTTACATATGTCAACAGAAAGTTTGAATTGCAAAGTGCATACAGCCTGGGCCACTGCTTCAGCTACAAAACGTTACAACAGAGAAGGAAAAATAATCACACAGAACACACAGAAAGTAATGGACAGAGAGAAATGGCAAGCGGGGTATAAAATGGCTAGGAAACTTTCCAAATTACACATTTCTGGCTACTTTGGCTCTTGGCTTTCATTTAAGGGCACTGAATAACCTCAGCTCACCTTCAAGCCTCAGTGCACCTGAAGGTAGAGAGAATGACTACTTGTATTTGAAAGACATGCAGATGGCACACAAGTTTTAGACCACATAGAACACATGAGCATAGCCATATGTATACATAGACATACAGAGAGAGAAATAACTATAACCTGGAACCAGCCTCACAGCAGTTCATTGCTTGACCTGACCAATGAAAAATGAGCAAAAATTGAGCAGCAATTGTGCTTATCCTCCTTACATTAAAATTAATGTTTCCAGGAGAAAGGTTATAACCTGTTAATTCATCAAAAGCACTCATCAAGTATTTTGTATTACAGTCTTAAGCAGGTTGGGGTTTTCTGTTCGGGTTTTTTGGAGGTTTTTTTAAAAAAAACATTAATTACCATAAGATAAACATTTTTTCTAAACTAATGAAAAAGTTTGCAAGCACTGATCAAGGCAGCTAAACTTGAACTATGGAGTGCCTCTTTATCTTATGTAGGAAACAAAAGCAAGTAGGCACCTTCAGTTCACCTACGTTTAACATCAGTGTAGTACACGTGTGTGTCTATATGTACATCTGGATGGATATATACATATTACATCAAGAAATTAAAAGAACCTTAAGGTAGAGGGGAAAAAAATAATTTTTTATACAGAAAAGCATGCCAGGGCTTTTTAAAGATGTTTACATTTTTTAAAAAGTTGCATCTCAATTTCGTATCTAAAAATACTTGAAAACTCAGAGGTATGAGTTATTTTAACATTATTTTACTAGTTTCTTTTTGTCAACTATACACAGCACTGTGCACTGTGAAAGTGTCACAGTAACTCTCAAAGTTCAACAGGAAAAAAGAAATCAATAGAAAACCAGACTATTTTACTATCTAAAGCTAGTAAACTTAGCTAAACTTAGCTAAAGCTAAGGTTTTCTTGAAGAAATTAATTGTCAGCAGAAATACTGTGGCTGAGTAATTGAGATAAAATATATATAAATGTAAAAAAAAAATTAAGGTTGAGTAAATTTGTGCTTCAGAATACAGATAAACACCCCAAAATAATCTATGCTTTCTTACCCCTTCTAGTGAGAGAAGCAGATCGAAAAGCCTACTGCCTTACTGCTTCAGCACCAGTCCTCTTACTGTCACCACTGGTATCAGTATAGTGTCTGCCAAGTGCCCTGATGAAAATCAAGGCAGGGAAAAAGAAATGTAGCAACCTCCCAAAATATTCTAGGGGAAAGTCATGTCTTTGTTAGGGAAACAGAAGTCATCTCAAACAGTGAACAAAACTTCTGGACACAGAGGTACAATACAACCTAAGTTTAAAAAAAAAAAAAAAGTTAATAATTTGAAATAAAAAATAAAAACTTAACAAAACTACAAGACCAAAAACTAGTAATAGTGGAAGCTGATAACATTTGCTCAAATATATTCAATCAACTGCTTAGACAAAACAATTAGTGAAAAAATTATCAAAACACTGTAAAACTATAAATTATGCCCTTTCATGAAATACATCCAAAACACCACCCATGATACCTGAAAGCAGATTTTCTAACATCAACACATCCGTTCTGAAGTAGTTGTTAAATAATCACTTCAATATAAAGAAATCATTAGCCAAAATAACAATTAGACTAGTGGACACCTGTTAGAGGACAATATGCACTTTTTCACATAAGGCACATGAAATTACCTGCTCTGTTCCAATTATTTGCTGCTAATCATAACATTCCTATGCTCAAGTTTATGCAAAAACTGTAAGCTAGCTATGAGGTGCACAGGAAGCCCACTCCTTGAAAAAAAAACAAACAACCCTGCTGTTTATTGTCTTCAAAACAGACCTCCAGAACTGACCAAACTCACCATAAAATGCCTACAGAACAAACAGAAACAGACTTACAGAAATACCAATGCAAAACTTTCTGGTATCTCTTTACAACCTCCCAGGGAAGCCTATGGATACACCTGGAAGAATGCAGTATGTTTCATTCATGGCACCAAGTATCCTTACAGAATCTATGCAACAGTCACACCAGGGACACAGAAAAACCTGGTGACCATTTCCACTTCATCTATTACACCTGAGTGAGGACCTAGAAGATTCCTTAAAATACAAAACAAATCATGGGTTCACAATGAGATTTGTTTGATAGCTCTTTACATTTTTCCTTACTCCTTTCCTTACATCATATTAACTCTTCCTTTTTCTACAAGAGCTTCCATATATTGCATCAATTGTGTCAAGGTATTTTTGTAGGGCTATCAACTACATCAACTGGTTCAGCTTTATAAAAATACTTCAAATAAACAGATGGGTGTAGCAGTGCAGGCACTCTATATATATGAATCCTGAAAATAAAATAAAAGCAGTGGTTTGATGGGATCTGGATGTTTGGACTGGAAGCATGCTGATATCCTCTCATTTCTATGGTAAAAGCACACACAACTTCAGCAACTGGACAAGGACAGCAAGGTGAAATTTCTGCCACATGCTGATAGGAAAAAAATTGGAGAAAGAGGCATTGATGAGAGCCTACACCAGCCTAAAGAAGATTCCTAAATAACAAAGGTCCAGAAGTCACTTTTAGACAAAAACATGCAAGACCCCTTTCATGCTCAGCTCCCTTAATGGGAGGAAACAATGACCTCAATAAACTGGGTTTTTGAACATGTGATGAACTTCAGAATGTCAGGAAATGCTTCCTTTACAAAGGAAGGTGTGAATGCAAAGCCAAAATGCAGAACACCCTGAGCATCCAGTTAGTTTAGCTTCAACCACCTATAATTGTCAGAGATCAAAGTGTCAGTCAATTGCAGGAATTAACACATTCCAGCATAAACATCACCTCAATTTAAATAACCGGTGTCCCATTTGAAAAAAACTAGCAGGTATTTTGAAACAGCAGGAGACTAATCCTCATTTTTCCTCCCTCAAACTCTTTTATTTATATTTTTTTTTCAGTGAAGCATTTTCTTCCACCCTATCTCTTCACCTGTCTCTCCTCCAGCATCCTTTCGCTTTCCTTTCATTCATTAACCCAGTGTGGTGAACATGACACTCACTTTTACATTATTCATTCTGAATGGCTACAAAGTCTGAGTACGGGCCCTGTAAGAGAAAATAAAAATGAGCTTATGGCCTACAAAGACAGAACAAAGTAGAGGCACTCCCTGCATGATGATCTGAGGTCAATGGTACTTGCTGCAGACTGTTAACACACTTCCATAGCCTCACTGCAAAATCCTATTTCCTTTCATAATTCAGTTCCTGTTGATCAGCTTTTCAGGGCATTTTATTCCTAAACAGGATCAAAAGCATTAACACTACAGGGAGGAGGCAGTGGTGAATGCAGAGAACTGGAGTGAGAACGACCACTGACAAGGGGGGTCAGAAAGATCAAGAAATGCCAGGCTAGTGGCCTGAGGAAGTGGTAAAAAAAAAAAATCAGAAATTCCTGCAGAGAAACACAGACCAATCCTACAGCCTGCAGGGTAGAACAGAAATTCACAAGACAGGATGTGCCAAATCTGACCCACATCATCAAAATAAGTAAGAGCAAGACCTTCCAGTTATAGCAGCAAGGTATAGAGACAGGAAGGCTGTATCTTTAAGTCATCCAAACATTATAGAACCCTAAAACCTCTTCCCTACATCCTAAATCTGAACCTCTATAAAATGCATTACAACTTTTGTCACTCACCTGTTTCCAAACAGCAGACAGGTGACACTGCCTCAGAGCCAAACCATGTTCTATGACACTGGGCCATCCATCAGCTTTACCCGGGTTAAGTGCTTTGCTCTGGTGACTTAGGGACAGGATGAGTTGACAGGATTCAACAGCACCAGCTAGCATGGCACACAGCAGTTCCCTCCCTGAATGCAAGCAGGGGGCATGTGGCCATTATACAAATGGTCCTTAGCTGGTAATTTCAGATACAACAAGAAGCTGGAATATTTTGTATGTTCAAAATGAAAACCAGGACTCAGCTGAGAATAAGAGAGCCTCCCATGTAGCAGCATCCTCCTGTAAAACCACCAAGCTGGAGAAACTTGCTTTTTCACACTGCTTTAGTAAGGTTGCATTCACATGCATTAGTAAGGTTGGTCAGTCTTCAAACATAAACCAAACAAACATGCTCAGCCTTCAATTAATTCATTTTTATCATCATTATTTAAATATAGCTTTCCTGAATTAATTTAAATGAATGTTGCCAACACAACTGCCTGGAAAGCAGATCATCACAACTATTAAAGCAGTTAAATGAAGCATGTCAAAAGTATTTGCACTGTTTATTTTTCATTTACTTCAGTAAGAAAATTCTCTTCTGTAGTACAAATCAGAGTATTTTTGGCAAGTATTTTTTGTTGGGGGTTTCTTTTGTCCTTTTTCTAAATAACCTAGGAATAATGCATTGTGATCTTTAAAAAGCATTTTTTTCTAATTTTTTTTAAGTACCACCATGGGGTACTTATAAAGGGGGGGCAAAAGGATCTAAACATCCAAATCAGGTTTGCAACACAAGCAGAGTTTCAACAGTCTGCAGAACTAGGGATGCATTCCGACAGGCAAAGGCTACTTGAAAAAGTTACAGAAAATGCTTACCCCACTAGACTAAAACTCAGCATGAAACACTGAAAAGCCAGTAGTCATTATAGAGACCAGAAGTAAAACATCTAATTATTTTTCAATACATTTATAAGGAAAAACATTCACAAACTATTGAATTATATCGGTACAATCTGCAGCTCAGCAAACTCCTATGCTACAGACTACCATAAGTTTAAAAAAAGCCCAGAGGAAATATCAGTTTCTATTAATCTCATCTTTTTTTCCCTAAGCATTTGTTACAGGACATGGAGAAAGAGAACCACCAGACATGGCACTAGGCTAGATGAACCTTTGATCTGATATACTGTGACTCTGTTCAGAGTAATCCACATCAGAAATAACTTTGCAAAGTGTATGTATTTCTCTCACATCTCACTAATTAAGAAGAGCCAAGTAATTATTTTAATAGACAACTGCAATATTTGCCTACTTCCTTTTTTCAGATACAGGTAAAATCAAGGCTAAGAAACAATTGTCTGCAGTCATATTATCAGGCAGCTGCAGAGCTAGAAAGAAATGTTTCCACACTTCCATTTAAACCACTAGATGGTGCTTCTAAAAGGAAGCAATTCAGTATGCAAAGCTCTAAAACTGAATAATGTATTCTGATTTATAAGTTGGTTTCCTCGGGTTGTTATCAATAACACTGATTAATCTGATTCAATAGTTGCAGCCTCTGATCTGACAGCAGCAACAAGAATAATTAAGCAAGTAATTGAGATCAAAGAGCTGATCATGAAAATAGTGAAGATTTCAAAAAACCCAGTAACTGCTGGTTCCCCAAGTAAAAAAATCTCTGATTCTTTTCTCTTCGAAAGTCATTAAATGTTAATATAAACATTGCATTAAATAACAAGTTTTGTTCACAAACTGCTGTACCCAGATTCAACTACTGGATGGCACCATTAAGACAAATAGCCTTTACCTCTTCTTTCACTCTTCACTGAAGTACTTTTCCCTAAGACATTTTTCCCCCAAGACTGCACTTGCTCTAGTTCCCTTCTGGGAGGGGTAAGCCCTTCACTTTTAAGATTCAGAAATCATAGCTAGAATAAGATGCTACCTGCTTTCTACTTATCACTCTGTAGTATCTTCCTTTCTTTTTCATTCATTGCCCAAAACTAGTTTCAATAGTTGCTTGGCTTCTTCAGAAGCTTTTTAATTTCTGACCATTCCCATCCATCCAAACACTGTTTAAAATAACCCCCCCTCTTCCTGCATCTCATTCCTAAGTATTATTTTCACTCAGAGAAACACCATTGCAGAAACATGTTAACAGGCAGCAAGAACATCTTGTCTTGAAGATGAAATTTCTAATCCAGCAGCAGAAAGTAACGATCAGATTAAAAAGGAATCCAATGAAAAGTTATTCCAAAGACCCAGGAAGACAGCAGCTACAATTCTCAGCACCTCCAAGCTCTCCAGGAGGAGAATCTAGACGCATAACCTCTGAAACATATGCAAGAGGTCCACTTGAGTATGTACCTACTTGTCAGTAACTCCTCACTCCCAGCTAGAAGTTGGGGCCATATCTGTAAACCTATCTTTACATCTCCAAGGGAGTTACACAGCCCTTTACTTAGAACAGGCACTAGAGGCACAGCTCTGCCTTGGTCAGTCTTAGAGGAGAGGGGTGTTAAAAAAACCTTATAAAACCTCCAGGCAAGCTTTGTGAGCATAATTTAACTGTAACAAAGCATCACAAAACAAATGCCTTTACTACCAATGACTGATTTTTATATGAATTGTAGGAACATACAAAATTCTTCAGCATTTGCCACAAGAACATTGCAGTCTTTTACTACGTAAAAAAAGGTAGAAGCAAAAAGTTAGGTTAGTGAATGCACAACTGAAATATCAAAAAAACTAAAGTATGGTCTAATGAACTGGCTTTTGTTCTCCGTATAAAAATGTGTTCAGATTCATAGATGTAAATACAAAGTAAGTAATATTTAAAACAAAAATAAATGTGCACTGAAGATGTTTCCATCTGCTATGCTAAACAGATTAAGAACATCTTGAAGTTGTCATTGGGTACAGGCTTCTTCTCTGTCAAACACCACACAGTTCTTTCAAAATATCAGTCAACTTGAGCTTAATCTAAAATAGCAACTCTGGTGAGCTAGTTACCCAGGGTTTTTTTCAATATAGTCTCCAGATCTAAGCAGCAAGACTCATAGAAATTATTCTGAATACTTTGCATATCAAAAGCATTTCAAAACTCTGCAAAACCAGTCCAGTTCCATGTTTTTGCAGAATGCTCAGATCTGCCTGGGAGCAGGTTCTAACCTGACACCTGTGGAATGCTCCAGCAGCAGAAGGTACAAGATAAGAAATTCCCTGAAGTGACAGGACTATTTCTATTATATCTGTGCATACAAATATTTTGTTTTAGAAGGGATTATCCTTTGTCTCAGGAAGGTGACAGTGCCTGGGAAGCCTGCAATGTGCTAAGAGGTCAGAGAAACTGCTCTTCTACCAATGCAATGCAATTCAAGAACACTATTGCTTCAAATCAGTCCGTGCCATTTCCCCTGGTACAAACAGCAAACACACACACCCTCCAAAAACCTAAAGCAATGAATCTGCATTCTCCAAAAGGGAAATGCATCTTACAGCCAACATTTAAAAAATTAGACAGAAATTGATGTGGCACTGGGGGCTGGAAACAAAAGCTCATGTCTACTCAGTCTCTAATACATCAATTAATGTCTGCCTCCTACCAGCTATACAGATCACATCACTGCTCTTAATTTCATTCTCTGGTTGCCTCTACCACTGGCATTTGATCTCGGTTATTAAAATCTGGTATACCAGCATACCTGAAGAATAGGGCTGGCCAGGAAGAGGACGGACTGCACAAGAATCTAGGAAAGGGGTGCTGTCCTTCTAACATGCTCACGACGTTAGTCAAGACTCTCCACTTCCTTCACCCACATTTTCTCACCTCTCCCTGGTATGTTCAGAGATGCAGCAGTTACCACGTAAGGATCTCTCTGCCTAGGTGCAGGTCCCTGCATCTTATGGTCACCTGATGATCGTCCTGATAGTTTTGTAATTCCATCTTGTTAAGCAATATCTGTTCTATTCCACTTCCTCCTCTCCCTTATTTACAAAGATTAAGCTGAATGAATTTACATATTTTGGGGTCAGTTTCTAAGGAAGAATTATGAAATGGGATCCCTGGGATTACACTAAACCACATATTCAGGTTTCTGAACAGGATGTACTGTCAATTTGCTGCATTCATCCTCCCAAGCCTTCCAAAGTATCTTGGGATGGCAATCAAAGCCACAGGACAAATGCCCAGTACCATCAAAATCTGCTGACATGCAGAAGAGCTACAGTAAGATCTGAAATAATTCAGAAGGGACATTGACCATCATTGGCAATAGCAAAATCTAACTGATAAAATGTACCTGCCATCCAAAGCACCTAAGAGAGGATTATAACTAAACAACCCAAGTCACCAGTGGTGATTATCCCCACCAGAATAAATATTTTAAAAGTCATCTTCAAAAGACATTATATTCAAAACCGTGTCAAAACAGACTGTGGAAACCAATAACCTTATGGAAAGAAATCCTAAGGATTCTTTGACAAAATAGGAAAGCAAATAGTATCACCCAGAAAGTTACAGTCTCTAAATAGGAGCTTCTCCATTTTACTTTCTTTAAAAAAAAGTGCTATCAAAACTTGTGTATTTAATTAGGTTATCAATATGCCTATATTGAAATATTAGATATTTCAATAGGCACTATAACCCATTCTGAATACAAGTACAAAAATGAAGTAGTAAGCTACTGAAAATAACAAACTATTTGCAAAGGAAGTATAAAGATACAAGAAACTGGACATAATGCTGGTTTTAAAGTAAGTGTCATGCAACAGGCTTGGAAAGTTCATGCATCACTAAAAAAAAATAAAAAAATCAAAGGAATATTAGCATGCACTGTTTGACACAGATCTTGGACGCCAAATTTACAGCATTAAACAAAGGAACAGTATATTAAAAAGTTTTAGCATAAAATTATGAAATCTCCATTGCAAAGAAAATTAATGTGCAATCTAATTAATTTTGATACAAAATAGTGGTGAAAGCTATACTCGCAATCATTTCTTCTTGTGTTTAAGATTACCACTAGCTCTTATGGTTTATTAATTGTTTCTCTGTTAGTTGTTCCTTGGTAAAAAAACCAAACACAAATCAAGTTTATTAAAAACTACCTGTAACTTGTTACTGTATTTTCAGTTACTTATCTATAAATTATTTTCCTTTCAGTTACTAGCAGCAATGTCACATGAGCACGTGTTCTTCAACAGCACTCACATAAAGTCAGCATAATCTGAACTTTTGCTCTGCAGCATCATCTTGAATTTTTTTTTCTAAATCCCAACATACTGGCTCTAATTCAGGCAAAAACTGCATACATGGAAGATCACAAAAATGAGGCTTAACACTTACTGGGATTAAAACAAAAGGAAAAAATGTGTGATAGTGACAGACAGGGAGAAAAATTAAATCAAGTACTTCATAAAGTGAATAACTACACTGACTGCTGTAATGCCTGGACAAAAAAAGGATGCTGGAGATGCTCAAAGTCAGTAATGCCCTTCATATACGATCAGAACGAACACCACATGTGAGACAAGATCACTCTCCAGACAGTTATTTTACTTGTGCCAGAACATAATTTCAGTACAAAGCAGGCTATGGTTCTTGGATTCTTTCCAAGAATTTGAAAGCGAGAAGGACGGGAAATACACCTTTACAGAGCACAACATTCGGCAAATTATTTCACTTTAGAAGTTTTCAGGTGGACGCAGACGGCATTAAGAGCCGAACAGACACCGGAGCTGGATTCGTGCTCTATGCAGAGTTCAGCCCGGCAGGACCCAGTTCGGGCACAGCCGCCTCCGAGCAGTTTACGCGCACCGCGGGGCGCGCC
>JAAWXA010000013.1:21549958-21638185 GCA_038090715.1 Florisuga fusca
CCAGGTACGGGTCCGAGCAGCGCCGGGCTAGGGGCTGCCCCTGGGGGCTGAGGCCGCTACGCGCCCGCGCATTCACCTCAGGCGGCTGCGCACGCCCTGCGGCCCCGGGAGTTCTCACCCCGCGGCCGGTGCCGGGTGTAGGGGTGTGTGGTACATTGGGAAACAAAAAGGGATAAAATGCGTGGTGGGTGAAAGCGTGAGGTGCCCTGGGCAGGCTTATAACTACTTCATTCGTTTGTTGCGTGTTTATAAAGAAAAGAGCAACGGGGCCCGTGTTATCCTGCAAGGAGGATGGATGGATGGATGGGTGGATGGATGGATGGATGGATGGGTGGATGGACAGACGGATGGACATCGCTCCCGGAGCGCTCATTATCTGCTGTGCTTTTAGGCAAGGAGCCAGCCTTGGTGTCCTTTGGTTTACCTATCTCGGAAATATAATACAACTTATTTCTAGAAGGTTCTGTACAAGTAAGAGTTAATTGTAAAGCTCTACAAGATAGTAGATTTAAAAAAATACAAACAAAAAACCAAAATCAAACCACTGTGTCAAGTAAAATAGTTGTAGGTATGCAAAACATTGAAATACATGCAAATTTAGTATAAATATCAAATCCAGGCTAAAGCTGCTCCAGGTGAATGTATTCCATCTGATGCTTTGCTGCCTTCAGAGGGGAATCTGCTGCAAAGAGGAAGGTGTGCCCAGAACTGTTCTCTGCAGAAGTCAGCGATGCAGAAGAGTCCAGAGTAAATGGAAATGGCAGGATGCAACCTCTGGGACAACTGGACCACGTATTCTGTGGCTCTTTTTCTAGCACAGAGCTGAGAGAAGCAGCTATTCCATTTTGAGCAGTAGCTACTTGGTCTGACTGAATTTTGCAGGGAGGCTTAGTTCAGCCCTCTTTTTAAGGCAGAAAGCTTTCATCACAGAAAATGCAATCACAGTCTTTCTAGGCTAGGAACATAGAGGAAAATATAAAACCTGAAGGAATCTATCAGGTCATTGAAACCAGTTGCTACAATTGTGGCCAGTCTTTCCCTATTTGCTTTCATAACCTCTCCAGGCTCCTTTGTAAAGCAAGGCTAAAACAGGTCCTTACCCCCTTTAACTGAAATTCTACATCTCATACTTGAGTAAGGTCTCTACCATTTTGTATACCATTTGTGTACCACTGCGTACCATTGTACATAGGATGAACTTACCACGTTTGTAGCCATAGCAATTAGAGTATTCTCTTCAACAGTTGTGTAGAAATAAGGGTACATGTCATAACACAAAGCATTTTATTCCTGAGGCATATGTTTTAAAGCACTGATGATAACAATAGCAGTTTGTTTAAATACAATTACAGGTGAAATTCTTTCTGTTAAGAATCCCTCCATGGCCAGAGTTCTCAGGGCAATACTGCATGTGTCAGATTTCTTATTCCAAATTTTGTGTTTAATGATTGTTATTTGGAGGGAAGGGGTGAATATCAGCATGTACAGAGCATGAGAGTTCAAACATATTAGATATATGCCAGAAGAAAAGATATTTGTCACTGAGAGAGCTGTTGGAGCCTGAATTATGATTCAGCCTGAATGAGTACAGAGATATTTCTCTCCACTGTCCAAAATCCCTTGTGAATGTAGGAACCTTGGCAGGTACAGAGAAACAGATCATGATTCTGAGATTAGTGGAGAAATGGTGATTCCCCCTGTGGCAGAGACACAGTAGCACCATTTTTTTTGTTATTATTTTCCAGCCCTTGTTATAATCCAGCCCTGTTCTGCTGGATATTTTTGTTTTAATTGGACATTTTGTCTTGATAACAAAATGCCCATATTGAGCATAATCACAAACTTTTTCTTCAGTGGTTTAAGATAAGTCATTAAAATTGCCATTTAGACAGTTATTATTAAGTTTTTAAGTTCTGGAAGACAGAGTGCAAAAGCACTGTATATAGAAATATTATGATATCTTCCTAAAACAAGAAATTAATTATCTTTATCACACGAATCACCTTGACCAACCATTCTTTTCTAACACCAAAATACAATGATATATAAAATAAAAGACTGATGTTCAAAAAATGTAGTTTTATTTTCACCACAGAAAATTACTTCTGTGCTCGTTTTTTCCCATTGCTGAGCCAGATTAATGACTTTAATTACTATTAAATCACATAATTCCTATTATGTCATTACTACCATGACTATTATGGTTCTTTTACACACACATATGCATGTGTATAAACAAATGAATTATAGTTCTTGGCATGGAAACATTAAAATCTAGGTACCCAGATCTGCAAACCCTTGTGCATATGAGTAAGACATCATTCGAGACAAATATAATCCAGTCATTTCACAAACAAAGCATCAAGCATAAAAAGTACTCTACTGCTGTGCCTTCAAAAACCTTGATGGTGGCCTAGACTACTAATGTGATTGCTGCTCACTTTATGGACCAACACTGTCTCATTTCTTCCTTATATTCCCCATTTCTCTTCCTTTTGATTTTTTTAAAAAATAGGCTGTTATTAACAGTATCTCATAAGATTTAGGACTAAAATTTTGCTTTGAGTTGCATCTCACTGGGATGCAGGTTGTTAAAGTATTAAATAGAACTTGTATAGCACACATGCAGAAAATCATTCTTTTCTTCTGTATTTAATTTCATCCAGTAACCTAATACAGAAATAGTTTCAGGTGTCTACCTGAAGATCTTCTGAGACTGTGGTGGGTTGACCCTCACTGGATGCCAGATACCCCCCCAAAGCAGCTCATCACTCCCCTCCTCAGCTGCACAGGGGAGAAAAAATATACTAAAAAGCTTGTGGGTAAAGATAAAGACGGAGAGATCACCATGAGCAAATCATCATGAGCAAAACAGACTCGACTTGGGAATTAATTTAATTTCTTACCAAGCAAAATCAGAATAAGATAATGAGAAAATAAAGCCTAAATCTTAAAACCCCTCCCCCCATCCCTCCCTTTTTCCAGGGCTCAACTTCATTTGTGATTTCTCTACCTCCAACACAGGGGGATGGGAGAGGAGGTTTCAGTCAGAGCATCCTACATTTTCTCCGCTGTTCCTCCCTCCTCTGAGGGAAGACCCTCCCCACTCTTCCCCTGCTCCAGGCCTGGGGTCACTCCCACAGGAAACAGATCTCCATGAGCTTCTCCCACATTGGTCATTCCCATGGGCTGCAGTTCTTCACCCACTTCATGGATCCCTTCCACAGGGTGCAGTCCTCCAGGGACACACTGCTCCAGGGCAGGTCCTGCCAGAACACCTCCTTCAGCATGGGCTCCTCTTCCCAGGAGTCCACGGGTCCTGCCAGCATCCTGCTCCAGTGCAGGCTTCCCATGGGATCACAGCCTCCTTCAGGCACTCACCTGCTCTAGCGTGGGCTCCTCCATGGGCAGATCTCTGCTCCACTGGGTTGCAGAGGGACAATCTGCCTCACCACAGTCTTCATCACAGGCTGCAGGGTCATCTCTGCTTCAGTCTTAGAGCACCTCTTCCCCTTCCTTCTTCCCTGACCTTGTTGTCTGCACAGTGGTTTCTCTCATGTATTCTCACTCCTCCCTCTGGCTGTAATTGCTGTTGGTGTTGCCCAGGTGGGTTTTTTCCCCTTCTTAAATAAGTTATCCCAGAGATGCTGCCACTGTTGCTGATGGGCTTGGCCCAGGCCAGCAGAAGGTCCATCTTGGAGCCAGCTGACATTGGCTCAGTTGAGTACAGAAGAAGATTCTAGCAGCTTCTACCACTAGCCCCTTCCTATCCAAACCTTGCCATGCAAATTCAATATAGAGACATTTGCAGAATAAGAAATATATAATTATGTCTTCTATTTTGTTGATGTTTGTACTGTATTCTCGTTTCTCCTGTTAGCTGTTCTGATTTTGAAAGCTTGACCTATATGTTCTCTTCTACATTACTGCAGTGGATCTTCTCAATGAGCCTTTCAACATACATTATGATATAACTGAAGGAGGCATGAAAAATTAATGATTTACTATATTTATAGGACTCTCCATGGTGAAGATGGTCAGCCATGGAAAACATATTGCAATAATAGTCCAACAGCTTGAAAAATTTAATCCTGAAAATCAGAGCGTGGAGGATTTCTTGAATGAATCAGCTAAGATGTTGCAGGTATATAAAGTTTCATCTGACCTTACATAGTTTACTGTGTTTTACTATGTCATTTTAAATATAAAGGTATCTGCTTTCTAACATGCTGTTGTAACTTTCAGGGATTTTCATGACCAAAGTCCAAATTTCTCATGGTTATCACCAGGAAACAGGGAAGTAAACATCAGAGGCTTTGAGTAACTGCTTGGGAAGCAACAAAAGATGGGGAAAGCAACAACCTCCAAAATGGATCTGACAATGACAGGGAAAACTTCTAACTAAGCTGTTCTCTAGTTTTCTACCTCCTCCTTCCAAATTTTGTATATACAGATGAAGTTTAGAAGCTGACTCTCAGGATCAGATATTCTTCCTTTGAGCACATAAGTGACCATCAGAATAGTGGGAGAGAAGGCAAGTGGCAGTAAAATAATTATTGGATTTTGATCTAATTCTGCAAGTAATCAGACCAAGATTTGCCAATATGTAGTTATTCTGACTGAAGCAGTTACTGTCCTGTCCTGATTGTAGTCTGTCACCTCTTCCTATCTCTTTGTCCTCAGTGCCTCTCTGACTTGGGCTGATGCAGCTATTGGACTGAATCAGCTTTAGAAAATTACAAAGGGAAGATAGTAATATTGTTTAGATGGGTATTGTCTGTGTGTGCTGTGTATTATTACTGCCAGAGCCTGATTCCACACTGCTGTGTAGCTCCAGTCCTCATTTCCACTTCTGACAATGAAGTCTAAACCACTGCTATTCCAGCTAGATAGTTTTTTACATGGATTTTGCAGAAACACAAATGACTATGAGAATATAAGATTATGAAGGTGTGACAAGAAAATCAGAAGCCGAGGCAGTGGATCCATAGACATTTCTTGGATGCTTGCTTCCTTAAACAGTTTCCACTCAGGGCCCTAATTTCTGTCACTGCCCTTCTGCCTTGTAGCACTGGTGTAACTCTTTGTATGTTCATATGCTGGGTTCCATCAGGGAACTGATCCAGTTTCAAAATAATAATTTGTCACTGGGCAGAGAGCAGGTAAATTCAGCTGCCATTGCTGCCAAAATAAATATTTGTGAAAAATTAATATGCAGATCATTGTTCTTCTCAGCCCAGGAAGGGTGATACAAAGACAAAGGAAGGAGTATGTCCATTAGAGAAACATGAATCTTAGGTTTCATAATAAATGCTTTCAAAGGGGAAAGAACAGGGAGGATAGCTGATGCCAAAGGTAAGACAGAAGACTTTCTCTGGGATAGTTTCAGCTCACTAATTAATATTTTTGCTGTGAATTTATCCAAGAAAGTAAAAAGTAAGATCTATATTTATATAAAAATCAGCTTTATATCAGTACTAAATAGATGATTATAATTCATCATGGAAAAGTCACTTCACTTTCCTTTTGTGTTTCATAATAAGCATTTGATCCTAAAAATATTGTAGCATTTTTCTACACAGGCTTAGCCACTTAGCCATTAGCCAGTACCAACTGACCCATGCAGAAATTTCCAGTTTGTATCCTGGTTAATGCCAGGTTAATGCTATGACTTTCAGTTCCAGACTAGATTCAAGCCTGTATGTCTCATGTGAGCAGAATGAAAAATAGAAACCCAGTGTTGTGCACTACTGAGCAGACAAAAATCAGGAGGGTCAGATTCTGAGAGCACAAATCTAAATGATTGCAAGATATAGCTCTAATTTACTTAGGTATGGTTTTTTTCAGACTTGACTTTTCTACAGGTTACTATCTTTTTTCTATTGGGCTTTTCTAATTGATTAATCAGTTTTCCATCTACTAAAAGTACTATCAGATTCCAATCATCAACACTGTATGTTCCATTTATAGTATTGGGCATTCTATAGTTTTTATGTCCTTCTCATATGATACCTGAGGTGTCTTGTTTGCTGCTTTGATAACATGTTGATGACCTACATAAAATATCCTCATTAGCCTATTGTCCAGATGTTTCTGGTTCTTCCTAGTACATACAGGTCATTCCAGAATATGTTCAAGGGAGTTCAGCACCCCAGTAGTGTCTCTGCCACACTGTGGGAGCCACTACAGATTCCAGTATTGAGAAGTGCCAGATCCTGGAGATAAGTAGCCCTGACAGCCAGACATTCTCACCTGAACTTCAAGAAAGAGATAGCAAAAGACATTTTGCAGAGCAAAATCTCTGTCAGAATGAAGTAGGTTTTGAAGACCAATATGAACCTGGGAGATGACAGACATGAAGTGAAATTACTTGTTTGGAAATCCAGTGGATGAAATGAGGAAAAGCATTGCCTCAGTTTTTGATTCACTCCATTATTAGCAGGGCTTAACCAACAATTGCCTCACCTTTGATCTCTTATCCAGGTACTGATCCTGCCCAGTCTTGTTAGGTTATGAGTTCTGATGAGATCATTTCCTTAGGTGACACAGCTGTAGGCTGCTTAGCTATTCTTAATTTCTGTAAGTAGAAAAAGTTGAAAGCAGATTAAATAATTATTTCATGATAAGACTTTTTGACCTGTGGTCCACAGAATTGCCAATCAGTACGAATGTTCTGCAGCAGAGCTGTCTCCAGGCTGCACCTTCTGTCATTTTCTTGCTTAGTTAGAAGCAATGGAAGTGGGTAAGTGCTTTCTTGCTCAGGAAATAAGCAAAAGTAAGCTTAAGTAAGTAAGTTATTTCTGTGTTTGTCCTAATAACTAATTTCTGACTGACTTGTTAACTCAGGACAGTAAAAGAAGTAAATATAAATATGCAATTATATTTTTATACTGTAGTCTGAACTGTATAGGAAATGTGATTTGGGCACTGATTTAATCTTGTTACCTATTTGTCTACTTTTAGTCATCTTTCCACAGTACATTTGAAAAGCACAAGTTTGTTGTAGCAAAGTACTCAGAAGGTGAATGTATGACAAGATTCTGATCAAATAAAGACCTTGGAAATTACTCATATTCTAGCAGGGATAGTCATGAGAGGTTTTGTTTGGCTTCTTACCAACAGCCTGGTCTTCTTTTACCATGGGTTTGCTGTTTATCATCAGAGCTACTGTTGTCTGCAGATTGATCTGTTCATGAATATCAGCATTTGTTCAAGCAGACCAATTGTTTGAGATACAAATTGTCACAGTCCTCCTTTTCTGGGACTATTTCATCCTCTCTCACTTTGCCCTTCGGGTATTACGTTTGCTTTTGCCTTTTGTGGTTGAATTCTCAGCTATATCAAATATGGGATACATATTTGAACATGTGGGCATAGAAGAGATTTCTGAAATTTGTCAGTTTTGTAAAATAAATTCCATAAATATTCATACAGAAAAGCTGTATTAGGAGTAGTCTGTGTGCCTCACAGGACTTCACAGTGGTGAGGAAGATGAAGTCCATTCTTCCCTGGAAATTAAAATATTTTTTTCTTATTTTCAGATGTGTTCAGTCTCTTTCCTCTGCTCTTCTGTTTGTGTCCATTCCCCATGTGAGCCCTTCTCTATCCCCTGTTTTCCATTACCTTCCTTTTCACTCCTTTCTCCACGCCTGTTTGCCACCTCACTCTAGTTTGCTCCATTTTCCCAAATGCATTCCCCTTTATTTATTGTTTGCCTCAACCACAGACTTTTGGTTCTTATCCAGAGTCCTAATTAAGAATGTAGGTGATAATCTGAGCAGATTCTCACCCAGGCTCTAGTGCTGCCCAGCAGACTTTGTGAAGCTTCCATGTACCCATGTAATTATTACCTTGGGTACACTCTTTCTTCTTACCCAACATGATCTGGGTGGCAAAATGTCTTCAGTCATACCCGATTCTGCTAGATTTTCTCTAGGTTATTTATTGTGAAGGAAACTCTCCATAAAGTCCAGGAGCAATTCAGACTGCTTAAAGGGACTGAGAGACAGGATCCCCATGGCATGCAGTGGGCACCTGACCCTCCTGTTGCTCTTCTCTTATGGGGTTGCATGAACCTTGTGCATGGCAGGGGGCACAACTGGACAAGACACACAGTCTGCATTAGCAAGAATCCTGGACTCACACACTTAGTTTAAAATAGTAATATTTTCCAATGTTTGGTTATGGGGGCAGTTAAGGGTCTTTTCTATAATCCTTGTCATCCCTTGCTTTAGTCTCCCCAAGTAGCACAGACTTCACCTGCAATGAACAGCTTTCCTACTGGAAAAGCAAACTGACTAAAAATTTCTCATGCAGTTGACTAAGTTAATCATTATTTGTAGCCCAGAGATTCTAAGATTTCTTTGCATTAACTGATGACATACAAACATCAAGGCTTTTTAACTAAACGAATATGCAAGCAGATAAATTGGAAGCTTATCGTTGGGGAAGGTTACTTTTTACTTAATAAGGGTCATTAATTTGTTAGAACTGCCCATATTTGATAGTATTAAAAGAGCATCAGCCCTACCAAAGGCACTGCTTTTCATTATTCATGTTATCCAGTTGCTTCCAAATTATTTTACATCTTTTTGTACACAACTAAAATTTTATTTCCAGGGTACATTAATCATAATTAATTTTCTATCTCTGTAGACTGTTAATGTGACAGAAGAAAAATTTGTGTTGGATACACTAGCTGGGTGCATAGAATATAAATCCTTATTGGATGTAGTAGTCAATGCCTTTTTTGTTCGGGATGGGAGATACTGCCTGATTTCTGAGCGTAATCTCTATATTGGTAAGTTTTCTTTAAATCACAAAATATGTTTATCACAAAACTATGAAAAATACTCCTTTACTAATATAATTCATTATGTTGTTATGTTTTGTGTTATGTTGTTACAAGCATTTTCTTGTGCCCAGTGCAGTATGAAGTACAGGACCTTTTCCAAATACTGTATGATGGTAAAGCCTAAAACCTGAAATGGCAATTTAGTCTGGACTGTCACAGATGTCAACTGGAATTCTACCCCAAGAAAATTCTGCAGAATATGCCTGCAGATTAGGTAACATGCAGATGGAAAATAGCATTGGTGACTTGAAGAAGCACCTTGGAAGTTTAACCATCGATTTAAAAAATGCTTTTCAGTGACTTCCCTTTATTCTCTTGTAAGCAGTCTAACACCTCTGCCATTCAGATATTGAATTCTATGACAAAGCTCTGTCTGTTGAGGGACATAGCACGTCTCACAGTCTGACAATACAATTGTCTCTACCCATACATGGGTTTCTTTGTTACTGACCATCACAATGGCATAAATAGACTTCTGTCTTTCTCCCTGAGTGAGGCCAATTATTTTAATTTTATTAATTACTTTGTTAGAATCAGTTACAACACAACTATATCTGATAGTGTGACCTTGTTAATCAGAGTAATTACAGCTCCCAAAGTTATTTCAGGCATTCAGAAGTACAATAAAAATAATTTTTAAAATATTTTTTGCTGTGCATTTAATACACATATATTGAGGTTGATTTATTAGTTCCCTAAATGAGCTGGAATCACAAATTGCCCTGGCATTGGTTCTTTAAGTCAGTTGTGTTCTGAGGCTTTATGGGTACTTTGAAAAGTCCAGTCAATTTAATTCAAATTGTTCAAAAAATAAAATAAAAACCAAAACCAACCGACCAACCAGACCTCACAACCTTAGCTAATATATCTGCATTTTCTGCTTTTAAAGCTATTAAATTTTTATGCCAATTCTGGTTCCTCTGTCACAATCTGGAAAGATGTAGGAAACTAAATAAAATAACAAACAAAAGGGAACCTAAACTGTCAAGGATGAATTAATAGTATATGGATTTTGTTCTAGATGATAATGCTTTGTTGTCTCCATTTCTCCAAAGCCATGTTTTTCAGTGTCTGGAGCACATAAATTATACCTTTAAGCTGAGTGTTGCTATAATTGGATTGTCAGGACTGGTCCACTCAAAAGCCTCCATTAATCATAGGCAGAGGGTAGGGCCCAGAAAATTTTCCTTTATCAACAAGTTGAGAGCCTAAGGTCATTGGCTTACATTTTTTTAAGCTGCTTGTGATTCTCTTTGCCAAGCTGCAATGACACTTAAAGGATCAAAGCTGCTTATAAGGGCTGTTGCTATGTGTGAGCAGATTTGAATTTAATAAAGCTTGGACAAGATAAATGTATATTCTACTCAGACTGCTTAAGTATGTTGCTTTGCTAAAGCACAAGATTGAAGCCTAACAGCAAAATTATTAATTTTAATTAATTGGTCAAAATTTACTGATTTTATCATTACTATTTGGTGGCAGCTACAATTCTGCAGTGCAAGTGAAACCTGAATGATCAAAGTGAATATGTTGAAATGAAAGCTGATACAAGAGCTCCTGAACTTTGAGTCAGAACTTGTGTTTAGCAGCCATCCAGTTAAATGATGAAGAAAGTGCTTCAGGTTAAAATTCACAATCTGTTTTAACTTGGCTGTGTGGGTGTACTTGCCCAAGAGAAGAAACCTCAGGAAGTTAAAGGAGGGGATTGGGAACAAGCAATTAGGAGCTGACAGGGCTGCTCATTTTAGTCATGATTTTGGCATAATGAAATGACTGTGAAATCATAGGAAGATCTTACCTTCAACATTACAAGCTTCCAAATGCTGCTATGATAAATCTCCCAGTTTTGTGAACAGCTACTTGCAGGCATCAAAATGACCTCTGGGAGTGACCTCAGATAGCTACAATTGTTTTACATTTTTTGTGTAAATGGCCAGATCCTCAGCTGTTAGAATTGTAAAAAAATTGCAGGTTTGCACTAGCTTGGCTCTGACTCCCCAAAGAGATAACTAATTTATAGGAAACATATCACAGAGTCATAGGGCTAATAATGATCACCAGGTTAACATTATAACTCCATAAAACAATTTATCATCGTAAAGCATTATCTTACTCAGATAAGCAATGTTGAAGACTATTTTAAATTGAACTAATAGTCCAAGAGTATGCCGAGTATGGGATATGGGTTTCCTAGAATTTCCTGCTGAATTTTAAGTGTATGTATCTTTTGATAGTTATTTGTTATCTGGCTACTTTTCAACTCGAGGAGCTCGGCTTTCAGCACTTCAGCAGAATTGTGAAATCTCTGGACACTGCAAAAATGCAAAAGGTAATGAAAGTACAAAGCTTTTTTTAAAAAATAATGATCTCTCCGTTGTGTTTGATTAATCAAATTACTTTTCTCAATGTTAGGGCTGGTTTAAATGACATAATGGTAAATGGTAACAAATTTTCTGTTTAAATTAAGAAATTATATTAGTATCTTACCACAAATCAGAAATAAGTATCTTGTCACAAAATTCTTCAATTTCTACATTTTCACTGTGACTATCTCATAGTCAAAGAACAATTTAAAATGTATTTTCTACAATCTGAGAATGTAAAATAATCTCAGGATTTACAGTTCATGTGCACAGTTGTCCCTCTATCTTGCATACTCATTCTTGTCTCTGCTCATGTTCTTTAATTGACTTTAGGCAGAACAAGTTCTTTCCATATGCAATGAATCTATTGAAGCTTGCAGTTCCTACTGATTAGTGTCCTTTTTTTCACTGAACATCCCACTACCCTGTGATTATCAAGCCTATTGTACTTCCATGATTTCTTCTCCTTCCCAAAAATCAGTTGCAGATTTGGAGCTACCAGTTACAACATATGTGCAATTAACTGAACCATTGCTGACAAACAGCACGACAACAAAATTCTGCCTGCCTTTTCCTCTCTGGAGTTACAAATGTGGTGTTTGCTCCACTACTTGTTTGAAAAATTTCGTAAAATTTGTAGAAATATTAATATCTTCTAGTTTTCTTTCAAAATAGTAGAAAGGGATGATTATCTTAAGCTGTGTTGAAAAGAGAGGGAGAGAGATAAACAGAGTGACAATGCTTTCTCATAAGCCCTGTTTTCTTAGCTAAATAGGATAAAAATTAAATTACTGGTGACACAACATACGTAAACTTTGATTGTCCAGATGTTTCAAAGCATAGTCCAAACACAACATTTGAACAACAAATGTAGAATCCAAGAGAGAGGCAAATTTTAGTAATTAATAGTCAAAAGGCTAAGCTTTATCTTTATACCAATTACATCGAATGTTCATGTAGATGCCAGAGTCTCTTTAATGAGTACATTTGCATTTTAATATGTAGGGAGAGAGCAGGTTAGGTTGTCTGCACAGCATTTTTAGAAACACTCTGTTCACTGTGTTTTGATGGGCTTCCTATGGAATGCTTTTTATTAATTACATTCAGAGACAAAAATTATATATTTCATTAACTGTTAGGAAGAACAGAGAAGTGGCTGAAAGAATTACCATAATCTGGTAGACAGACAAATCACTCTGTCTAAAATGCCCTCCCAGCCCCTTTTTTGCTAAACATTTTAGACGCAAGCCACTGGTTTAGATGCATCTTGAGGTCATTCAGCTAGCAACACAATTTCCCCACATCATGCCAGTTACCTCTTGTTGATTTCAGTCACTTAGCTTTAAATGGCTTAAGTGTCAATGCCCTGGTGTTCTATTTCAGACAAATTCTCCTTCATTGTCTTTAATAACTCTTCTGATAGGCTTATGAAATGGTGTGCACCTGTTATTTTTTTTTCCTGTAGATGTAACTTTGTTTGCTTAACTATCTTATCAGATCCTCATCACCATGGTACCTAGTTTTAATTCTCTTACAGTAGAAGAGGTTCTTTTTCTTCAAAGTGATGCTAGATTATATTAATGCACCTGCAGCAGAGGATTTAGAAGCAGCATTTGGTCCTCCCAGCAACAGAGACAAAAACAGCAGAAGGCAAATCTGCAGCCTTAGCAACACAAATTTGGGATTCTCCTTCAGGATGCTGAGCTGTAGATTTTGCCTGATGACTATTGTGTCTGAGTTCAGTTGAGATGCATGAAACTTATTCACATGTATTTACTTTAATTAAAAACTTTTTTTTTTTTCATTCAGCCTGCAAATTACAGGCTGAATGGAATTTTCTTAATCATGCAGCAAACCCTTACACAAATGGCTTGAGTTCATGAAATTAAATGGACTGTTCAGTTGAGTAACATCAAGTAGTTTAGGACCTTCCTCTCAAAAGACTGCATGACAGAATCCATTCAAGTTAAAGTCACAGTGTTTCCCTATGATTGATGCATGCTCAAATACATTTATTTAGGGAGAATATCCAAGCAGAACAATAATGCTACCTCATTAACTCTTGTTCATTTGCTTGGATGGAAAACCCTAAAATCTCATTCTGTAATGTTAACAGTATGCACAAAAATTCTTTAGGGCTGTATAATTACAGAACCACAGGATAAAACCCAAATTTGTAACTTTAGTGTGATTGTTCTTCTCACAACAATCTGAAAAGAAAACCACTAGATAAGATATTGTAATTGCTATTGTGATGAGGTGGGAATATCAGATGAAGATTTGTCTGAGAGAGTTCAAGCAACAGTTCAGAGGCTTGGTTTCTTGTGGAAATGTAGTAGACAACTGATTGAGGCCTCTGAGGATGGACTAGGCTGTAGGAGAGGAATATAGAGGGAGGACACAGAGAGGGAGGAGGAGAAGTTCAGTTTAATGAAAGCTAGTGAAAGAAAACTAGAGGATAGACAAATCACCACCTGCCTTATTTCTACATCAACTTCTTTTAGCAGTTTTCTGCATACTTAGAAGTTTGAAACTAGCTTCACCCTTCAGCATCTGCTTTATTTTAAGTATATAAGCTTATGTACACCCCTGTGTACAGTCTTGTTTAAAAACACATTTGCCCTTCTACAGGGCAAAAAGAGTACTTTGGCAGGGAACATGTTCTTTGCATCTGTAATATATACAGCTGGATGTAATTTTTTTTTCCTGGATGTAAAATCTGGATGTAAAATTTTGTTATGGTAGAAGTATAGTGTATCAGTTCTGTTGGAGAGTGTGATGTCTGTCTTGACTTCTAGCATTTTATTCATACATTGTGTTAGTACAAATTACTATTTTAGTTGAAAAATATAATTCAATTTGCATGCACTACAGAAAAAGACTCTCTGTAAGGAGAAAGAATGAGTTTGTAGACCAGAGTGATGAAATGCATCCTTTAGCATATGCTTGGCAAACTACACTGAATCTGAAAGCACAAAAAAGTCAACTTCTTCACAGTCCAGAAGTTAGCTTTTAGTATGCTTTTAGGCATGAAATATCTTCTTTTGGATTGTGTGCTGATATGCCAGCATCTACAGTTTTGTGGAAAAGCAGTAGTTTCTAGACAAGAATGTGAATCCAAGAGGATAATATTCATCTAGTCCTTCAGTTGTTGATCAGTCTCTTTGCTGTACCAGAAGCAATAAAAATAATACTATATTTACAGGTTAATTCCTTGAAAGTGGTCACATCAAGACTATAGATTTAAAGTAGCAGTCTTTCTACACCTGCTGAACATGTGCAGCAAACACCTTGAGTCAAATCTGAGTTGTTTATAGCTGAATTATTCACAAAGATCTGAGCCACTTTGGGCTTGGCAGCACATTTGAATTTAAAATCTCCTTGATAGTCCTCCAGAACTAAAAACTCAATACAAAAGCCTATATGGCTCTGTGGAAACCAACCCAAGACAGGGCTGATGCCAAGTCTGAACTAATAAGCTCTGCAGTTTCTATTTGAAAGCTTCTCAAGTGACTGCACACTGCTTTCCAGTATGTCACATAATACATATATTATTTAGTGAGGGGTGGTTTTTTTTCCTATCATTTGGATTATTTCAGCATCATACTTCCTTGTGCTTTCATTTTGCAGAATTTTAATGAAAAACGTCAGGGTTAAGTTTGCAATTTATATTGCTATAAATGATACACACTGAATCTGAGTGCCATTTTTCAAGAGCCTCTTTGAAAAAGCCATTTGAGCAGTTCAGGTTTAAAGAAAGGCTCTTGAACTTCTGGTGAACTCCAGAGGGAAAAAAGTTGAAATGTTAGGCACTGTTTCTCCAGCACATAGAGCCCTACAACGTTGAAGTGTGCCAAATTTTGGTCTTCTAGTTTAATGAGAATATGTCAATTAATTATATGTCAATAAAAGTAGAAACCAAATTGTACAGCAGTTACTATAGTTGCCACCAGTCTTCCCTGCCCAGTTCCCAAGAACTTAGGTAATTTGGGTGCATTGCCAGGCCTAAGATGTTTCTGGGCACCAGGGATCACCTAGGTGTTAATAATCAGGAGCTGATTGTGAATATTTAGACTCTGAAACTCTGTTGTATAATTATATTAAAATCAGTGTATTGTGGTAGTAATTACTTTAATTTTAATAAAACCTTTTGTTTCACAGAGTTCAAAGCAAGTTAAAGGTGGATGAACACATGCCCATATTGCAGGCCCTAGATTTTTTCATGCCACTAAAAATATTTTAGTACCTGTTAGTGTTCCACAAAATAGGGCTGAAAGACATGGCGTTGTCCTAACAGAGTTAGGAAGAACCTATAGATACCAAGCTACTACCATCATAACTACAGCAAAAAACCAAGCAAATTCTTCTGCAGTATTTGTAGTAAAATCAACTGTATTTTTGGAGTTGTCTATATGCTATACCTTCAGTATGCATATTTAATAGGAATCACATTATTAGTTTCTCAGATTCTTCTTCAATGCCTTGTATTTGAACACTTGGATAAAAGATGAATGGAGTCATTTCTACGACTCACTGTACGTAAAAGAAAATTGGATTGATCCTCTGCTAAGGTAAGCAATACTTAAGTATTCTGTCACCTCCTCAATGTTTAAAAGCTGAGGAAAGCTTCCCTTGAAAGTTCAATTTGCTGTTAAAGTGTTTCTGCTATTGAAGTCACTCTGAACACTTCTTGTCTTTGTGCGAGTATAGTAATCTCTTTTACTTACCCAGAGGCAAGGTTCTCTTGTAGAAAAGGCATTTCATAGCTGTTGTATGTCTGTTTCTCAGTGCCCCTGCACAGAAAAAACAAGATACTCTGAAATAAAACCCCCAGAACGTTCAAATAATCTTACAGATCCGTGCTGCAAATCAATTCAACATCTCAATGACATTAAACATATGAAAAAAAGATGTTTAGCTTCCCTGAGTATGGCTTTATGCACAGGCTTGTTTATGCTGATGGTCATAAAATCCCTTCTCAGCAAATTAGATAAGCGTGTAAAAAAACCTTTTGAAATTATTTATTTACACAACTGCAGCATCATTTAACAGTTCAAATGATTTGCTAAGTGTGTCTACACATTGGTTAGGTGGTGATACAATTGCTTGGCTACTCTCACCAAAGCAGAACATTTTCATGTGGTGAAAAAGTAGGTCTGCAGCCTGTTGTGTCACCTTTTCACTCTTGTTTTTACCCAGGACAGATAACATTGGTACATCCATGTGGGTACATCACACAGTTCTAACTGCCAAATCAAAGCTAGTAGAATGAATTCTATCATGCTGTGTAGATTATGCCAGCAAATTAGCAAATGTAGAGTATAGATTTGGCTTGCAATATTCCAAGTTCCACTTGGTTCTACAGGAACTGCAGCAATGTATGAGGACAGAATTTGACTCAATATATTCCACTGTAGTAATTCTAATTATAAAAAGTACTTACAATAGTATAAAGAGAGAGATTGGGATGTACAGATTGAGATATACATCCATATCCACACACTTTTTATATGTACCTGTGCATGCTTGCAGATGCTTAATCTCTTGCTTGTTTCATTAACACTAAGCTTACCAGAGCTGTCCCTCCCAGTCAGTCACATGCAGTGTAACCAACATGTGTTTTTCCCAAAAGTAGTAAATGTAAACTGTACAAGAATGCTAAAGACCATATTTGATTACAGGGTTTGAAACTTCCTTCAAGGGGATGAGTGTGCATTGATTAGTTTAATTGGTTCAGGACCTTAAGTTCTTTTAAATATGTCTTGGTATTCCTCTTTCTAATGTCAGTGAGGTTAACTTGCAGAAGTGACTCTCAAGCCACATCCCTAATGACAGTACTGGTTAAGGAAACAGTCACATAAACAAGATACTGGAAATTTGTACAGTCAGCTACTTTTTAAGTTCTGGGAAAGCTCTATTGCATGTGTAATATTTACAGAGAGAAAACATGTAGAACAGGAGTAACTGACATGAAGCTGTCACCATAATTAGCCCTGGATAACTTCTGTCCTAACTTGAATTCTGCACCTTCCTGTCATTCCTTGGAAGAAGTCTGAAACTTCATACAAGCCAAAATCCAAACTCAGAGAAATCAAAATCATCTTCATTGCCCCTTAGGGTTGATTGAGGTTTCGTTTGCTAATTCACCAAACTCATTGCTGCTTTGTTTTGTTGTTTTTTTTTTAATCTGATCTGCCTGTTCTGTAAGATGTATTTATTGTGTTCTGTCAGTTGGTAAAAGTGGCAGTACTCAGACCACTCTTTGTTCATAGTCTCTTCATCCAAGCAGGGTAAGTGTGTACTTAGATTATGGCAGCTGCTTTTCTGATCCATAGTCTGATCCTGCTGTGAAACAAACTGGTAAAATAGTTGCTTATTCAGTAAAATTCACTAGTATTCTGAATGGACTAGCAGCTATCAAGAGGTGAAGTAATACAGTCCAGCTCAATCATGGGTACAAATGATAGGTTAATTTTATTTATATTGAATGTCTGAAAGCATTTGAAATAAGTACTAATGCCAACCTCATGTACTGCATGTACCTTTGTATGAAGGAAAAAAAATGAAAGAAAATTGAAAAATTTGTTTTTATTTGAAGATGGCAGCCAAAAGTACAGCAGCTGATCGACCAGCTCACAGATAAATTAAATAATCATATTGCCACTCGCAAGACTTCCAAGGTTACTCAGCCACAAGAATTTAATTTGACTGTACCGAAGCCACGTGCCATCCCTGTGCCACTGCCAATACCAGTACTGGAAAAAAGACAACCTGTGAGTTTTTTTATTCTTTGAGAGATATGAAGTTTTATCTATGCTTGTACACAAAATCATGGGAGGGGTGTTAGTAGTCTCTTTCAAAATAATTGTTGAAAATTTGACAGACAATGAAGATTTTTTGTAATATTCTGTATACTGAAGGTTAGATTTCTAAAAAAACAAAAACTGATTTCAGTAAATGTTCTGTAAGTAAATAGTAAGCCAAGGAAAGGAAAGCAAAAACCTTGGTTCCTGTAGTTGTTTTGTGACTTTTGGATGTAGAAATATACAAAGTGATAGCAACATTGGTACAAGTGTCTCTGGCAGACTTTGGATTTGTAAGATTTTTACTTTAGATAATGCACTGAAGCAGGTAGGAAAAGAACATTTAAATGGAAAATTTTTATAAACTTAGACAATTTTTTTGTGTATGAACTCATTAAAATAAATGGCAAAGCAATTTCACTGGCTATGAGATGCTTGCATCTCCTTCTGGAGGGTGGAATTGTATTCCTTTCTATTTGTACTAATCTCTAAAACAAGGGTTTTTCTGTTTAAATTTATTGCTCACTTATAAATGAGATTTATCTTTGAAATGCTACATTTTTATTTTACTCATTGTGTGAGATTCTAATTCAGATGCACTGGTACAATTTGGAGACACATGACTGGTTTTAAGTTAGCTCAGTGGGATAAGGCAAACAGGATTTGGGATCAAGCTGCTATGACTAACTTAATAAGGACTCCAAAATAATCTGTATTTTAATGCAGAGGGAAGTGAGCTTGGAAGTCATAGTTTTGGGCATTATCTGCCACCTTGTATTAGCACTTCATGTTTTAAATAATACATGTGTTGAATGCTCCTAGAAACCATTTTCATCTTAGGATGGCAGAGCAATTTAATGGTGGTGTGTTATACAGTTAATGGGATTTTACATTGAAACAGCTTAATATCAGGCTCAGAAAAACTGCATTTAATAACTACTTAATCAGTATAGGAATGAGTCATATTGCTGTCATTTTAGTACCTTAATGCTGTGCAGTCCCACTTAGGATAAATTTGCTTTAGTGCAGATGCATTTACTGAAGTTCATTTGTGTTGTTAGGATTATTCTAATTTTGGTTTACATTCTGGCAAAGTCTGCAAATTTAAAAGCTTGTGTGAATCTAAAACCATTAGTGTAGTAGTCACATATGTTGTGCTCATTTCTGTACCTACCTCAGCAAATTAAGCTTTACTTTAATTTGCCATATTCTTGCCTGTATCACCATTTTAGATTCTGAAATTAACAGAGGCTGAAAAGACAGCCCAGACAGCAAGAAAGAGTAAAATAAGAGCAGGCCATAGTTTTGGCTACTGTGTGGAGGAGGGGTATATATAATTGAGAGGAATACACAGAAATAAAGCTCTTTCAGATGACATCCCATAAGCTGCTACAAAAATGTTCTCATCCATTTTCTCACAAATTGTTTAGTTTTATGAGATATCCATTTTTTCTCACCATTCTCATGTGTCTGTCAAAGACCTTGTCATGTGGCATATTAGCAGGGACTGCTGTAGTCACAATACCTACAGGTGTAGTTACTGCTCGACTGAAACAGCTGCATGAACTCACATGGAAATGTCTGGAGTTGGAGCAGTGACTACAGATAAGTTATTGCATACCTATGGTGAAATTAGTTCATTCTGCTTAATAGAATTATTATTTTAGGTATTTCTTTTGGCTAGGTTAGGTTATATCCTAGAGATAAAATAAAAAAGTGAGATGAGAAGTAACACAGACATTAAACTCAGGAGCTGTTCTGTACACTGAACACAGGGGAGGACTGGAGATGTGCCTTATTGCAGAAGGCAGGGTACTTGTCTTACTCAGGGATCTATAATGACCTTGCAAAGTCTTATTGGAGTAACATAGGCCTACAAGGTTCATCATCATAAACATTCATGAGAAATGGAGGACAGTGAGTAAGTAGGAAAAACAATTTAGTTTTGAAATTTAATAAGGAGACATTTCACTCTAAATATTAGGCCTAGGGACAATAGATTTTTCTCTCCACTGTCCTTTACACACAAGCACAAGGATGGACACACAAACATGCACATATGCATACACACATTAATACAATTCTACAAAGAAAAATAAGTGTTTTAGCTTGAAGTCTGCAAAGGAAACAAGTGGAGGCAGGTGCTTAAACTTGATAACATGCAGAATGATTTGGACACATTTAACTTACTTGGATATCTGGACCTTGAGTTAAAAAAATATAAAGGCTGCACCAAGGTGTTATTATAACACCATTCAGCCAATTTAGTCTTATATATACAAAGCTGTGCTTGAGTGGAGTTGCTCAGTTTTTTTAAAAATAATTAAATGAGTGAATTCATTTGCCCAAGACAGAGGATTTTGATTGCAAATCTATAGATGAAATAATATATTCTTTTTTATTATTTTGTTATTTATAAAAATAGAGGCTCTTAATACAATAGCACTGAATTAGCTACCCCTTGTCCATCTTATGACAATAGCTTTAAAAAAAATAGAAGAGTGATGACAACCAAAGTTCAAAGTGATTATTCATGTTGTACCTACTCCCTAAATAAACCTCTGGTAAAAGGAAATCAAGAAAGCAGGAGAGGAAAAGCAAGGTTGGTGTCTTTTACTTCCAGCTCCCTTTTATTCACATGAGGATTAAGTAGGTACAGTTTTGCCTTTTTGATCTCTCTATTGCTGGAATTCACAATTTACTTATCATTATTCATCCTCTCCCAGCAACTGGGTAATTGCTGTATTGTCTCTCTGACTGTCTGATTGATATGCATCACCATGGTGTCTGAGAGCTAAAATTACAAGGCTAAGATCATTTCTGAAACAGAACTGATTGAAAAGTCTCCTCCTTAAATTACTTGAAATAAGCATAGCAGTTTCCGAGGAGAGATTTTCAGCTTACACTGGCAGACAAGTACAGGTTTGCAGGTAAAGCACATGACTAGGAAGAAGATAAACTGATACTCACTGCCTGTGCAACCCTTTGCAAATCCTCTGGGCTTTAATTTCTCCATCCATAAAAGTATAATAAAAATTCTTAGATACTGCTGGGAAATACTTCCAGTTCTACTTCCCTTAAAAGGCTCACAGAAATACCTGAGCAGACTCACCAGTGCACTTAATTGCTAGCTGCTTTTGTTTCTGCTTTTGTTTTGCCTCTAGATAATGATGTCAACTAGCAAAGACAGGGGGAATAAATCAGATTCATGGGGTTTTCAACACACAGATCTTTATATAGTCCAATAAAACTAGATGGGATCCCCTGTTCCCTAATTGGCCTAAAGTACAATACACATTATAGGTTTTTCTTATTAATTCTTGAATTAATTCTGTAACCACAGAACATCTTTAACATGAAAAATATTCATGTCCAGTAAACTGTCAGACTGTCTCACTCACATAGGAAGGAAACATCCAATCTTTTTTCAGAGTTTTCTTGTGGGCAAAATGTGTTGCTCAAGAAAACATTGAAACTCTCACAAAGTTTCAGCTTAACTCAAAACCATACAGTCCTGAGTCTCCTGTTGATCCATATGACAGCCAGATGGTAAGTCTTGCCTTGTCATTTTACCTGCAGCACTTTCTGATGACATCTTTGGCTAATGCCAGGAAGGCTCTCAGTCTTCTACCTCCAAATGTTTATCCTACACCTCCAGGGGCACTCACATGAGGGCAGCCAGGGCAGACCAGAGCAAAGGCCCATTTTGCCCAGGGTATTTTCTCCAGCAGTAGCCAAGCACAATGTGTAAGAAGATTACAGCTGAAGTTTATGAGATGCCAAACACAACTTTTACCCTTCTGGCAACTCTTTTTTTTCCCCCCTTGGTTGGGCCTATAGGATTTATTATTACTTTAGAGCCTCCCTTGTACTAGCTTCACATTTTTTTCTTTGTTCTGGTCTTTTGACCAGGATTTGTATTACATTGGACAGGACTGAGAAGCCTGGGTAGTCCCAGCTAACTGGAATCTGTCTGCACCTTCTATGCTAGCAGTAACAGAGAGGAATCAATATTTAAAAAATAACTGCAGCTGTTCTACAGTAAAAGTGTTTGTGGTTTTTTTTTCATTGTGTCACTTGGAATGTTTTATACTGCATATTGTGGAGTTTATTGCCTTTTAATATAGGTTCCTCCAACCACCTACAAACCTCCAAAGGAAAAAAAACAGCTCGAGGAAATCAAAACAAAAAATCGCAAAAAAGCAGAAGTAAGTGGATTATGTTCCCATTCTAGTCTTTCCTTTCATCTAAATGGTTTCTTCTCTAATGTTCTGTTTCTACAAATCTTAGAACTTTATCTGAACCATGCTTGCTTTTGCTCCTAATAGCTCCTGGCTTTTTCTCTCTAGAGTCATGAAGTTTGTATCCTCTGTTATGTCCTATCACCCTTTTTCCCTCTTCCTTATTTTTTTATTAATTTTCTGAAACTTTTATTCACTGTACAAGTACTGTGTGAAAAATTATGTAGATAGCCATGTAAGGTAGCAGAAACATTATTACTTTTTTCTCTTCACAAGCTTGAAATAATTTCATGGCTCTTACACTCCACGAGATGTCTATTTAAGGTATTAATTTAATAATTAAAGCCTCAAAATACAATACTTGTTCAATATTTTTGTTTGTTTTCTGTAGTAACTGCTAAATAACCATGCTATCACTCACTGTTTTAAAATATCATTGGATTCTGACTTCTTTTTTGTTCAGACTCCATACTCTTCAGCATGCTGAGAGGGTGGAAGTGGTCACAATTTGCAGAGAAGCAGAGTACATGTCTTGTGTGTTAAGAGAGCAGGAGGAGGGGCTTCCTGGAAAAACAAAGAAACAGATCTAGTTATTTGATCCAGACTTTGATATGAAAACTGTTCAATTAGTTAGCTACTATCATAGTTAAAGCATATTGCTGTTGTCTCCTCCCCTGGAAGGGAATTAATTAAATGTCAGTTTCCACTTTCTTTCTTCCTCTCCACACTGCAATCACCATGCCCAATTGAATAACAGTATAAGCTTGATAAAAGGCATGTTATTTGACTCCTTTTTATCTGCACTCTCCCACTCCTGTTCTGAAAATGCCTTACTCTAGCTTTCACTAGCTAGAACAAGTCCATTTATCACTGTTCTGTGCTTTCCTCATGTCCTTGTGAAAGGGGCATTAGATTCTGTTCCTCAACTAGCTTAAGTGCTTTAATGTGTGATAGATTCTAGGGAGATAAACTTTTCATTCTGTAGCTAGCTCATCACGTTACCTATGATTGGTATTTCATTATAATGAAATGCACAACATTATTTGTTATCCTTCAATTATTTCCATATTGTGAAGAAAGCACACACCTATTTGTGTACAAACATCCTAGAAAAACTGAGGAGGAAAAGCAAGATATCATAGTGCCTATATTGTCAAAAATCTACGATAGCTATAATTTCACTTAACTACCAGCCACATTATTCCTTGGAGAGAACACATGAATACAAAGAACAAAGGAAAACCACCACAGAAGTTAAAGCTGCAGTAACAGCAGGTTTTGTCGCCTCTGGAATGTCATAAAAGGCATCCAAAGAATCCACAAAGGTCAGTTCCCTAGCCTATTTGCTAAACAAGCTGAAATGTTGGGTCCTAAATGAAATATTCATTTAAAATGCCATTTGTTCTCAAGCACTTTTTTTCAGAAGCTGTAGATATTATTAACTACCAGGTCTGAGCTTCTGTAAGGAGTGAGAACACTGGAAGCCAAACTCCAGACAGTTATGGAAGTGTTGATGTTACAATCAGCTGCTGTACAGAAAGCTATTAGAAAATCTTGTCTGTGTTTCACAGCTTTGATTAGAGATTACTGTTTTTAACCAAAATATATCTCCAAAAATTAATAGTGTGGCTGCCTGTATTTCCCCCTTTAAAATGACAGGTGGAATTACTGCTAGGTGTGTGCCCACTGGAGGTGCCCTTGGTGCTCATATCCCCTGCTTACAGTCTTCTAATTTAACTCAAAAACAAAGGCATTGTTTGTTAGTTACTACCTGTGGTGCTGATGTGCCATAGATAATGATGAGGCTTTTAAGTTGAATTCTGAGCAACACACTTCATATGGGAGACAAATCAAAGGCCTGATGCCCTTTTGATGCCTTGTGTGAAGGATACAACCAGAGAGAAAGAATAAACAAAAAAAAAAAGTTAAAAATTAAGACTAGCCTACTTCAAGTCTTTAATCAGCAATGAAAATCCCTATAAATACTAAAGCTTTCATTCATTGGAAGCAAATTTATATATTAGTCTGAGCTGCAGGGCTTTTCTACATAGAAAAATCCTACTAGAGAATTTAAATGGGCCATAATCATTAAGTTAATTGCTTTAATTCTAGGATCTGCTCTTCAAAGCAAATGCCAATCAGTTCAGGTGTGCAGCTATGAAGCCTGAAAAGGAAGAGGTATGCTATGAAGTACTTTATTACCTAAAAATCCTCTAGTACAAAGATGAAAAATGACTGGAGAATTTCAAGATATTCCAAAGTATTTGAAATTTCTTGTTTAATTTAGGGTTAGGAATTAAACACCTTCATTTAGAGCACACTGTCATTTCACATTCATACACTAACACTTGCCTCTGGATACATAATGAACAATCCCCTTACAGTCTTTTACTTATACATTTGGTGGTGCTTTATTTTTCTCCTGATTCTGAGACAAGCAACCTTCCTGTGATACTGCTCCAGCAAGTCTTAAAACTGTCAATATTTCTCTGAACCCACATATTATTTTTCCATTAACACCACAGAGCAGCTAAGCTGAGGGAATAATTTTCCCATTCATACAGAATTCTTGCTTTAGTTGCTTCCCATTTCACAGCTACATCACCAACCTGTGTAAGTAATATGTTCATTTCACCATCACATCTGCATATTCTATTCCCTGCATTCATCCCCATGATATCAGACACTTTCATATCAGTATTTATAGCTAACCCCATAAAATTAAATTAATAAAAATCAGTAGAATTGTACCGCTATTTAATAATTTCACGCAGTGTGCTTTGACAATGTATTTTGTCTTCCCAGTATCTATTTCAGTTAAGAGCTGGATTTATTCATAGATTTATATAGGCAATATTTCATAGTTTAAAAAAGTCACTGTTATTTTTTTAGCATTATTTTAGTCAATAATTTGTAGTCCATGTTTGGACGTACTTTGTATGGTCATTTGATACGAAATATTCCCACTGAATTGTGTGTATATAGTAAGTTTTTGTGAATACAACAGTTCTAAAATGTGACTGTATTTGCTACTTTAGATGAACTTTCAAGCATGATTTTTAGTAAATATTTAATTCTTTTTCTGAATACTTGAAAATCTGTTTCTGAAATTAAAGAATATATTTTTTGTTTGAACTGCAGAACACACATGACAGTATGAAGAGTAAACACTCATTCCAGGCTCGGAAGGTCCAAAGCAATGTCAGTCACCATTAAAGTCCTGTTGTCAGATGTACTTGAGAACCTGAGAGTGAGAAACACACATGCAAGTTCTGTTGTGATGCAAACTATAACAGAATCCATGTTTTTGCACAAAGTTCTGTGGGCAGAAGAATGGGATGGATTTGGTCAATGACTCATAAATTTTGGTCTATGCACCACCAACAATGCACAAAGAAATGGTCAGGGAGCAACAAGAATGTTCCTTGTCCAGGAGAGAGGAGAAACAAGGAGACAAAAGTAATGAAAGCACAGGCAGTGCCTTCAGCAACCCCAGCACAGGATCTCAGCACATGAAAGTTGGTGGCAGTGACAGGTTTTGCTGACAGCCAGTTATCCTGTGACAAAGCAAGATAACAAGTCAGGTCTGGGGTCCTGAGACAAGACTACAAAAGTAACCCAGGTCCATGATGGCAGGAGATAGAACTGGAGAGACAATCAGGAGCAGAAAGGACTGAAGCTGAGACAGGAGCTGAAGTGAGGCTCCTGGATCAGTGAATGATGTGAGTGAAGGTCCCAGGTGAAGTTGGTCAGGACAATTAAGACCTCTTCATTCCCTGAAAGCCCTGACAGGTAGGTTGTGTGCTATAACCAAAGTAACCATACTACTTTAACAGTGTCTTCAATTACAAAGGGAGAAGTTTTAATGTAAAATGGTAAGGGTTAAGAATAGTCCACAAGGAAAAAAAAAATAAATTGTGAACGCTTGGCTTAAGAACTCAGCACAGGGACAGAAGAATCTTGCATCTGTAACTGTCTGACAAAAGGGATCCTGAAGAATCCTGAAGAATGCTGAGTCCAGATAATGACTGTGTGATACACAGTATACAATCAGTCTAGATGTTTGTCTTGTTTCCTTTAGGCACATACTGAAGTCATAAAATCCACTACACTGATTACTTCTCTGCTAGGATTTCCAAGGGTCAGAGAACTCTGGACATGGAAAATGGGCTGTTCAGCCTTAACAGTATTTAAATAGTATGAAAACTCACATTCTATTTCTGCAATAACTGCTGCAAATAATCTTCAGTCTTGCATCATTCAATCTGTCACCTTTCATTTGTTTCAAGTTTATATGCAGAATAATTTAATGGGGAAACTGTTTGTATTGTGACCTTAAACACCTTGTGAGCAGGTCTACCTACTCTTGAAAACTATGTATTTGGGGACAGCTCATATATACTTCAGAAAAATTGATTCCCTGCTGGGGCACTGAGCATCTGGCAACTGTTTCTAAGGCATATCTGGCATTTATCATATACTGAAGGTATTTTTAATAATAGTATCACCTTCTCAGTCTGCTTGCTTACAATTCAGAAGCATTTAAATTACAGGAAAGCAGTAAGATCCCAGTTGCTTCTGGACTCAAAAAAAAGTGAAAAAAACAAAACAGAAAGCATTTACAGCATGCATGACCTGTAATTAGGGGGGCTTAGTTCAAGATGATGTATATTCCACTTCCTTTTCTGATACTTTAATATAGTCAAAATTTTACGTGAACTAGTGAGAGTCAAACCACCTGCTTAGGTTGCATAAGGAAAAATATGGATCTGGCATTTTATGGCACTGACTGGGGCCACTTCTAACACATGCCAATATCCCCTCTAGGCGTATAATAAATTTTATCTTTTCTAAACACATTTTCCTTAAAAGTTTGTTAGGTGATACCCATGATATTGCTATAACTTTCAAGCAGAGATAGGCAAATTAATACTGACTTCTAAAATACTTTTTATTCCTCTTGCCTTCCTGCCTGTGAAACTCCATGAGTAGACAAATCCTAGGAGGAAGGTTTATCCAAGATGTATAAATAAGACTATAATATCATCAAATTAATGAAATTATATAATGTTGTAACAAAGTAGTATTTTCCTTTCCTCTTTTTAGAACAACCACAGTATAGTAAATAATTTTTTTTTCATTTCAGACACATTTATTATGTGCAGTAGCAATTATTTCTCATTGCTGTTACAAAATATCTATTCATCCTTTTCACTGGAAGAATGAAACAGTGCAAATACATCATCACTCTGACTCCATCTGCCTCTTGTTCATATCAGACCTTGCTCTTTACATATTCATTGATTTTGCTGAGCTACTCTGTGTTCATTAGGTAGAAATAGATATTTTTTTTCCACAAGAACTGCAGAGTTCAGCCATTTTCCCAATTATTTCCATTTTCTCATCTTGAAAAAAGGGAAGATACCTCACAACTGAAAAAGCATGAGTAAAGATAAAAACTTCCTTTGTGCCACATGACAAAGAAGAAGCTATTCAGTTATCTTTCTTATTTATACCTATTTGTATACATCTTGGGAGTCCTTTTAATTTTGACTATATGGGCTTCAGTCATATATCTGTTTAATAAACTGGGTATTTCCATAATCATTCTTAGTTCAGTTCTCTATCCAAATTATAGCTAGCAAATACAGAACATGGATCTGTATACACAGGTAATTGCCAATAGTATGAAAAAGTCTACATGTGTCAGAGAAAAAGTCTGCTCTAAGCTGGTATTGTGTATAAGATAAAGGCTGGGGAGGGATTGTTCACATAATGCAGAAGACTTTCAGAAGACTTGAGAAGTAGCCCAAAAGGAAAGAAGAACATCATTGGGCATTATGTTTGGATTCTGCACACAGAACTTGTCTGGATTTAGGTAAAATGTGTCATTAGTGAGTTGTTTTCTGCAGGGGTGATTCCAGTTTTTATCCCACCAGCACTGCTTTGCCTCAGTCCAGCTCAGCTCTGTTAAGTGTGTCTGCAAAGGCAATGCATTTTTTCTGATCAGCCTATTTCTGCAGGGAATGTTTTTTAACTGGCAGAGGGGCTGTTCCCTTCCTCCCTTAGTATTTAGACATTGTCTGGGTGTTAGTCCTAAGGCAATTCTCCAGACAACTGCAAAGCAGCCATAGGATCTATGCCCCATGAGGCCTGAAAGTCACTGAGAACTGTATTTCACTTCTGTCTAAAAATGGATATGGTAATTAGTGATGCCAGTTGTCTAGAAATATCTTGAAGAATAACATTGTTGTTATTTGTAAAGCACTTTTGAGACCTTCCTATGAAAGGTACTGCTTATGTTTTACTTGAGTGGTTTTGGCTAACTTTCCATCTTTCAGAGAAGCAGTTTATTTTCTTTGGAAATCCCTGCGCACTATGTATATAAGCACTGAAAAAAATGAAAGGAAGTGAACACATTCTATGGGATTTGACATGGTCCAAGAGTGATTACAAATTTATAATCCACTTGGGGGACTTTGCTGATTACTTAAGCAGCTTGAGTGGTTTATGAACAGCATGCAATTTTATTGTGAATGTCAGATTAATGCTAGATGAATGCTTGAAACTAAATTTATGCTGTCTTAGGTCGATTTACTTAACCCATTGAAATGTTTCTGTACTCTGTTTTATGGTTTACATTACTAACTGTAGTATATACATTTCCTTCCCTGACAGATTGACAGTATACCTATTAAATTAAATGCTGCAGCTATTTTAAGAGAGGGTGCCCTCTATCAGCGGAAAATAGAAGAGGAGCTCAAGAGGTACAAGCACTTACTACTTTTCTCATCCCTGGATACAGAGTAACTAACCACACTAAAAACAATTAAGTAAACTCCAAATATACTAAAATAATCGATCTCTTTTAAGGCATTAGGAAGCTATCTGATAAACACAGATAACAGTAAAATGGACTGAAATGAAAGTCTACATGAAAGTCATTATTTTACTGTAGATGCTATACAGTGTGGCTGTGTTCTGATTTAGCACTCTGACCAGTGTTCACTTGCAAAGTCCAGCAAGGATCATTTGTTAGATTTATTCCAGTTCTCCAGAATAAATAAGGACTCATATACACATCTATTTCTGTGCCCACTGTAAAAGATGCATATGTATTAAGCCAAATTGTTTCATATACTTCCATTTTCTTCAGTGGTTTGTGGTCATCTACATGCCAAATTTGATACTTGAAATTGTTAATATGTATATAAAACTTGTTTATGTGTATATAAACATGTCTATCACAGTAAGATATGGAAGACTAAGAGTGTGATGCTCCACAAGGCGAGATGAGATATGAGCTGAGAATGACAAGACAAGTAGAGACAGTGTCCTCACTGACAGCAGCTCAGTTCCATAGTACATGAGCAGGCACAGAGCAGATCCAGTGAGAGACAGCAGGGCCAGAAATCCACCCTGCAATTGTTGGATGAGTGAGTAGTGACAAGATAGGGCTGAGGTCAAGCCAGGAAGCCAGGTCAACAAGGGAGGGTCAACAAGGTACTGGGCTGGGCACAGGGATACCTTAGGCAAGGACAAAGGTTGTGAACATCACCTTGAACATGCTCCCAGGAGGAAACTCTACACACACAACAGGACTTTTCATAGCTCTCCCTCACACAGCTCTTTTCACTCCAGTCTGATCCAATATTGTACTGCAACAAAGCTGTCTTCCAACACAAGCAACTACATACTAGGAAGGGGTGGGGAGTAAGAGGCTGCAGGTTCTTTTGGTGGACTTAGGGACATAAGGAATCCTGACAAAGGATTCCTCTGAGATAAAGAATCCTTATTCAGCAGCATAGGTTTTCAGCTGACATTAACTAGGGAGAGGGTATATCCTGAATGGCCACTGCAGGTTGTATTCTAAAACTAGAATTACAGAACACTTTCACTAATAATTTTAACAAATATAAAACCTATATCATGGCATGTTGATTTATATTATTTATGTGATATGAACCATATTCTATTATTCTAATCCACCTAACTTACCATGCTAAGCACTAAATATTGCTAGGATTTTAAGTCCCAGAATGATTGCCTAAGGTTGGATTTGGTCTTTAGACCTAGAAAATGTTGGTATATGTATGAGGATTTTAGCAGTAAGATATTATGCATCACTCAGCTTCTGTTATCAGGTATGTATGTATATTGTGTTCTTTTATATCACATAGGATACTGTTCATTCTGTCTGGCAGAATTTTGTTCCACTCAGCAAATGGATAGATTTTCTCTGTAACCTATTTTTTATTAATGAGTTTTAATCTTTAGCTGCACACTTAACACACAACAGATACATACATATACATATACATATACATATACATATACATATACATATACATATACATATACATGCATTGCATTGGGGAGCAGTAGTAAGGGGCAATTCCCTGTATTTTTGTGTCTCTGCTCTAGTTCTTGGCTCATTCAGTACTCTGACCTGGGACTTTGATAGGTCTGCCCCAGGGCTCTGCTCTGCTTTTGTCTCTCTGAGCAGAGAAAAAATAAGATTGTGGTTTTTCTTAATAGCTGGATATTTCTATGTTTCATCACAGCAATATTATCTAATTGACAAAATAAAAAACAGAAATAGAATTAAGAATTGCCAAAGAAAAAATGTACTTGTTCTTTCTACCTCTAAGCAAAGTAATTCTCTGAGAAAATGTACATACCTTCAGCCTGATTCTCCTTGCTCCTTAGGAGAATCCTTATGTAGATAAAGTTTGCCCTCCCCTGGGCCTTTGTTTTACTTAAAAATTCCAGGTCTATGCCCCCATGCACTTTATTCCAGCCTGGCTGTCCCATGCTTTCCACATAGTAGGAATGCCTCTTAGACTGGTGTTAAAATATATCTGCCAAATGACTTGGTGGTGGCTGCTTTTTTCCTCTGCAGAGATCAATCACATTACATCACAACAAACTACTACAAATGTTTTATGAAGCAAGGCAGGGCTGCAGAGCCAGATCCCTCAAATAATACACTCTTTCTCATTTCTTGCAGAGTTGAAAATTTAATACAGGGGGCTAAGGACCCATCTGAATTCTTGGAATGGCAAAAACAGATGCGTGGAAAAGATTTGGAAGAGCAGCTAGCTGAAATAGAGTGTAGGAGGCTCCAAGGGAAACTGAGTCATGAAGAGGCAGTTCTAGCCCATCAGAATGTTATTCAAGAAAATAAGAAGAAAGCTGATCTAATGAGAGAAAAGGTAAAACATACAACATTGCTCCAGTTTTGCTTACACTCAGTAGGTGCAAAACATACCTTGGATGGTGTCTACAAGAAGTTGTGAAGGTTCTGTACATTTTGTTCACTGGAGTCTGCAAACAATGGAAAAATAGTGCTATAACTTCCAGACACACCAATGCTCATATATTAAAGTGTTTTTCACAGGTGTTAGGTTTGATTGATAACACTTAGAATGTAAATTGAGTCAAACAGGTTAAAGGCATTCTCCAATGTATTCATGTCATTGTGTATATCTTTTTTGAACAGACTGACATTCTAAGCACCATTTACAATCAAATCACTAGTATATGACTAATTTCATTACTCTGTTAAAACGAGAGCCACAAATATGAACAAATTCACTTAAACTGATATAATTCAATTTACTTCATTTTATCTGACATGACCAGATCTCTCTTCAGGGAAAATTCAGGCAGAGAACTCTCTTTGGATCTACATACATGAAAAACTGAATATTTATGCCAAGAAGTATTTTCACACAGTTTCCAACCTGGCAAATCACACTTTACCAAAAATGTTGCTAGATAGGTTAATTTTTTTCCCAAACTCACATTGTATTTTTTCTATAAGCCACTTTTCCTGTAAACTAAACAAGTGATCAAGAAATAGCTAATACTATAGATCTAAAAGTTGCAAAAGACCATGTTGCAAAAGGGAAACTTGCTAGAAGAGTTCCTTCTCTGTCCTTAAACAAAAAAAATATTTCACCAGTTTTGGCATTGAGTTACCATGTGTATTTAGACAGGCTGTAGAAAGAACTTAAAGTGAACCCTGTTATGTACCACTGAGCATAGTGTGATTGGTCACACTCATTTCAAAATTATTTTAATTACTCACTTTCAGAGCACATTTTATTTAACAGAAATATGTATAGATGTGGGGATGTGCAATTCACACTTGCTTTGACCTGACGAGCTCCAGGCAGCTCTTTCTGCTTGCCAACAAGGTGCCAGAAGGGCACTTTATCCATGTGGAGATCTCCAGAACTACTGAGCACCAATTCTCCATCCATCAACAGCTGTCATGCTGACTCCCCTCCTTCTGTAAATCTCCACTCTTAAAGAAGGAATCTAGTCTGGGTAAATGCAGTTTCCTGCTTCTAGTTAATTTCCTATGACATAAAAAGGAAAATGATAGCCAAAGGTGGACTTTATGTTACAGGGATAGACTGTAAGCCCACACACACCTGTGTACTAGATTAGCACTCTTCCTGGTATCTCACAACCAGATCCAGACATGGCTTTTTTTGTCTGCTTTTAGAATCGTGGGAGGGAATCCTGTAAAATAGTGGAAATGTTATGGAGGGCTGTTTTGGGTAAATAAAACATAGAAGACGAGGCTTAAATCTGTGTCTATATGTTGTCCCCAGCCAATGTGCTTTGCTACTTTTGTGAATGATGTAGTACTTTGAATCCATTTGTCCTTGCACTGTTTCAATGATTTGAGGCCCTCAGATCACCAGTTATGAGAAATTTTGTTTACCTGTTTTTTTGGGATTTAGAAAGCAGATCTGATGCACCAGTATGCAGAGAAACGTCTACAGGAACAGAAAGAAATGAGAGACCTGGTGGAGCAGGTCGTGGAAGGACACAGGAATGCAAAGCAAGCAAAAATAAAGCTCCAGAAATACAAGCAACAGATAGGTATTTATATACCTATGTATCTGGAAAATGAAAGATGATTCCAAATGTCCCCAAATTACTTTATTTTAGTTGGCCAATTACATTTTTTACAGAAAGTAGCACCAAGTTGAGGGAAAGATCCAGCCTATACACTTTCATAAATGTCTGAATAGGAATTCCAAGACTAAACAGGGAGTGGGTTGATCACAAATCCTAATCTACTGGTCATGGGAATTACTCTTTGCTTAAAAGGAAGAAATACAGCACTAACACTCTGCAACTAGGTTCCCTTCCATCTCAAAGTACATATGTGAATTAATGTACTTCCTGTCAAATCAGGTTATGAAGCTCAGAATCTTGTGATTCATATAATTAAGAGAGGATTTGCCTATCAACCACTGTGAAAGGATCACAGCTCAAAATTATTGTCTTCTCCAGAAAAGCCAGTCCAGAGAAGACTGTAGCTAAGAAATGAAAAGACTCCTCCTACAAGGACAGTATGATAAGGGTAGCAAGGCTGTATGACAAGGGATGTAACACCTCCGAGACAGACCAGTCATCAGGATGAAGGAAAACAATATTACTTATTACTTTCATTATTCTTAAAAAAAAATCATTTAATGCATTAGCTAATGAAGTTCAGGCAGGAGGCTGTTCTGACTGGCATGGCTGTACATAATCCAATGCAACACCACTATTGTTCTGCTGTATAACACCACATCTGCTGTATAAACCCACTACCTGTAATTGTGCACATTTTGGTGAGCAGAGCCAGTCGCTCCATACTTGTATCAGTAAGAGCTGAGGTGGGCAGGGGGTATTAGCCACTCTGAAATGGCTTACAGCAAAACCTACCAGCCTCTGTAATTATTGCATAATGACCATTTATCAAATAATGAAAGAGTATGCACTAATTAGAACAGAAATTACAAAGTGGTAATTCAAGGTGTTTGTTTTATGTATGTATACAGTGTGCTTGTGTGTTGAACAGAACGATAAGTCGTGGAGGTGGGAAGTACTTGTTTGTTTCTCTAATCATTCCTCCCACCAATGCCAGACTGTTCCCTCAAGTACCTTTAGTATTCAGCATTATTACCATTATTCACAAATGCAAATTAATTTCCCTCCAGATGGACTACTTGCTAAAATATGCAGCCAGCTAACAGAGATTAATTATTTTCTTTCAGTTCAGGAAGTTTGTGAAGAAAATCGAGAACTTCTTAGGCAAGCTTTAGAAGAAGAAGAGGAGAAGCTTAGGAAAAGATTTGAACTAATTCAAGAAATACGAGCTCTTCAGTCTTTGCCAAGCCTCAGGCAAAAGTTTGTTGATTTAACCGAGGTAAGCTCAAAAGGACAAACTACTGTTGTAATGTAAATGTATTTGTGTATGTTTCACACATTCAGAGGAACTGTGTGCTGTATGCAGATGTACTGTAGTCTGGATAATGCATAAGTAGAGCAACCCCATGATACCAAGGTTAGATCTGAACTGGAACTTTCACAAAGTTTATGAAATGAGAGGGGCAGTTGATACACTTGAGGAAAAGGACCTTGACAGGCTTGAGGAGTGTGCCCAGCTGAACCTTGGGATGTTCAGCAAGGGCAAGTGCAAGGTCCTGCATGTGGATGGAGGCAATCCTCAATACAAATCCAGACTGGGGGAGGAATGGATTGAGAGTAGCCCTGCAGAGGACTCAGGTACATTGGTGGGTGAAAATTTGATGTGAGCTGGCAATGTGTGCATGAAATCCAGAAAGCTGCATCAGAAGGAGTACAACAAGCATGTTTAGGGAGGTGATGCTCCTTCTCTGCTCCATTGAGACCCTGTATGGAGTATTGCACCCAGCTCTGGGGTTCTCAGCACAAGAAAAACATCAACCTGTTAGAGCAGGTCCAGAGGAAGGCCATAAAAATTATCAGAGGACTGGAGCACCTCTTCAGTACATAAAGGGGATTATAATTAAGATGGTGAAAGATGTGTTTTACCAAAGCCTGTAGTAATAGGACAAAGGACAATAGCTTTAAACTGGGAGAGGGCAGATTTAGATTTGACATAAGGAAGAAAGTTTCACAGTGAGGCCAATGAACCACTGGAACAGGTTGCCCAGAGAGGTGAAAGATGCCCCATCCCTGGTGATATTCAAGGTCAGGTTGGATGGGGCTTTGAGCAACCTGATCTAGTGAAAGGTATCCCTGCCCAAGGAAGGGATATTGAGCTAGATGACCTTTAAAGGTCCCTTGCAACTCAAATCAGTCTGTGATTCTATATCACAACTTCACAATTCCTTTATACTCAATATTACAATAGCATTCCTAGTGAATTAGCACACACACGGGTAGCTTGCCCTGTTTTTTTTTTTCTCTTTCTACAAAGCCTTAGTGAAATTAAGTATGTGCCCATACAATTCTTATTAATTCTCATAATTTTTCAAGTACCCAGTGCTTTCCTTGATGTCACTTAAATTGCTTGAACACCACTATTATCTAGTGCACAAGTAAAAGATTTCATATTTAAGGAACTGTTTCATTGTCTTAACTGGATATTGTTGAAATGCAGACATTAAAAATACTCCACCTCTACTATTCTTTGTTTCTACAAAATCCAGTTTTCTAAACCTTTTTTGGTGTCTGCTTGTCATGCTTAAGCACTGCCATTCATGCATATGTCCTGTTGCAAAACATTTTCCTTTCACTTCCTGTGAACACAGTTTGATGTCCATTGAATAATTTAAATTAGAAGCAAGGTATTATAGCACTTGGTGTTTGCAAGTTGAAATCTGAGAAGGACATAAATGATCATTTCAGTATCCTGTGGTCTACATAGTTTTCTACATAGCCATGTTCTCCTTCACCTGTAAGCTTGTACCATTAGATTCTTCATATTCACCCAGTAATAATCCCTCTTAAGCACCAATGTTGTAGCAGCAAAGAGCCAGGCCTGATTACTGACCCTGCTCTCCCCACACCTTCCCACCCTCCCTTATTTTTTGCTTCATTTCTCTTCTCTATCCCTCTGTTTCATGGAACCACTGTTCTGAATAGCCAGAGAATGGTCACTGAAGGACAAAGTGCCTGACTAGACTGCTTGATGGCATTCCAGACCAGAGAGGAGGGTCTGGAACCAGGTGAATTCTTGCAGCCAAACTGACAAGCCAAGCAGCTGTCTATGACAGAGCATCCTTCTCTTTTTTATTGTTTTGCTTACTTGTTTTTATTCCATCCCCTTCATGTTCTGTTGTGTGAAAAGCTCAAGAGCAGAAAGGTAACTAGTATCCAGTCAACAACTCTCTGAGTATTCATTACAAGGGTTGGTGTGGTTTTTTTCCTGCTAAAAAGGATTGTTTGAAAAAATGAAGGCTCTTTACCTGAATCATTTCTCTCCATTAAAACAATTGTATTGAGTTTTAGTTACACATGTTTATCATTACCACTTAATTTCAGCCTGAAAAAAAGCATTCATAGCTGTGGTTGTTCTTTTGGATTCCACACCTCTCCTCCTTCATCCTTCCCAAACTTTGTAATTAATTTTTGTGTCACTAGTTCTATGGAACTAAGTAGAGCACGGACTTTGTAATTAAAATCCTCTAGTTCAACAACTATAGCAAGAGTCAGGGTAGTATATTGACTTCCTACACCCATATATTGCATTATAATATGCCAGGGTACAAGATACACACCAAAGATGTGTACCGAAACTATGTTAAGATAGGCAAAGGAATATTCAGTAGTGTGAAATAGATTAAATTTTACAAATAAAGCTACACAGAAGCTCAGTATTTATGTAGGTTTATGCAAAATTTCAATCCATACAATGTATATATATGTAGACATGGAGATCAAGAGCATATGCAAGAACAAGTTTCACAAATCTGTTTAGAAATTATCTGTCTTAGATAAAAACTAAAGCAGAAGTCTCATTACATCTCAGAATCAGGCTCTTTATCATTCTTATTGAGAAGTAGATTTTTAAAAGCTTTCAATAAAAATTCTCTTTTTAATAATTTAATAATTCTCTTTTTTGGACATAGAGATCTTAATTTCCTGGGTATAAAACATTTTAGTTTAAAGTTTGTTTCCTGTTTGCATTTAAAAACTGCAGAAGACTTATTAAAACTGAAAGATGAGTCAACTAGAATTTCTTTGGACAGTAAATACATTGTGTTTATGATTAATCTACTGTGTATTTGAATGCTTTTTCAATAAATGTTTCATGAGCCTTGTGTTTTTACACATATGAAAGGTAAGCTCTGTGCCTTAAACACAGCTTGTAAATAAGTTAGGTTAGAGCCAACCCAGCATTTCTTGAAGTCAAAATATATGCAGCATGATCTGGAACACAATCAAAATATTCTGGTTTTACGCTTTTATTCTCCCCTTGGTATTTGCAGTGTTATTTAAATGTTTATTTTGTGTTCTCCAGACTGGTGGCCATGGTTTAATTTGTGAAATGTCAATAGTAGAATTACGTGAACGCCTCGCTCTACTCAGAGAAGCACAGAAGGCAGCAGAGGAAGAGAAGAGAGACCAGATAATTCATGAAAAACAAGCTAAGGAACAACTTCTTCTAGACAAACTGGACCAGATTTCTGTGTTCAGAGCAGAACTTGGACGAGCAGCTGCTTTAAAGTCAGTATAAAACAGCATGTGACATTTAAGGCATTACAACTTTGTTAATATTGTGCTAGCCCCTTGAGGAGAAAAACAACTAGAGAGCAGAATACTGCCCTTTTATAGGGCTTTTGTCAGGGATTACACTGGGACCAGAATTTCCTTTTTATCCTTGGAAATAATGTGCATCAGATTTAGCAAATGATTTTCATAATTTTGAATTTATGGTTAAAGGCACTCTGTAGGGTAGTGTTCACAGTATTACACTAGGAGTCAGAGCCAGTATGTATTAAGAAAGAAATTAATGCCTTTCTTCTGCTGCTTTTCAGGTAATCAGAACTAATTGGATGTTATTAGAATCATTCTAGCTTGCCACTTAAACAGGTTTCTCATTTTTATCTAAACCAATACAATAAGGCTAGTTTTCTTCATTGAACTTAATTTGTTATGTGAAAAGGAAGGCCTTAGTTTAAAAGCTAAAAATATTTCAGGATGATTTTCTGAAAACAATTTTAAGTTATAAATTATAGCAGTAGATCAAAGATAAATCTTTGCTTACAGGCTCTCTGATCAAATTTTGTATTCATTATCCATATTTATTATTCATTATCATATTTATAATTCATTGTCAGAGAGGATCCATAACCACCAGAGATGCTCACATCTGCAGAAGACAGGTCCTTTTCACAGAGCTTAAACTCTAAGTTAAAGCTATGTACAAATAAAGCTGGGAAAGAAGAAAGCCTGTGTAAAAGTGTAAAATATGGCACACCTCTTGACCTTTCACTATTTTACTTCACTTTGACTATTTACCATTGTTTTCTTGCAATTTGTCATTCACCTTTTCCCTTCTGTGAGTTTGAGAGGTTAGGCCTTACCCTATTTATTTTGCAACAGGCTGTTCAGGTTGACATTCTGAAGAGATATCTTAGAACTCTGCTTATTGCAAAGGTACCAAAGATGGCTTCTTAGAGTTAAATTCATATTATTGACTTATCATCCAGTTGTAAATCTCAATTACAGAAGGCACTGTTGACATACTCATTTAACTAGTTTTCTCTAGTCCCAGCTCTAATTTGGTGTGTTGATGACAGTTAATCTCCAAAGACTGGGGTTTTAATATGTTAGTACTTCAGAAGACAGTTTAATGAATTGAATGAATCAATAACTGCAGCTGCAGTGGATTGACTGCAGGGATAAGGTGACTCTCTCTTCTATGGCATATATTGAGAAAAGATTTTAAGACTAAAGAACCTTAGATAGAGTTGGTGCTGGAAATACACTCTCATCACTTAATGTTAACTGTTGTGAAAGCCTGTAGGAGCAACTCAAACCACTGCTTTCCACTAGAGATGCAAACTTGGCACTAAGAACTTGTATACTATATAAAACCTGTTTCATAGTAACTCCTTGAAGAATCACTTGTTATCCTGGTTGTACAGTCTGTGAATTTTTTGTACAGTACTGTGTTTTTTAGAATAGACTCTTTGGCTTAATTCAGATCTAAAACAGTTCTGGTCCTGGAAAAAGCTATGCTTGACTGAGAAGCTGATGTTGGTTCACTTTTTGTCCTGACAGTTGAAATGTCAGCCTGGCATGCCAAAGATGGTAGAATCCAAATTAAATTAAACACTTAATTTACAAGCTTCTACTCAGGATCATGATAACAAACACAGTAATTTTGATGTAGCTCTGTTTGCTCTCCAAATAATAAAAAAAAAAGAAAATTGCATTATAGACTTTAGAAAACATCTCCTTTCATGGCTCCCAGGCAACCCATGTATGTAACTTGGGAGCATCTACTATCAAAAGGCATCATCAAAGTGTACCTGAAATGTTATTCCTTGGGAGTGTATTTAATGCAAAATGGTCTATTTACAAATGCTAGACACTTTGCTGCAGCTTTGATTTTTCTCTAAACAAACCATAGGCTTTGCATGTTAAACCTGATTTACAGATCCCATATCTTGAAACACCTATCAAGTCAGTGTGAGTGATTAATTGCTTGGGCTGTCTTATACATGGCTCAAGAGATGTAAAAAGCAAATATTTACAGAGTTAATAATTATAGGGATAGAACAGTAAATCTTAGCAATGGTCCTCATAAGATAGCCATATGCATCAATATAAAATTACATGTTATACCTTAAATAGCATTATGTTGAAGGCTACTGCTAATCAGTTCAAGTATGGCAGCTAAGCTTTGCTAAACAAATGTGCCTTAGTGTCAGCTGGAGTTTAACTGGGTCCCTACCAAGCAGGTTTCTTTCAGTGTCATTTACAAACAGACATACATCAACACGAAAGAAGCACATAGAGCAAGCATGTAATGAGTAATGTTGAACAAAATAGGAAATGGAACATGAAAAATTACAGAGACATCAGCCTTGAATAGACTGCAAGCTGTGACATCTATCACAGCAGTAGCTTTGTAGGTGCATGCAAAACACTTCAGAATCAATTCAGTATATAGGCAAGACATCCCATTAACTGCTAGAATTTCACATGGTATGAAAATCAGAACTGGCCTGTGAAGTGGACAAAAATTTGAATTCTCAGCTTTTGAACACAAGCACCAAAAGATTAATGAGTGTTTGAATAGTGCTAATGTACTAAAGTTATGAGCCTGTGTCCTGAGGTACAACTGCTTCTCATTCCCATGAGGCTACCTCTATTCCTGCAAGGAGTATAATGCATTAAGAATCAAAAACAAAGGCAGAGCCAGACTCTTCTGAGTAGTGACCAACGAGAGGACAAGAGGCACAAACTGAAACACAGGAGGTTCCCTTTCTATATCAAGAAACACTTCTTTCCTGTGAGGATGGCTGGGTGCTGGCACAGGTTACCCAGAGAGGCTGTGGCAGTCTCCATCCTTGGAGATATTTAAACGTCTTCTGGACAAACATGGGATGTCAGCTGCATTTTCTGATGCCTGTAGTATTATTTTAAGTGGAAAGACACTTAAATTTTACTCATCACTGATGGAACTGTTGTGTACCTTCTCATAACGAGCCAAAGCCTTCTGCTGTTGACTGTACAAACAGCTTACACAGAAAGTGAATACAGACTCAAATCAGTAGTAAAGAAACTGTCGCTGTTTTCTTTTATATTCTTTTTCTGTTGAATCTTTCATTAAACCTGTTTCCTCTCTGGAATAGTTTGCATGTACACTGCACACTACTACAAAGTTCCATAAGCATGTTCAGGAGTCTCATGTCATTTCTTAACACTAAAAGACACTTCCTAAAAAAGGTCACTAAGCAAAATCTAGAGTTTGTTAAACCATTTCAAATACATATGGACTTCAAAAATATTACAAATTTTTTTGAAGTCTTTGGTAGGGAATTTTTCTTTTAATTATTGCAGACTCAAAAGGGACAGAAGAGTTTTGTCTAAGACCAAAAGAGAGGAGAGGAGAGGAGAGGAGAGCAGAGCAGAGCAGAGCAGAGCAGAGCAGAGCAGAGCAGAGGAGAGCAGAGGAAAAAAATCTTCTGGATCAAAGATTTGACATTACATTTTAGGAAATAGTATGGTTCTTAAAGACTGGTTTTCATTCAGTATGCTCATGCAACACAAGTAGCTGGTAAATAAATGTAAAAGTAAAATTGAAATTGTTTCTGCATACATTTTTTCATAAACTTTCACGTAGTGTTCTACGGAATCTGGGCAGGATTTTTCCAACTATTTACCACCCCATTCTCACTGGCTGTTACTTCTTTAAGAAATACATGATAGGGAGTGACAGAAATCATAGGAGCTTTTTCTGTCTTCAGTCCTGAAAGTTCTCAACTGACTATAATAGAAGAACACAATTCTAAAATTTCTTTTTTCATTCCTCCCCTCTTTAAATTTCTGTCATTATGTGGTGTAACATCTGAAAATCTACAGGACTGGCAGCTTTTTGAAATGGCATAGATGACTTGGCTTGTGATATCATGTAGGAGGGGACTGAATATTAGTCTGAGGATAAGCAACTGTTTACAATGTTAATTCAGAAGCAGCTACTGCTGCTTCACAATGTTAAAACCCCTGCTTTATTTCCTGTAATTGTATTTACAAGAATCTGGATTTTCATGTAATGAAAGGTTTTGTTGTTTATTTGCACTGAAAATATGTAATCAAGTGTTTATGCAAAACCTCATTGTTCTATTCTCCTAAACCCATTGGAATGGAATACCTTGATACAATGCAAACAGATGTAATCTAGGTTCTCAATTAGATTAAATTATAGTACCTAATTTTTAGATTTACAGAATAGGGTTAAAAATTAATCTCAGTGTAGCAGAATATGTCACAGTATTAAAGTGGATAAGGAAGAGTTATCCCAACCAGACAGCATGAGACAAGCAGCAGAAATGTTCAGGAAGTGTCTCAGGAAAGCAGCTGGAAATGAGAAGCCAAGCTAAACTATGTCCATTATTTAGAGTTCTCAGTCACCTTTCAGAATGTAACACAGCTCAAAAGTACCCTTCATCTAGTTCCTGAGGATTTTGGAAACTGCAGTCCAGAATGGTTTCTCTGAAGAATACCTGCTATTATGGAGAGTTCTCTGTCAGCAAAGATGAGGCCAACAAGGCAAACAAAGGCTATCTCTCCCAAGATGAAAGTGTTTGGATCCCTGGAGGCTTGATAGAGACACTACTTAGGACAAATTGGTGGTTTTAGCATCACAGGGAACTTCTCCCTTCTCCCCCTTCATCCAGCTCTTTGAGAAGAGTGTGCCTTCTACTGAAAACACTGTGGCATAAGACCTAAGAGACAAGGGAAGAATGTTGGAAAACACTGCCAAGGAGCAACCTGCTTGTGAAATCACTCCTGCCACTGGCAGAAGAGCAGTTTACAGGATTGGCTGAACAATGCCCCAGTGCATTCTGCTCTGGGTCATTTTCAGTCTTAATCTGGTTTCCTATAAAAGCAATTGTAATGTTGCACCACTGCAATATAAAAGGACCTTTTATAAAACTACCCTTGCCCAGCTGAAAGAAGGCATCAAATCTAACCTGGTTATAAATTATATGATTATGTATATTCTTTGGTAGACCTGATACTTACTTTAGCTCTGAATTTGTCCAGAAAATCACAGCTGCTTATGACATGTTAATACTACAGCTTGATCATACTGAGCCAGATTCAAGGGCAACATTAAATGAAAGAGAAAGATGGATGTTAAGCAAGGCACTGTGCAAGGTGATGCAACCTACATTAAGAAGCTGTGAGCAAATTGTGCCAGCTGGGTGCAAGTAAGCAGAACGAGATAAAAATGTAAACTCCAGAGGACAGAAAAATAGGTACAAAAGAAGGAAAAAATGGAAGACTATCTGTTAACCTCTTTCTTACACCTTACTTTTAAGCAGCACATTATGCACATGTAGACCCACCAACCTTAATTAATACATCACCATTCCAAAAATTCTGAGTCTGGGTATTGAGACTATATAGAAAAGAACATCTTTAATTTGCCAATGAGGTGAATACTAGTGATCAAATAAGGAAAATTCCATAATTCTCACAGCAAAAAGCTGAAGTATTATCACAGGTTTTGTACATGCTTTTGCTGAAGAATGTCATGTCAGGCTTTAAATATCTCAGGTATTGTCCTCATGCACTCTGTGGAAAAATTATTCTATACCATTTAGTAATGCTGTTCTGTAAGCAACAAGCAGCAAGCTGTGATACCATATTCACTGAGCTATATAATTTAAACCTATTTTGACTCTAGCTGGCTCCCAGAAGCAAGGGAAAACTCATTATTACCAAGATGAAATAAATATACTCAGATGGATTTATTCCGTGGGTTGATATTATTTTACCTGCTTTTTTTTGATTTTGCAGGCAAGAAGAAAAGAAAAGAAAGTCCCAGTCTGGTGAAAGGCCTATGAAAGATGAACGCATTCTAAACCTGCAGAAAAAGATTGTAGAAAAAACAATGGAGCGTAAAAAGCAAGCAGAACTCTTAAAGGTTACCCCCCAGAAAACCAGCACCGCAGCAAGCAAGGTCTGGGAGCTACATAAGGAGAAAATCTCTGCAGGAGACCTGCTGCTCACAGACCTTTGCTCAACTGCCAGCACTGGCAGGGGGCAGAGGCAGATGGTGCCATACATGACTGGCAATAGCAGTGCCCTGCTTCCTGCACAGGCATGATTGTCCCAAACATGGCCATGACCTCACCTTCCTGTCACACGTTCTGCTGCCACAGGGCTTGTCCCTGTGACACTTTCCCACTCTTCATACCACACGCTCGCATCCCTTCAAAACACCATCTTACCCCTGTCTCTGACTTGTGCCTTTCTCAGTCTCCTGTGACACACATCTCATCACACCAAAAGGGTGCTCGCCCCCTCTCTCACCCAAGGCATGCACCAGTTTATTATTCCCATGGTTTTTACATCACCTTTCCTCAGCCTGGTCCCACAACATGGGATGGAAGCCCCAAGAGGCCTGTAGGCTTTATGCTGGTTCACAGGGGTTGTGTTTTCTTGGCAAATACCTAAAGAGAAGCAGTGAGGAACTGGTGTTCCTGCTGCTGCTGCTGCCTCTGCATGCCCAGTATCAGAAGTGGTTCATATCCCAGTGATTGTTTGTGTACCACAGGATATGGAACACTGCAGTGAACAGTCATGCTGGGATCACTTTACAAAGAGTGTACAGGCCCAGTGTAAAATTAGAACTAAATCTCCTAGACTATTACCTATCTCAGTTTAATCCCAACTCTGTACTGCTTTTGTGAGAAAGTTAGATTAAGCTGAATTCAATGAAAAAGTGAATTGTATTTTTCACATGTGCATAGTTTAAATACCAAGTGCAAGATAGTGCAATCTTTCAGAATATCAGTGTTTCCTTCCTTAAGGATCCCCATTTCAGGCAAGCAAAACATATAGATGCTTATGTAGACAACAAGGTCAGTCCCTTGTAGCAAATAAAACACTGAAGGTCTATTTGAAGAAAGCATTTCCTAAGCTGAGATGGCATTTGGATACATGCTTAAACACTTTGCTGAGTGGACAGAGTAAAGTAGAAGTAATAAAGGCAGACTTAAAAGGAGAACAGCCATATAATTACAAATATGAGACATCAAAGAGAAATTATAAATTCACAGCTAGAAATTTTGACTACCTGATGTGGGCCTGTATGAGTGCTGTGGTGTCATATGAATGAGCTGAAAAAACAGGGTTTGAAAGTTGTTTTGATACTAGATTTTGTCTCTTTCTTGAGCTTAGCTTTACACAGGAAGTCTCATCAGAGGTCACAGTATTTTTGCTAGTTTTCTTTTAAAAGCTTAAGAAACCCTTAAAACAAAACAAAACAAAAACAAAAAAAAAAACAACAAAAAAAAAGGAAAAAATCAAGGTTACTAGAAATTATTTACTATAAATTATTTAGCTGATTTGGTGTATCTTCCATCAGTGCTGTTCAGCTCCACATGACCCTATCCCAATGTTACTAGAGGGAAGTGGGTCAGTTCTGGTCAGATAGATTCAGCAGCAATTTTTATTGTAGTTAAACTGTGTATTGCTGAAAATGGTGTTGGTGTGACTATAGGGAAAATTCCATCTTCTGTTACCATGCAATAGGTATCTGCTACTTTTTAGGTTCCTCCAGAAGTAGGAAAAAAAGTTACACTAATGGCTTTTATTAAAGTTCCAAGTCCAGATTGTGATTTCAGTTACAGCCCTTTAAGCCCAATGGGCTTGTGCTGATATAAGTCGAGGTAATGTTTGTTTATAAATTACTTTTATATTCTTAATAAAACAATTTTTATTACATTTTGGAAAACTAACCATAAGAAAAAATACCGTTAATGAAAAATATGTATTTTTCTAACATTTTAAGAAAAAAGTCAGATGAAAAAGTAGCAGTTCTCTATTCTGAACAATTTTTGGAAATGCTCCCTTGTGAACCTGGATTTTGAGTCAGAAAACCAGTAAAGTCGGATAGGATTTATGCAATTGTTCATTTATGGCTTCAAGAATAAACTTCTGGCAAAGAGAGAACATAAGGCAGAAGCACTGGAACATACTATCCAGAAGTAGTTTTATCCTGACTAAACATTTTGTGGAGTGTTGCAGCTGTGCCCAATTCATCCTAAACAGGGCAACCCAAATCAAGTTACCTTCCTTTTCATCATGCCCAGTTTGATGTGGATGAGCTTCCCAATCATGCTACCAAATAAACTGTGTTGCCAGCCAGCCAGATTATCAAGTAGAAGTATTCTCTGCAGTCTGATCATTTTTGTGTCTTTTCTGTAGGATTCTTGGCAATGGAACCACTGGAAAGAACTGGAAGAAAGTCGGGAAAAACAGTTCAAGATTCTTCAAGGTGGCTCCACAGCCAGGGAGAGAAACAGCTCAGAAAATGTCTGCCTATGAGGCACCAAGAAGTGGAGCCACAGTCTGTGTATGTAAAGTAAAAGTCTGAAGTAAAATAAAATATATCTGTAACAAATTCAGGCCTGCTGGAAATATCCCAGTATGCCTATTTACTACCAAGTTGGATTTTAACCTTTACTTCACCTTTGCAGTGAGATTACAAAATTTTGAGTCATATAAGCACAATAGAATAAAAATGTGTTAATTTTTTGTAATAGAATGTTATTTTTAAGCTACAATGATACATGTTTTTTCCTGTTTGAAGCCAAAGTTTTAAGAAACGTAAGCCTATAGATATCCTACAGCAGAATGGCAAATATCTAGGCAAGAATGTTGAGATCTGTATTTCTGTTATCATTGTACATTATGCCATGGTTTGCTAAGCTCATCTTCCAAAAGAATAAAAATTAGGGCAAAACCCAATCAGCATTTGTTTACAAACACATCTTTTCAGCAGGTATGGTCAGCCCAAATTCCTAACATGTCTTCTTACATCCCAGTGTGTGTCAGAGGACCACTGGTTTCAACACTGGTTTTAGAGGATGAGGAAAAAAACATCTAGAACTTTCTGATGGTGCAATAACCTCCAGGAGCCAAAGACTAGATTCAGTGACCCAGACAGACCATCCCTCTTATTTGTAGATAACAATCTCTTCAGTCTTCAAACAGTGGAAGCAGAACATAACATTGCTTGGTCTCTCTAGGGAGTGGCTTCCAGAAAAAGTCAAAATTCTGTCACTCATGTAGAAAATACTTTGCCCTCTATGATAATTTCTATTCTGTGTAAAACAGCCTTTAAATCACAAAATTTATTCTAGGCACAAAGCCAAGGAGGATATAGAATTAAAATCTGCATAGCAATAAGACTATGGAATGTATTTCTATTTTACCTCAATGCCAGTTAGTAAGTGTTTAATTATGGCTATTGCAAATATTTAAATTGAAGGAGACTGCTGCTGACACTAGACTCTGGCAGCTGCTTTTAATGTTCTCACATTACATTTCTCACTTCTTACTGAAGCCTTATGGAATTCTTTTGTTGCCACCTAGCTGTGAAGATCACTTCCACAAGCTGGTGAAATGTGCTTTATTTTTAATTCAAAGTAGACACTGTGGTAGTTCACAAAAGTAATGTAGGACTCATGCTCAGTAGGAAAAGTTATGCAACATAGGAGTGTGAAAAGAAAGAGTGATAGCAGAACTCCAGTGAAAACTATGACACTCTGTCTAGTGTCATACAGTAACAGCTTAAAACAACAAACCTTTGTTGGCAGGGAGTTTGTCTTCCCTTGTTGTTGTTCAGCATTCTGTTGCATTGTTCCAGAAGAGCAAAGTCATGTGGTGACTCAAACACCTCAGTTTTCCAGAAGCTAGCAATGACCAGGGCTGACAGTCATGGAGGTTGCATTGCTGAGTAGTTCCTCTTAAACTTTTTGATGCATCTGGCTTTTTGAAGATATACATTTAAAAAAAAAATAAACATAATTAAGCAATAGGCAGGCAGGTGTAACTGGGTAGGTAATAAGGAAATTTCAAAACCCCATCATACTGTTTGCTTCTTTTCTTGGGATGTTGGTCCAGTTTTCAAAATTCTTACTGAATTACAATCAAGCTGATTCATAACTATTTCCTTCTCCATATTTTCCCTGATTTTAAATGAAAGGACTGAAGACTAGAGGAATCCCAATAATGCAGCTGTGGAACTTTTACCTTACAAAGTTAAAAATAGCCCTATTGCTACTTTAGGATCTGATGCCTAGAGTGAACTTCAGAATCAATGTTTTGAGGAACATAAAAGAATGTATTTGGGGAAAAATATCACTATATTTGTATATTTATATATCAATATCCCCTATTAATTTTTCCGTGAGGGCAGGTACCATAATACACAAAATAACATTAAAAATACCACACTCCCCCTGACAAACATGCATATCTTGATGTTGGAGGCAGCAGACCCCACCCAGGACCACTCACTCCCTGGCCATTGGAACATCTTCTCTAGGATACTTGTTCTCACAATGTGGTACAGGGAAACCTAATGTGACCCAATACAGGGCCAGCAAAGGTCTGGTAGGACTAGTAGAGTTGTAGTACATAAGCAGCTGAAACACCATTGGAGTCAGGTGAGATTTAAAGCAATAGAGCTGGATTCACACTGCTGCTTCTGTCAGTGTCTGTGGCACAGCCCATCCACAGCCTGCTGAATCCACAGACAGATAATTGAAAGTCATCAGTTTGTACCTTTGTACCCACCACACTCCACGGAAACACAGATGTATGAATAATTCATGATTCATTTATTTACACGTTTTTAACACAATTCACAGCCAAGAAGATGAGTGTAAGTGAACAAGGTTGACTCTTAAATCACCTCACAAAAAACTGTCACCAAATGAGAGGTTTCACCTGTCTCATTGTAGTGACAAACCCTTTCAGTGCTGAAAGCTGAACATTCCAGAGGTCTCTTATTTCAGTGTAAATGGCCAGACCATAAAAGCCTTCACAAGAAAGGGAAGGAGGCCCAGGCTACCTGAGGAGGTCAAGAGGTTTCCGCCCTGTGCTTGAGCATTGGGTGCTCCCTTCTGTCACAGTCCCTGCTGAGTGCCTCTTGGATCCCTCTTCCAAACCAGTCCCGATGAATCCCAAGCTCTGTGTCTGCCTGGACAGGTGATCCGACCTGTTGGGAAAAAAACCCTTTTTGATGGTGAGGTGAGAGCACTATGACACCTCTGCATGTGTTCCTAACGAGTTGCATAGAGGGTTTGGACTAATTGTGCCACAGGTAACCACCTCCCACATTGTCAGGGCTGAGGACTTTTGCTCAGTGCATTGGAAGCACTCCCATGAGACTGACCTGGGGGTCAGGGGGAACCCCTAAAGGTCACACACACCCCAGTACAACCCTGCAGAGCACAGCAAAAGCAGAGTCTTGCCTTGGTTGTCCCTTTCAGTGTCCGTCACGCCCAAACTAACCTTGAGACCGCGGAAAAGTGTCCAAGGCTCATCCCGCCTACCCCAGGCAGCGCCCGCCCAGCCGTGAGGGGGCAGCAGGCCCAGGGCAGCCCAGCACAGGCCACACGCCCGCTCCGCCCACACTGCGCGGGAAACTACAACTCCCAGCACCCCTCGGGGCCGGATAAAAGGCGGGGCCGCCCCTCCTCCCCGCAACCGCCGCTTAATTGACGTGCGCGGCGGCCACTCCGCACGCCGCAGGATGGCGATCCCCCCAATGGCGGAGGAGCGGGGGCGGGCGCTGCCTCACGTCGTTGCCGGGCCGGGCGGTGCGGCTCAGTGCTGCAGGCCGGGGGTTCCGTGGTGGGGCTGGGAGCGGCGCCCCCGGGCCCGCCCTGCCTTTCCGAGGCGCCTGCGGCGGTGCGAGACAGGTGAGGCGGGGGTGGGAATGCAGCCGCNTTTTATTTTTCACCCTGTGCCGCTCTTGGGGGCTCCAGGGCCTGTGAGCGCCGCTGCTCGGGCGTTAGGGCCCTTCCCGGCCGCTCCTGCCCACCCCTGCGGGGCGCGGCCTTTCCCCCTCCCCGGCGGCCGCCGGCAGCGCTGGGGGTCGGGGGGCAGCGGGGCCCCGGGCCCTTTTCGGCCCCTCCGCCTTCGGAAGCGAGACTGTGCGGTCCTTGCGGAGAGGCTGCTCGGCCTCCTGTGTTGATTGCGGGGTTACAAATTGCGTTTGCTGCCGAGGCCGTTCTGAGGGTGTCCTGAGAGAAACAAGTGCTGGGGAGGAGGCGGTGGCGTTCCCCCCCCTCTGCAGGGGGAAGGGCGGCTCGGCCCATGCAGGAGAGGCACCTGCGTGAGGCTGTTGGTCTGTCCTCCCGTTTCGTCTGACGAGAGGAGGAAAAGGAACGTTTCTGTCAAACCTCAGCGTCCTCTACCCCTCCATTACAGGACGGGAAAAGGCTCAATATCTCTTTTCCTTCTTCTGTATCTGATTTTTGGGTCTATTGGAAATAAGCTGTAGCCTCTGTCAGAGAAACTTTTGCACATGAGAGCAATATAGGAGCTTTTTTTTCTGACCAATCTTCATTTTTGGGGGGCTGTATGAAATAGGGTATCTGTCCAGCTGGAAGTTTTATATGTGTTATGTTCTCTGGGTGTTTTCTTAGCTCCTTGGTTTCATTTTGGATTTGTTATGTTTTTGGTGGTGTTGGTTTTTGTTTTTTTGTGTGTGTGTGTGTTTGGTTTTTTTGTTTTGTTTTGTGGTGGGTTTTTGTCGGTTTTTTTGTTTGTGGTGGGTTTTTTGTTTGTTTGGTCATAAACATGACTATAAATGTAACTGATTGGAGTAGGGAGGCTAGTGTAACTACTCTGGTAAGTTGTTTAGTGCTCTTCATCAAGTTTTTATAGTATAAAACTGCTTGACCTAATTTGGGTAAAACATAATATACTCAGCTTCTGTTTTAGCTAAAGCTGGTATAGTGTGTCTGAAAAGTTGAGAATCTTTAAAGGTGCTGGAAATATACATGTTAAGAAAGGTTTGAAAGTGTGACATGGCAGATTGCTGTGCAGTATGATAACAAAACCCAAAAAGACTTGTGATTTTTGATTGCTATGCACATCTCCTGACCACAGATTTTTTTAATTGCATGCTGTATCTTTGGTACTCTTTCCTGTACTTGGTGGAAACAGAGGTCTTAAGAGTGGAACTGAGAAGCAAAATCTTAAAGGTATAGCATACACCAGCATGTTTTTCTCTACAGAGAGAGGTTGGTGGATGTAGTCCTGCAAATGCTGGTGAGTTAGCTAGAATAAACTTTGAACTTCTGTTCTGAGGACAACACTACTTAAGTCCTTGGGAAACTTTAATGACAGGAACATTAACTGCATGTGCAAAGTTTTGCATATGAGAGGAAGGCTTTTCTGGTACTTTATCATTCAGCAGTGGTGTGATAGAAGGTTATTAAAAGTATTTGTTGGCTTGCTGAGTTGGTGTGCTACCTTTTCACATTAGAAAAGTTATCTGACTTTAAAAAAAAAAATATTAATTCTTGGGTTTTAAATTGCTGTCTGAATCCATCTTGCTACAGATGTCATCAGTGAGCTCACTAAGCTCAGCTGGAGTTAACTGATGCTTGTGGGTGAGGGGGGAGATGGATATAGTAACTGTATTGTCCAGTCTTGGGACTTTAGGGTCTGCTTTTCATAGTGACTGCTGCAGAGAGGAGGAACATATAGACCATATAATTTAATTTGGGCTATCCAGATCAGTGTGACAAATCGTATCATTAAATTGAGTGGTCCTGAGGTTTGAAGTAGGAAATCTACTTGAGCAGGAAATCTACTTGATGAGTGTATTTCTGCATGTGCAGAACTTGACCTCTGTTCTTGTGCACTACCAACTTGATCTGTGATGCATTCAAGAAAGTAAGCTTTGCTCTCTTTTTGCTGACCACTCTTATAGTTCAGGTAATGTTCAGTGAAGTTTTCCAATTAAGCCAAGAACATGTGGAAATCTATAGCCCCAGAAATTTGATTTTACAAGAAAAAAAAATGTTGCTGATGAATCATAACTCCTTCCATAGGAGTTTATTACTCTTAATAAATTCCAGTAGTCTGATTTGATTTAGAAACATGACTTTCCTGAGCTGGGTGGTGTTGATACTTAGGAACCTGCCTATTTATTTTGAAGTGGTTTTATAGTGATGAGCTTCGTTCTGTTTATTTATTTACAACTACCCTAAAATTTGAGCCATTAGCAACTAGAACATTTGTGCCTTATATATCTCTGTGTTAACTATAAAGAGAGCCTGCTCATGATGTAAAATTCTGAAAATTAAGGCATCTCAATACCAATGGTTCTCTCTGTCACTTAATCTGGGAAAAGGCTCTGTCCTGTGTTGCCTTTGAGGTCTGATGTGAGACCCTCTGAGACATGGCAGTAACCATGTAAATAATCTGTTCCTTGGTATCTTGGTAAAGTGTGTAAATTTTTTTGTTGGTAAGATAGCCTTAGCATGACATCTCCTACTGTATATTGCTTTGGTTTTATTCTCACCATAATATTAAAAATTAAGTTTGGGATTTTTATTGTTTGGTTGTGGGTTTTTTTCTTCTGTGATAGCTCTACTTGGACACTTTAACACTTGTGGTCCAAGAGAATCTATGCAACATTTTGTTTGGGTCATCTCAGGTACTTGTTCTGTATTTTTAACAGTTTCCAAAGATACTTTGTCAACAGTACTATTGTACTGGGTTGTATTCAGCTTAAATTGCTCTTCACAGCCTAGATCAAGGTCAGCATCTGGAAGACAGTTCTGCTATTCTTGTTTAATGATTTATTTCCTGTTCCCTCTGTTGTCTCTCCCCCACCTCTGCATTGTGTGTGGAACACAGGATAATTGTACCAAGCTATCAAGATGAGAACTTCAGTACTATGGCAGCAGCTCAGAACTTACTTCATACCTGCTTTTCACCTCTTCCCTCTTAGCACTTTGCACATGTGCAGTTACTGCAGAGTAGCTGCTGTACACTGGGATTCTCTTAGAGACCCACTAGCATTACTAAACAGAAAGTTCTTTGCTATTCCTCTCAAGCTGTTTGGCTCTCACCTGTTGGAAGCCAGAGATGGACTGGAGGAGGGAAGTACCTTTCCATATTTTCAGTTATTTGAAGGTGGCTGCTTATGATACAGTTGGCAGTAATTCCTGCCCACACAAAAGCATTGCTTCAGCAGTCAATCAGTTGTTCTTCAGTTAAATCATTCTTTGGGATGCCTTAGTGTTTTTCTGGTTTGCTTGCAAAGTAACTTACTGTGCTGTTTAGTTTAGGAAATGGGTAAGAATGACAGAGGCCTCAGGCCCAGCTGTGGATGTCTGGGGCTCAAATACCAAACTCTGAGACTTCCCCTCAGGCTTTGGACAGAAACTGGTGACTCAGGAATGGGAACCTTGGAGAGGGGAAGTATTTAACAGAGCAGGCATCACAGAAAGGTCATCTTCTCTCTCCTTTTCTTATAGGCTTGTAAGAACATCTTTCTCAGAGCCTGCAAGATCTGGGCTTTTAAACAGCGTGCTACCTAAGGAATACAAGGAGCCGATAATCGTTGCTTCCTTGCAATTTGCTTTATGGTATTTGTACCACTTTTTCTCTAGTTTTAGGTCAAGAAACACCATGAGCACAGTAAGTATTTTCCTACTCAGTGCAACCCTGATTCATAAAACGTCTTGTCTTTCATACTTCTATAAATGCATATTAAGAGTCTGTAGTAATTACACTGGAGCATAAGCATATTAAAACTTCATGTATCCTCATGTTCTGTGCTTGTTATGGTTTTTAATTCTGTAGGTGCTAGTAGTGGTTCAGGAATGCTTACAGTGTCAGCAAACCCCATTAGGTCAGACTGATTCAGACAGTGGGTTGGAAGCATCTGATAAAATTGTGAATTAGTCTCATTTGCAAACCACCCTGATATGTTTTTCCTTTGAGGTCCAACCGGTAAGAGATCTGGGCTGATGTCTTCTGATGTGATGCATTAGTTAGGAATGACCCATGCCACCATTTGATGCATATTGTACCCTTTCTGGGAAGTGTTTTCTGTGTGCTTGTGTGGTTTCACGGGTGCTGCAGATATGAGGGCCGTGTTGGTAATACTCTGACAGGGGACAAAGCCTCAGCATTTTCTTTTAGACCCAACGGAAGCGCCGGGGAGGAGCGGTGAACTCTAGACAAGCTCAGAAGCGTAACAGGCTGATGGCTTCTACTGCAGACATGGCCTCGGAAGCAGAGCCAATAGAACTTGAAGAAAGTGGTAAGCTGTCTTTTTCATCTGTTAAGAACATAAACTGCTTTCAGAGGGTTGGGGTCTCACTGTGCATTATTTGCCAGTTTTCCTCCCCTTTTCTGGGGAGGGAGGAAGGAATGTTGTGATTTTTAGGAGGCCTTTCGGATGGTGTATCTAAAGGGTAAGCCTACTGACAACTGTTTTGGTTTGCTGCTGAGGCACAGTACATTCACCACTGGTGATAGATGAGCTGTGTAAGAAAGCTACTCAAATGCTACTCAAGCACCTGAATGTTTGGTCTGATGAGCTGGGAGTCACTGCAGCTGCCAGTACAGATAATAAGAAATTAAGTATGGTAACTCCCAAGTTTTAGGGAGATAATTAGAAGTTTGTCATTAATAGTACCCCATTGCTCTTGAGAGAGGCCCTTGGTTGGTAAGTTTTTACAAGAAATTTCAGTATTTAAAAATTCTCCTTTAAAAAGCCTTGAAAAGGGACATGTAAACTGTCTTTTGAAATCCTAGGAAACGTCAAGAGTAACTCTTGGTCTTCAGGTAATTACATTTTTCAGTTTTTGCTGTACTTTTTGATTATGAAACTTCTGAGACGTTTACATTATGGTATTAAAACACTACATAGGATGTGATAGTTTTACATTCTGTGTGATAAACATTCTCCTATGTTAGATGAACAGTCTGTTTCTGTGTGCCTCCTACAACCTGTTGTCATACAACAGAATTCTATGAGGAGCTCAGCTGTTGTTCCTCTTCCATTGCCACATGCAGAAGACTCTTCAGGTCATGTGTTACATGTGATGTGAAATGTTGGATACATTCCTGGAGAGAGCAGGGGGAGGGTGAGGGTAACTCGGAGCTCAGAGGGTGAGAGCAGCAATTTTATTTCTCTGTGATCTCTGATCTTGATTCTAACATTGTGTTTTGTAGCTGGTGAAGAAGTAGTAGATCTCACATGTGAGTCTTCTGAACCTGTAGTCGTTGATCTAACTCACAATGATTCTGTTGTGGTAAGTAGTGAATGGCACTCAGATCTAATCTCTTGGTCAGACTAGTTTTGTATTGTGTTCCTTGCTAGAATCTGGCTGTATGGAGAAGCTGTAAATTCAAAGTTGATTTGTCAGTAAGTGAAAGCCACACAGCACAGGTCAGGTCAACACTGAAGTGGCTTTGGAGATGCAAGGTGCACTTGCAGATAGATAGTGAGAGGGTGTTTTAAAAGAACTTCTTGATCAGAATTTGGGAACAACATGTACCAGTCATGAATAATGTAATGTAAGAAGATGCAATGTGAATTTGAAGCTGTTCCAGACACATCAGTGGTATAGGCCAGGGATTTAACTAAAAAGTGAGGGATGTAAATGTAAATCTTTCATTCAAAACATGAAGTCATTAGCTGCAGCTTTGGTTTAAGGTTCTCCTGTCACAGTGATGACAAATACAGCTGTATGGTATGAACTAGTTCAGTTTACTACTCCACAAGGTCTTTTAAAAAAAGTCTACTTTTTATTTCTACTACTATGCTTAAAGGTAGAACAGCATTCAGTGCAGGCCATGGTGTGGTGTATAACCTCAGGTCTGGGGTTCCATTGCTGCTGGGCAGACCCAGAGACTAGCAACAGGAACAGCATGGAGCTCTCTCCTGCAGGGTGTCTCCTCCAGCCTAAATCAAATCAGGATTCTGAAGCTGGGGAGCAGGGAAGGGGGTGTTCAGATGAGTTGGCAGCTGCCTCAATTTTTATGCCTTTGCAACAGCATGAACAGAAACAAAAGCAACCACTTATTTTCAGAGCAGCAGCTAATTTACAACAACTTGTAATGTTCTTAATCAAAATGAGAGCTCTCCTGCCATTCTTAGCTTATATTATAACTGTGTAGCTTAGCTGGTGTTTTTAACACTAGGGGTACACACTGAAGTCTAATTGTATTTTCTTTTCTCTCCCCATATATACTGATGCAAGATTGTTGAAGGTGAGTTGACATTTTACAGTTAATAACAGAATTGTCCTAAATGGGTATTTTTTTATTTTCTGGGGAACTTGAGCAGCATGTATCAGAAGTGCATTTACCAAAAGGCAAAGGACATTGCTGAAGTACAGTGTCTTAAAGAATGGATCCAGTCTGTTTTTGATAGCTGCTATCAGAGCTTGTGGAAAGAGTCTGAAATAAAATACATCAAAGCTGCTCAAAATATATTTTTTTTCTTTTCCAGAATAGAAGTTCTCTAAGACCAAAGTTGATGCTGATTTTAATTAGCACTGCAGTACCTGCTTTGAATAAGAAAATGTTGAAAAGATTTTTTTAGGTGGTAGTGCAGTAAAGTAACTAAAGAGGAAAATGATTTCTGGTCATGGTGTCCTCTTTCATTACCTAGTCTAACGCATTTCTCTTGTAGTACTGACAAGTATTATCAAGTGTGGAATTGTGTTTTTTGCTTAAGGTGTTGCAGTAGTTATAGGTATGAAGAAGTTAATCCTTTCTTCCTTTCATATCTTGTTCTGACTAAGTATCTGAGGTGTATTAATATGGTGTTAGGTGCTTACTTTAGAATGTATTCTGTGGTCTGAATGAAGTGAGAGTCACTAAAAAAATACTTGCAATTTAAATTGTAGCTTAATGAATATGCAGGAAAAAACTTGAATTTCATGACTGTTAATGTAATCTTAATTGATTACTGCTTGAATAGTGTTACATGAACACTGGAGCTGCAAAGATAATTATTGCAAGTTGGTTTCTAATTGTTAAAAAGCAAACAGCAGTAGTTTAACCTTTGGATTTACACACCAGACAATAGAAATTTTAAAAATGTTCTTTTATCTTGGGCAATATATATCTAACTCAGGAGGAAGATGATGAAAATGTCTAAGATACTGCTGAAAGTGTTATGATTTCCAAGTATGACTCTTTTAGGAGTAATTTATAGAAACTGCTTTTCAGTAGAGATGCTTGGTTTGAAACAAAGAATGGAACAGTTTAACATCATACAGGATAGAGCAGGGATAACCCACAGAGCTCCATAATTTACATATTTCAGTTTAAGCATCTCTTCCATCACTTTGAAAGTTTGTGAACAAAGTGCTCTTGTGTTCTACCAGGCTGCTTTGTTGTGTGTGTGCTATCTCCCCATGCTACTTGGAAACTGACCTTCAGTCATCTCATACCACACAGCAATTGTTGCAATTTGCCAACACAGTATGGTAGCATTCTTTGTTAGTAAAACCAGCAGAGGTAACTTTCCTTTATAGAGGAGGTTCATTCACTGGTAGTGTAACCATATCAAATGTATGAATTGGAGAATCTCTAAGGTCTGTTTTAGAGACTTGTAGGATGTAGAGCGAATGTGTTCTGTCAATATGTGGCAGAATATTGACAATGTCTGGAAATGTTTGGCCTTAATGTTCAGAAAGCTAGTTTGTTTGAGACTGCTTTTAACCCAACTGAATGTCATCCATTTAAAATATGAACTGTTACAAACTATTTTATGATCAAGTTTAAGGCATCGTTCTGGTGTTATACGTATTACATCTGACTTACCAAAATTAAATTACAGAGAATCAGCAACAAAGGAGAAATCTCAGGCTAAGAAGCCAGCGACAGTCAGACAGCTGTGTACTGAGTAGTGATGATGAGGATGAAACAAGAGATAATGATGTGTATATGACAGATAAAGTGTCTCGAGAACTGGGACCACTGGAAGATGAAACTGCAAGTTCCAAGTATGTATGCCTTATGTATCTATAGAATATATATTGCCATAGCCTGGCTTGTCTTTGAAGTCTTAACTTACTCTTATTAGTCTCCACAAGTAGTGACTACAACAATCTACTTCACGTGATGACTAAATGATGGTGCTTGCACTTCAAGATAAAAAAACCCAACCCAAGTCAGACAACTTTTCATACAAGCTTACAGATGAGCGTGGGGAATGGCAGGGAAGGAGGATTAGTCACAGGCTGTAGCTCCTGATGTGTTGCCTTTACTTTGCATGCAAAGCTCTAGTAGTGGTGTTAGATACAGAAATGCTTTTAGTGGTGTAGATAAGGCTTAGTATCACAAGACCCTCAAGCAGCAGCCTAGTGAATCCCAGTAAAAAGTGTTATTCACTGACTGCTTTGTGATGCACTGTACCTGCTGACTGCCTTTTTCTGTTGGGAGTGGTAACTCTTCTTCCCAAGGTATACCTGCTCAGTGATTGTGGAGGTAATACTCTTATGGCCAGTGTTTGTTCTGTCCTTGGAAGTCATGGAGGTCTGGTACATTTGTATGTGATGTGGTGGTTGCTGTTCAGGTCAGGTGCCTGCATGGTAAAGAGCCTGTTCTGCAGAAAAACAGTAAACTCCTGCTGTAGGAGCATGCAATTATGTTAAGACATGCAATATGTTAAGACTAATCAAGTGAAGTTGGCTGTCCATGGGACTGTGGGAGACAAAGACCATCACAATTGTAGTATAAATGTTTGTTTTTAAGTGTTGGGGGGGGAACACAGGTTTTATTAAAACTGGTGTGCTTTGAACCTTATAGATTACTGGAAGACAATGTAGGTGGGAACTTGAGTATGGAAGTTTTGGGTGTCTAGTCTTAAATATGCCATCTAAAGGGCTTATACTATTCTAAAACAGTGAATTTTGCTGGTGGATTGTAGTATTTTAAAATTTGGGTCAAGTATGATGGTGAATAAATACCAGTTAGTCAATACAATGAGTTTCCTTCAGTGTCAAGCTTGTCTGTTAAAGAATGTGCCTTCCTAGTCTGTTTAGGTAAGACTGAAACAACTCACTGCTATGGCATGTAACATTAACAGAGATTCTGGTGCTGGAGATTGCCACAGAGCCATCTGCAGTGTTACTCTAGTGTTAGGCTGCTCTTGCTTACATGAAGGTTAACATCAATTGTAATTTGTTACTGAGTTGGTATGACAGCTGCTGCCTAAACAATTTGAGTAGTAAAAATGGGAGAATTATAGAAGTTAAACTGTCTGTAAAACTAGGGGTAGATGTTAGTAGTGCTCACTCCTTGAGTTCAAGCTTACAGGATAAGGGATAACTTGGGCTTTCTGTCACAAACTCTTGCTTAGCATAACCAGTGACATAATAAAGTCAAGTGTTTAGAGTAAGGATTTATGGAAACAAATTACGATGATTGCTTAAAATGGAGACTGATGTGTAAATAAAAGCAGCAGGAAGCTGCTTCTGACAGAGAATGCTACTCAGCACTTTTGGTCTCTTACACAGAGTAGGTATGTGTGTTACTGCATGTCTGTGCCACAGGGCTGTCCTGAAGCCAGGAGAGATGCCTCTGTAACCACCACAGCCAACAAGTTGGATCTTTCCTTCTCTGAACTGGAAAGTTATTTGTTAATAGTTCTTCATCTTAGTGTGTTCCTGCCCTGCATTTCACAAGGAATAAGTTCTAGGATGAATGTTACTGAGCTAACTAAATATACCAATTATTATATTGCTCAATTAGAATAGGGGACTTTTTCATTTCTGACAAGCTCTTTTATTTGTAGAAAGAACAGCTATGTCTTTAATGAAACTTTTCTTTATGAGCTGTTGAAGATTAATATTGCCATACATGTACTGCACAGAGCTAGAAGTTGTTGATACTTGTAATGATAGAGCAAGGTGAAAAACTGCATCTTTCCCTGATGAATACTTTCCCCATTCAATGCATGGTGAAATTAATGAATGGATGTTCTCTCTGGTTTTGTCATCTCTCCCACAAGGCCGTCTGGTACCGTTAGCTGTCCCATTTGCATGGATGGCTACTCAGAGGTAAGGATCCCTATGTCACCATTTCCATTGTTGTTGGAGGGAGAACAGGGCAGAGGGTGAGATGTTCAACTCTGGGTTACCTGAGATGGTCAGACATCTGGCTTCAAGTGCAGACCTTGGTCTGAAGGTCAAACTAGCTTGTAAGCCAAAGTAATTTCTTTGTGGTGTGCATAGAGGGAGAAACATTTGCCAAGATGGCACTGAAAGATTTTGGGTTCCTTATGACTGTAGTAGTCATCTACTGAATGCAGGTACTCCAAGTCCTACTTGGCTGTTGCCAAGAGACCAGCAAAGTTGAATTCTTTACTACAAATACTCCAAGACCTTTTGTGGTTTCTTTTCTTTCAGATTGTGCAAAGTGGACGACTGATTGTGTCAACAAAATGCGGCCACGTCTTCTGCAGTCAGTGCCTCCGTGATTCCCTTAGGAATGCCAACTCTTGCCCAACCTGTAGGAAGAAACTCACTCACAGACAATATCATCCCATTTATATATGAGTACTTCTCTTTCTCAGGACAGACTCAACTGGATTTTGGGGGAAAATGTCATGTTTCCAGTGCTCTGAAAAACTTTTTTTTTTTTTTTTTTTTTTTTGAGAATAACTTGTACGTATATAGACAGCTTTTTTATGGTCCAAGCTGCTCCTTGTTACATCCCTGGTTATAAAGTTAAATTTGAGACTGTTAAGCTAGATCAGCAGCCTGTGTCAGAGAGGAAGCAGCTAATCCTTTTCCTTCGACCTTTTTAATGCTTAAATAAGAGGGGTCTGACTTTTGTTCCATCTTACTCTTTCCCACCATCGCATACAGATATGGAGTAATTACCTTTGAAAATACAAGTGAACAATTTGCTGTTTCAGGACACGGTTTTTGTGCTCTGAGATGCTCATGACTGTTGCTTTCTGCTATACCACCTTTGTCCAAGTAGAGTAAGTTTTGTAACGATGGATTGTTTTATCATAATTATCAAAATTTAATTGACAGTCAGAGTCATGCAATAAAATAGCCTGCTGTTAACCAGCAATCAGGTATTTTAAGCAGAAGGCTTGAACATGTAGTTGTCTTTATGAACTCCATGAGATCTGAAGGACATAGACAAATTGCAACATGTACAATGTGAAAATATTACTTTTAAATATTTAAACTGCCACGAATTTCTGTATTTGAATCACAACACAATTTATTTTCTAACTGGATGAGATGGTCTCTTGAATTTACTCTTCTATAGGCTCTCTCCTGATAACTAAGGAGGATGTGTCTTCTCTAGGCTTGTTAGTGATGAATAAGAAGCAAATTGTATGCTTTTCTCTTGTCAGCTGAATACCAAACTACCTACAGTTCTTGTTGGGGTATTGAGTGTACCCAGCATAATGCTTAAAGTTCAGTGTGTTCACTTCCCTGTTCAGTCGTACTGACACCTGACTGGTTTTAGCCTGGTGCCTAGGTTTACAAATTAAGTAGTTGTATTGCCATGAGTTTAAAAACTGAAGGCTTTAAATGTTGTTTGGTAGCAGTCTCTACTTGGCAGCTTTTCTAGAGAAAAGTTTAATCTTCCTTTGCCCTGAGGGTTGTCCAAATTTCTTTAAATGTGGATTTTTAACAAAGAGAAGTCAGATATGTGTCCCAGGAGAGAGTATTTCTCTGCAGCAAGGCAGGAATACACAGGTCTATGCATCGTTATCCAAACACTGTTGGGTTTTTTCCAGGACTGAATTACAAATGTCGACTTCAACAGTGAAAATCTGCAAGCAGATACGGAATACCAGCTGAGGATTGTAGTAATTAAATGTAGGTAAGATTCTTAAAATCAGTATTTAATGAGCCACATGCAGTAGCTGCATCTATGAGGGTTCAGAATTCATCCCTTTAAAAAAAGTCTAAAATGAAACCAGATTCCTTTTGGCAGGTGGTTGATTACAAAAACCACTAAAAGCATCTCTGTCTGTACCGGTGCAGTGCAATTGTTGGATGTGTTGAGTAAACCCTGCAGTCTGATGTCTGCTAACAGTCTGAGGGATCTGTAGGAAGCTCTTTTTTACTCAGATCTTCTGATTAGCTCTCAAGCTCTGTATTGAAGATTGCAACCCCAAAGTAAACAGTTTTTTATTAGGATGTCTAGGGGTGTTTCTGGGTGTAGTAATAGTCAGATCTTTGTTCCATGAAAGCTGTCTTAGGTAAAGCAGTACCTTCCCCACGCTGGTTTGGATTATCTTTGGTTCAGCCCTGCTCCCAGGAGTAGGCAGTGTGGCAATATGGTAACTACTAAGAAGTTACACACTTGTTACTTTATATTCCCACTAGTAATGCAAACTACAAGCAAGGACCACAGCAGTCTCAGGGTAGCGTGGTGGCAGCAACGGCTGGAATTTGGGTCCCAAAAAAGACTATGAAACAGAAGTAAGGATTGCTTAAAACATTAATTTTATGAAGAAAAGCAGACCAACATTAAAACTGTCAAGATACTTAAGGACCACAGAAATAGCTTTCTCTCAGTAGCTTAAAAAAGGAAAGAAAAAAATGTGACCAATTTTTCTTGGGTGGCTACTGCACAAGAGGGACAAGAAGAGGATGAAAATTACCTCTGGGGATGAGGGTGAGTCACATTTCTGTGTGTCTTTCACAGTGTACTAGCCATAGCCTAAAATGACTTTGCACAACTTCCTCCATGTAAATATCACTTTATAGTTTGTGTCTCAATAAATAGATCTAATTGAAATTTAGATACAACAAACTATGAAATATTTAACAGAAGTTTTTAGCTTTTCTGTTATCTGTGAAGTGCCACAAATTTTGTGCATCTCAAAATTAATTTTAAGCTCTCAGTACACAGAAAAAAAACTTGCGTTACTTTTTTTAGAAGGAAAAAAAGAGGTGATAGGTAATATAAAGATTTTTTTTCATTATGTAAATGTATGTCTTGTTGTATATAGTTCAAATTTTCCTGTATTTAATTGTATTCATGTCTGTCTGTCCCATCTATGTTGGACTCTGCTGGTAGGCAAACAGTTCTTTCAACAGGTGGAAATAAAAAACTACCAATTTGACCAATTGGGAGCACTTTGTCCTTTTAATCATACTGTAGTCATTAATTTGGGGGGGAGAAAAAGCAAAAATCCCCAAGCCTTGCAGTTTTATTGGCCAGTGTGTGTTGTGTGGGGAAAAGAAGAAAGGTGTTGCCTGGAGGGGATAGCAGGGTGCAGCCCTGCTCAAGACTGGGCACAAGGGGGATGCAGAGGTGGGCTCATGAATGTGGGGAACCCAAGGGGGGCTGGCAGCTCATATTTAAAGGGTGTCATGGTGTTGGGCTGTCTCCCTGCTGCTGAATTGTTCACAAAGCTCATGGTCCTGTTGCCATATACATGTCAAGAGTAAAACACCATGCTGGAGAGAGGTTGAGGAGTGCTGAGGAGAGGAGCCAGGCACATAGTGGTTTAAAAGTGATTATGAAGTTTATTTCATTTCTTCTTCAAGAAAACTAAGTAGATGCTGTAGTTTGCCTATTTTGTAGTACTTCAAAATGAGTGTGTAAAGAAAGCTCCCATGGCCTGGACACAGGATGTTATGGAAATAGATGTGTAGGTGAGCCTTCCACTCAGGGTGGAGGAGGCTGAACATCAGTTCCTGGCTTTGGTCATCTGCATCCCAAATGAAAACATAAGATAATTTGCTCATGTATGCTAGAAAAACTCTTGAGATATTGTGAATGTAAGCGTAGATAACTAAAATTTCCTGTCATGTAGCAGAAATCTTCAAATGATCCAAGACTGAGCTTCACACCTGGGAAAGGAGTTACACATAACAGTTGTGAAAATATCATCTGTTGTGACCAGAATCTGCCTGGCCTCACTGGTGGGTAAGTCTGGCACAGAACATGGAGTCTGTGCCATTTTAGAAGATGATAGAATATTTTCCACTGGAAGGGACTTAAAACAATCCTCTAGTCCAATCATCTGAGTTCAGGGCTGACCAAAACCTAAGGCATACTAAGTGTATTGCCCAAATGCCTTTTAAGCCCTGACAGGCTTGGGGCATTGACTGCCTCTCTGGGAAGCCTGTTACAGTGTTTAGTCACCCTCTTGGTAAATAAAGACTTCGTAAGATCCAGTCTAATCCTCCCTTAGTGCAGCTTTGAACCATTCTCATGTGTCCTATCACTGGGTAGCTGGGAGGAGGGCTCAGCACCTCCTTCCCCACTTCTCCTCTGCAGAGAGCAATGAGATCTCACCTCATCCTTCTTTTCTCCAAACTAGACAAGACTGGAGTCCTCAGCTGCACCTCACAGGACATACCTTTCAGCCCTTTCATCAGCTTTCTTTCCCTGGACATGGTCAGGGACCTTCACATCTTTCTTAAATTTTGGGGCCTATCCAATATTTTTTTACAATAACTTGTATGTATACAGACAGTTGGATTTTGGGTTTGTTTTTTTTTATGGTCCAAGCTGCTCCTTGTTACGTCCCTGGTTATAAAGTTAAATTTGAGACTGTTGTTAAGCTAGATCAGCAGCCTGTGTCAGAGAGGAAGCAGCTAATCCTTTTCCTTCTACCCTTTTAATGCTTAAATAAGAGGGGTCTGACTATTTTGTTCTCTTACTCTTTCCCACCATCACATACAGGTATGGAGTAATTACCTTTGAAAATACAAGTGAACAATTTGCTGTTTCAGGACACTTGGTTTTTGTGCTCTGAGATGCTCTTGACTGTTGCTTTCTGCTATACCACCTTTGTCCAAGTAGAGTAAGTTTTGTAACGATGGATTGTTTTATCATAATTATCAAAATTTAATTGACAGTCAGAGTACTGCAATAAAATAGCCTGCTGTTAACCAGCACTCAGGTGTTTTAAGTAAAAGGCTGGTTACACACATTGGCTGTTGAAGCATCCTTGCTGCTTCAGTTAAGCCACAGGTCTGTTTCTGCTGAAATATGGGGTGCATCAGAACTGCTCTCTGCTCTGCAGTCAGATTTGATGCTTGAAGCATGCAGCCAGTGCCAGAAAGCTGTTTGCACTTCAGGTCTGATTCCAGATACCATTTTTGGAAAGGACAAGGGATAAATATGAAAGTTGAAGTCCAGGACCAGAGAAGACCACTCCTGGGCCAGGAATAGAGATAAGAAGCATGGTCCAGGATTTAGGCATACTGTGTAATCTGTGGGGAGGTTGCAGTGCTGCAGTGTCTGGGATGCAGGCTGAGATGAGGGAGGAGAACAGTCCTGCAGCTGGAGTGGAGACTACTATGGAATGGGAACCAGTCCTGAAGCTTCATGAGCCATGAACTGGAACTAGAGAGTAAAGTGCTGAGACACAGCAGCAGCTGAGCAGTGTGTGAGCAGCCAGGGGGCAGAGGGGAAGGTCTCACAGAGGTGGTGATACAGCTCTGGGGTGATGCTTCCAGGTGATGTAATGTTATCTACAAAGCTTTTGTTAACTGTAGAAACACATGTCCTTGCATTATGTCTGATACACACTTGGTGGCAGTGAGTGCTAATTTCATGTGTTTGTTTAAATCTGTGTTATTTTCTAGGCTGAGAGCATGAAATTGAGCTTTTTGGCTTGTGGGGATGTTTTACCCTCCAAATATATTGTCACATTATCTCTCTTTTTCCTGGTAACGTGAAACCCAGCTTGGTCATTTGTGTGGTGCTCTGTTTCATCTGAAGACCAAATTGATAACAGTTTTTACAGTTGACTTCGAGCCTGCTAACAGGAGGTGTTGTAGGACTTCTTTATGTTCTTTGACATCCTAAGTCCTCCTCCAGCTTCTCTTTGAGGGGTCTAAGGAAGCAAGAGGAAGGCCCCCTGTTCTGGGACCTCCCAGAGGAGAAGAGTGCCATCTGTACCAAGGGGAGTCTCTGGTGCTGTGTCCAGATACAGTCCTGGAGTTCTTCCCCTTGACAAATCACCTCAGAGAGGGGTCCCACCCATGCTGGTGGTTGAGGGTGAATACAGACATAGTTCATTGTATGAGATGGAGGTCTCTAAGACCCTCTCAAAAAGATACTGAGGTAGTTGCAACATCTTTCATTCAGTAAAGTCCTTGATTACACCAGCAACATAAACCTGAAAGCCTTACTTCCCACTTGTAACTGCTGTCCATGCATTCTGGATTTAGACCTGGTGTAATTTTATGCTACCTTAAGGTTGTAGGTGAGGCAGTTAAAAGCAGATACATTATGAATGAACTTGTGAATGGGGAACTGCTTATTTCTTAAACTGTTTCCTGTTTCCTTTTTCAAATTGCATGAACAAATCATTAAAAATCTTGAACAGAAAAGTCACATGATACTGATTGCATATAGAGGAAACAGAGGTCAGGGGATGAATTATCTCAGAGGTCTGTCTATGCAAGCAATTGCAAATGTTCATTTTAAACACATTTGAATTATTTATATGGAAGCTTATTTCCCAAGGAGGGCACAAAATGCATTCACATGTAGTAAGTCATTCTCCTTGCTTCCTGGGGAATGCCAGGGACTTCTGCTTCCTCTAGCACTACTTTATCCCTTATTTCCTTTAACAAGTGTTCATCACTGCAATATCTGCTCCAGTACCCTCTGCCCTTTGCAGTCCCTGGTGGCAGACATGGTGAAAGAACTCCCTGCTCAGTGCCCTCCTCTCCTGTAGAGAATCTGAAGGTGCCAGATTAAATATTCTCCCTACCACAAGGTTCTCAAATGAAGCAAAGGCTTTGCTGTGCTCCATGAATTCATGCTCTTCCTGATGGCAGAGATGTATAGCAGTGGAGCCTCCTGGCTCTGGGGGATGCAATAGATGGAGCAGCATTATTTTTTATGCAAGCTCCTGTGTAGCTCTCTTTGCATATCTTCATTTGCAGCATTGTGACAAGTGGGCACTTGATATTAGTGTGATTAAAAGTGCACACATTGCAGTGGAGGGGAGCATGTAAATTAGGCATTAAAACTGCTGCAAAGAGGTGGTGTGCTGTGGCGTCGTTCTTTTTTTTTTTTTTTTGCCATAAATTACCCATAAATCTCATTCCAGTTTTTGGTCCGTGGAGGAAGGGTATGAAGCTGTGGCTATTTCAGTGACCAATGTTCCAACACCATTTCCCCAGTCTGTTTATTTATAGCCACAAAGATCTAGCTTATTTCTAATTAATTCAGCAATTGAAATTTTAGGCATGGATCATGCATATATTTGTGCCTTCTTCCTCACTGGAGTGAAGACAAAATGAATTTTAAAAATAGCCTGGGGTGAAGGTTTAAGTCATTCATTTAACAAGGCTCTTTAAAGGCTTCTTTTCTTACCTGCCAAATTATAGGATGGTTATAATTTGTTTAAGTCTTTTGACATTTAAGGAAATGCCTGCTGCACACCGAGGCATTAGCACGCCTCAGCCGAGCAAATTGAGCGTGGGGCGGCGGGAGCAGCCAGGGCTCCGCTGGGGAAGAGGCCTCAGGAATTGCAAAGAGCTAATTAGAAGAGATTCTTGCAAAAGACTGATTTTCCAACACTTCTGGCTAAAGTGTATTTGAAGTGCTTTTGTCATACCGAGGGCTCTCTCTCAGTAGAGTTCATTAGGTTTGCCGTGCAGTCTTTCTTTTATTTTTGCCTTTCCCTACGTCTTGTACCTCACAGAGAGCTGCACTGCTCAGCTGTGTGGCTGTCACTACCACTCAGAAGTAAAGGGGACTTCCCACTGGAGGTGCTTGGACCCTAAAACCAATTTTTTTTATGGTGGGTTTTTTATTATTTCACCAGCAAAAAATCAGACAGTTCCATAAACTTCTACAGCCATCTTGCAGAAGCTGCAAATCATCTTCCAGAGCCACTGCAGGAGGGGAGAAGAGGGAAGTGATTTACAGCTTGAGGAATCCGACCTGGTTCCCCACACCAATAACGTGGAGTCAGGCAGAGCCTTTGCCTTGGAGCTTCCTCTGTGGTGAACACTGGGTTTGCCAAAAGCTGGGGATGTGGAGGAAAAAGGCTGGCACCCAGATCTGTTGCCACCCATTCCTGCTGGCAGCAGTGGGGGTTTCACAGGTTTCAGAAATCTGTTCATCTGAAGAGATGAATGAGCTAATTATGTTGGGTGCACAGAAGCTCCTTGGAAGTGTCAGGGAAGGAGGATGGACTTGATATGAAGGAGATGGAAAGTAAAGCTGTGTATACTTCTGTTATACTTCAGCATTGCTACCTAGACACTCTGTAGGATTTTATCAGATTTCTCTTTCGTACCTGCTAGGATGCCTATAATAGGCTTGTTTGGATACGATTTTGAAAGCAAATTATGCATTTATATATCTATACTATCCTATACACTGATTTTACAGCTGAACTTGAAATGCTTAGATATTCTAGACAGCAGTGAGAGTATAAGTTTTAATCTCTGCCATGCCTCTGGACTTCCACATCTGAATTAGCAAACGTCCACAAGCCTGCACCCTTAATATCTGAGAGATCCCTGGGGTAACATCTTGTGTTTATAGCCTGTGAAACATTTGAGGTCCTGGGCTTGTGTCCTACACACCTTGCAGGAGAGACCATCCAATACCAACCTGCTCTCCATGAAGGAAGCTGTGCCCTGCTGCTGGATTTCTTCTGGAAAAGGATCTTGTCCCAAGTGAGAGCACCTGAGAAATGTCCCCTTGGATGTATTGACCTCATGTAGAGGAGGAGGTGGCAGTGCAATGGGGGGGACTTGGTTTCATGCCAATTCTTTGGTGATTTGAGCCATGTCTTTCTATTTTCTGGTTGTGGAAATAATGAAAACATATAAATAGAAAAGAAAAAAAAAGAAATACACTGTTGGTGGGTGCTGTACCATTTTGGTGTGGATACACACCCTAACAGAGTCTGGAATTAGTTTTTCTAAACAAAATCCAAAACGTATGTTCATGTAGCCAAGCTTATGTTGTAACCAGATATTGTTGGAATGCTGGGGTTTAAGATTTTGTTCATTAAACATCAATAATGAAACTTGATTAGAAATGAATGTGTTTCTAATTTGAATTTGAAGAAATTAGTGCTGAATAGCAAATTTTTCAGTGTTGTGAATAATTATACCTGCAATTATTAAATACTTGCTATTAAAGCAGATGATTAAGCTGGCAATTCCCATTAAAGCTGCATACTGATAATATTAAGGAAGCCAAGAGAGAAACAATGGAGATGATTAGGGATCTTGGTGAGATATATGGAAGAAGATTTCATTTAGCCTAATAAGGAAACTGTTACAGAGGATTTAAGACAAGTATTTAGTATATTGAAGTATGTTGCAGTAACAGGCCCCATATGAGAGGAAAGGGAATGTTCAAGGTTAAAGGCAAATGTTAAAACCTGTTATTGGGGTTCTTTATTTTCCTTAGCACTCAATGTAAAAATTATATTTATATTTACATTTATATTTATATTTACATTTACATTTATATAGCGCCTATCACCATATTGATAAACATTCTTTGGAACCACTCTGACAGCTGTCACACCAATATCTTTCCTTGTGGTTTTTACACACACAGTAAGAGCAGAAATGCCTGACCAATGCAGAAGTGAGCAGATAAACAGCAAATGATCCAGAAGGCCAGTTTGAATTCAGCACAAAACGTAGTGGTAGAGTCTGCTGGGACCCTGTTAGAAGCTTCCCAGCTCCTGGAAGCAGCTGATGCTGGAAAGGGAAATGCACAGCCTGGTGTAAACCCTGATGAGGCACTCAGTGCTGGCCACCTTGCAGCACAGGGGTGGTGGTTCATGCCTTAATGTTGCTCCTCTTGGTTGCAAATCCTGCTGAAGCAGTAGAAGATCCTCATTGAAGAAAAAATCCTGAAAATATCTATAAAGAAAGTGAATAAGGCCCCTCTTGGAGTTTACTTTCTGGGCAGCCTAGAAATGAAGGCTTACCAAGAAGCATCCTCATTCACAATTAAAATATTTCTCTTCAAGATCTAAGGATTTTCTTTGAAAGCATTTTTATTTATAATCTTGCTATCCCAATGCAGGACACTGCTATTCTCACACACACTTCTTGCTTACTGCCCCACATCATAGCACACAGGGTTTGTAAGTGCCTGTGCTGGCCCCACAGAGGAATTCCTCCCCTCCTAGCTTTGATTTATTTCAATTCATGCTGATTTTAATTCATATTGATTTTGTTGTTGTGCTAATATCTCTGTCAGATAGCTGAGCACCCTTCAAGGCAGTGACTGGTGAGCAGCAGTGTCTCCCTTGCCATGGTCTGACCCCAGTGAATTAGTTGTGGCTTTGCCAGTTGCATCACTGCTGTGAACCAGTCCAGGAACAATGGACAAGCCATTCCTCTCATCCTCTGGCTGAGGTAGGACAAGAGTCTGCCAAAACCCTGAGGTACTGCCAAGGTACTGCCACTGCACCAGCAAAGCCTCACTCTCCTACTTGGGAGGGCAAAACCCAGAATACACACATACATCTATATTATTCAGAAGATAAGACCACCTCAAAAGCTATTTTTTCTGAGAACCCTGTCAAGAGCCAGCACATTTGGTTCTTATATATGCAACTGGTAATGCAAAAAGGTCAAAATGCAGGAAGGGAGCTTCATGGTTGTCCTGTCAGGACAACAGGGATTTCCCAGTGCTGACTGTTATAGGATCATATGGATTTGTCCCTGACTGAAGGCAGCTTCTGGTGCCCCTGGGCCAGTGAGGATTTGAGAGCCCGTGTTATAAATTCACATTATCTTTCATTCCTGGAGGTAAGGAGCTAGTTGTGCTTAAGTGATGATCCATTCTGTTTACTCCAGGGTCTGTGAGGGAAATGCTGCTCAGAGATCAGGGATGAGCAAAGCAAAACCTCATCTTTTCCAAATGACCTCAGGTCCAGTGGAAAGATTAATGGGCAGCATTGGGATGTCTCCATTACACAGATCTCCACCTAATGGTTCCAGCTAGACTGAATTATTTTCTTTCTACTGCTGTAGAGCAGATGCAATTCTACAAGAGGAAAAAACCTGATATTAACTTTCAAAAGGATGGTGATTTGGGCTGAAATAAAATTTCTGTGGTTGACAATATGTGCTGGAGTTATAAGATCAAATAGTGAATTACTTAGGAAATTGCTACAGGGAGGTCTTTGAAGCAGTGAATGGGGGTAAAGTGTGCTGTAATATATTTAGCAACTGATAATGCAAATTGCAGAAGAAGAGAGGAGGACAGGAAAATAAATTAACTCTCTAAAATGTTGTTGAGTATTTATGGGGAGGTAATAGGTTTCCTGACACTTCTTACGAGAACCTGATTGTTAATCATGGGGTCCTGGAGAAATGCCAATTCAGGTAATTGCACTCTCAGCCCACTTTCTGGCTGGATGCTGCTGGCTTGTGGCTGCTCCAAATCTTCCACCACCCAGGGAAGCAATTCCCACCTCACTTGTGCTCTCAGGCCATCTGAAAGCTGACCCTCCTGAAGTTCTCCTGGTGTTTTTTTAAGACCCTTAAAGATCAAGGAACAAATGTCTGTATTTTTGCAAGATGTGTGCTGGTGCTTCCCCTCTGCTGAGCCATGGTCTGACCTGTGCAGGGCTGGGAGCTGCAGAGAAGGACTCAGGTGCCTTCCCTGGCCTGACATGGCTGAGGAAGTGATGGGCCCCGTTCCTGAGGGGAAATGTGCTAGCAGTCCTGAGGGTTTTGGAGCTCATGGGAATCCAGATCATTAAAGTGCTGGTTGCCACTATCTCCCTGAAGGGTATGGGCTGCAAAGTCACTGCTTCAGCATGAGAAAGCCCTTGGGAGCAGCTCCTGTGAAAACATCCCTTGGCCATGAGAAAGCAATTTGTCCCCTTCCTCTGGCTGGGTTGTGTTTTTTCCCCCCACTGAACTGCTCTGCCTGCTGCATCTGCAGCTTCCCACCCCAAACCACTTGATGCTTTTTGCAGCAGATGTGCTTTTTTGGAGAAGATGAGAGGAGGTGGGGGGGACACCTCCAGGGTGCAAGCAGCTCTCACCCAGGCTGGAGAAGAGGGTGTGTAATTATGGGTGGCCAAGACCTGCCAGATGAACACCCATCCCTGCACAGGTTGGTTAGAGATGGGGAAGCTGAAGCTGTAGGATGGTGTCAGTGTGGCAGATAGAGGTGGAGGATGGGTTATGAAGGAAAGTTTTTTATTTCCATGAGCTCTGCTCCTTGCAAGTGATGGGTTCCTGGATCAGCTGCAGTTTGGTGGGGGTTGTAATTAGAGTCAGCTGCTCTTCAGCATTACACATCCTGGTAGATGACTTTGAATATGGCACTTTTGTGACTTTTACATTGAAATTCAGTCAGTTTTACATTGCTGTATCTATGAAACAGGCTGACATATCTGCTTAGGTCTAGATAGGATTAACTGGAAGGTAATGTAACTCCTGAAAGCCATGAACACTGAGCTGTGTGTTTGCCTTAGTTGAGGACTGACGGGTTCCAAAACACTCTCACTCCTTCTGCAGGCAGCCAGGCTCTGCAATGGACACTGTCTTTATTTCCTGGATGGATTTAAAAGTCTCTTAACCTGAATCCTTTATATTCTCTACAGCCTGGTCACTGTAATGCATCTTCAGTGACTTCTAGCTCTCCAGGGTCACCACACTGTACTTCATACAACCCTGGTGAATGTGAGCTGTGTAAACCTGCTCTTCCACTGCAGCTTCAAAAAAATTAGAGAAGAAATCATGTCCCATTAATATGAAAGTTTCTTACATTTCTTTTCAATGAATGAGAGAAACAATTGTAATAACATTAAATAATTTCATAGATGTCTATGTAAAAACAGCATTTTGAAATATAAAAATTAACCGTATCTGTGCAGGTGGGAATTTTTGTTTCACCAAAACAGTTCACTGTAACTGGTGGGAATTTGTGAAGCATTTTGGTTAACTTCTTTTCTGCTGCCTTGAATCCCCAACTTTTATTTTCAGTCCCAGCATGATGAAGTCACCATATCTCACACATATATATACAGGTTCTTACATGATCTGACCAATGCAAAAGTGTTTTTCAGCCTCTTTCCACCAAAGATGACACAATTCCTGCATTTACCATCCTTTCCAGTAGCACTGCTGCTGAGGATGTCTTGGTGGTACCGAGCGTCCCAATTTAATTAGCATCTCATTTCTTTCTGAAAAAGACTTCCTAGAATAACTAATGGAAGAACAAAAAGCTGTGATGTAAGAACATGCTGTACATAGTACAATTAATAATTGAGGTATACTGGGGTAAATAATTGGGGTAAATCAATAGTGTGTCCCCACCTTTCCTCCCTCTACCTCGACCCTCCCAAAGGAGATGCTGCAGCAGCTGTGAGTTGCCAGATCTTGCATTTCCAGGACTGCAGCACAGTGCTGGCTGCTGCTCCCCCTGTTTACTGAGACTCTGTGTTCCAGGGAACCTGGGTGCAAATGGTGGCTTTCTCCACAAGGCCACTCTGGCACCTAGCTGCAAACACAGAGCTGGAACAGGTATAGGAATCAAATGGCCCAGAGGGTTGCCAGGTGAGAAGAACCATAGTCTGGGTTCAGATCCAGTTCCACCTTGAAGCAGCAAAAAGACGCCAAACCTCCAGTTTTGTCTGGAGATTTATGTCAGTGGCAGCCCAACCTCCTGGCTTTCCATGCAAAGTGCCAAAATCACTTGTGGTTCCAGATGATACAGATGGGCAGCTGGGTGCTGAAGGTGTGCAGGCAATGGCCATGGCCCCCCAGGGACAGGGACAGGGACAGGGACAGGACAGGGCATCATCTTGCCCCTGCTATGTTACCTGAGGTTGCTCAAGCTGTGAAGAGTGAGTGGTCCCTGGCAGGGGACTGCAGCCCTCACTTGTGGCAGCTTCATTCCCTTTGCCTTTGGCTGTCTTGTGCCTTGTTGCAAGCCCTCGATGCACTTCAGAGAATTGTAAATCAATAAAAATGAGTGTGTTGCAGAAGTTCAGTACGTCAGAGGCAGATTAAAAGGCTGTAACTATCGTGAACAGACGTAAGCATCGGGAGAGATTTATTTCAAAACAGCTCTGGTGCTCCCCAGTGCTCCCTGCACCAGTTAGAACTGATGCATAACACATCTGTAATCTGTGACCATATACACAGCATGCTGCTGAACTGGTGCTTACACCCCAATTCAGACACATTTTGTGCCCTCTGGATGTACCACAGTGCTGCCAGGAACTCAGCACAGCAAGTAAATACCCATGTTCTTATGCAGCCTGAAAGCAGAGTTGCTCTAAGCCTGGGATTTGCACAGCACAGGGGCAGTGTGGTTTGGATTTTGCATGTGGCTTTCATAATTTTCCATGGAAAATAAACTTCCGCTATTTCCCTACCACACCACACCCCAATTTCTCTGGGTATAAATAACAAATGTGTGACCTGATGCAGGGGCTGTGCTGCTGGATGGGGTGGCAGAGGTTTGGCAGCACCCCATCCTGATGCTTGGGTGCTGCAGCCACCAGCACCTCTTGTGTGGTCACCATCCTACTGGGTCAGCCCTGTGCTGGGGTCAGGATGGGGCCTTGCCTTGGGAACAGCAGTACTCCCATGGGCTTGGGCCCAAGAAGAAGGAAGGGAATAAACCACCCGACAGCCCCAGACACCAGTCCAGACCCTGCAAGTCCCCATCACATCAGATGCCACTGTTAGGAAGACCTGCAGCTCAGTGAGTGCCGTCACCACAACCCTGCCACATTCCTGGTGAGGACTGGTGGGAAGAGCAGAGATGACCAGAACTCTATTTATCACCATCCATACTCCTCCTTCCCAGTTTCCCAGACTTCAGGAGCTTCTGGATCAGGCTGGGGCTGACCTTGCTCTGTTCTGACCTCCAGCACATTTCAATGGGCTGACCTGGATTGCTGCTTACCATCTTTTATTTCTTTTTAAAATTTCTTTAATTTCTTCTGGAAGTCTGCAGAGCTGGACAAAACTGCCCTGGGAAAAGATGTCCTATACAACACCCAGGACTGGTTTTAGCAATTGTCCTTTAAAATGTTTGCAATTCATGTTCAGAGCCACACTGCAGCCAGATGAGGTGTTGGTCTGGTCTATCTGGACATCAAAGTCTACCCTGGCAAGAATAGATTTTAATGTTTTTTAAAAATGCCTGTTACATTCAAGTGCATACAGTATGTGCCTACAGTTTCTCCACCAAGTGGAGTACCCAAGAAGGTGACAAACCTCTTCTGGAGTCAGCTTTCTGTTTGTTTTCTTAGGAAAGTGACCAAAATGCAACTATTAAGCCAAGCACCCACTGCTTGCAAAGCCACAGGGTGTTATGAAATTTTGAGCTGAAGGAGGTCACCAGAAATACCCCAGTTGGGGTAAATCAAGCAGAAAATAGATGCGTGTTTGGTTTGGTTTGTTTTGTTTGTGGCAAAACTCTGGAGAAAAAGTCCACAAAGATGTTTTAAAGTTTAGAAAATATTTGCCAAGATTTCCAGAGGTCCCAGAGGCAATAAGGGGCCAGTGTTGTATCCACTGTAAGGCCTTACTCTAGGGAGCCCATGGAAAGGAACATGGGCCTTTTGACTTATAAAGTGAGAAACCTCAAAATCAGACTCTTCCTCAGGCAAACTAATATTAGCCATGAACAATATTTGTAATCATCACCTTAGAGGACAGAGCTAAACGAGGATCAAATGATTAATTTTGTTGTTTACAGTGCACAATGCTCATTCCCAAGTGCAAGGACTTGAACTGCAATAGAAAACTCTCACCATCTCATAAAATAAATGCCCTAATTTGTCTTTTTTTCTTAGCGGTCTTTAAAAAATGATTACAAATAGATCTTTTCTTTCCATCTTTTTACTACTTCTTTTTAGACAATGGCCCATCCAAGGGCATCTCTCTGCTGCAGCTGCTGCTACCTGCAAGAGAATATATAACAGGCTTCACCTCCAGGCATCACCTTGGAAACAGCGAGTGGCTCTATGCAGTGTCCAGAGGTGAGCTGGGTGCTTTGCAGGGAAATGAAAAAGGCATTGCCCTTCTCTAAAGTGCTTTCAGGCTGTTGTTTATAGCAGGTAATGGTACCCAGGCAGCAGCAGATTGGTGTGGGCTGATGCTTGTCACCCTTGACTCCACAGCCCTGGGCACGGTGGGGTCAGCAGGTGCAGGGTTCGTGGTTGCCAGGCTTGGGACATTGTTTCCAAGACTTGCATTAATCCTGGTGAGGAGGCTCTGTCAAGCACGCCCCTCAAGGTCTCTTTTGTTATCACAAGGAGGAGTCTTTGCACTGCGTCAAAATTTTCTGCACCAGGGAGGGAGCCCATGGCTGTTGCAGCAACATAACTCCAGTTACAGGAGGCGCATTGTGCTAAAATAAATCACACCCTCCACTGCCTGATGTCACTGTGGAAGGGAATGGCTTCATAGCCTGTAAATCTGAGGCTGGTAATGGGCAAAATGGTAATGCGTGAATTCAGCTTCTCATGGAAAGTGTTTTTTCATGAAAGAGAAAACAGAAAAGCTCTATCAGTCCCTGTAAAAAGAATCCAGAAGAGTGACATGGACACTTACAAAGGTGTAGAAAAACATCAGGCTGTTGTTTCCATCTTCCTTAAATCCCACCTTTCCCAAGCAGCCCGGTGTTGCCTCCCACCCCTGCCCTGTCTGCTGACCCTCACAGGGACAGCTGTGATGTCTCCATCAGGTTTTGGCAGCCCCAGAGATCACTTCCAATTTACTGCCATGAGTAAGGCAAAGTGAAGGTCAGGGAAGGCATTGGTCAGTCTCACAGCACTTGTCCTGTTGCAAACCAAGGGCATCCTCCTTGTTTTATCTCCTTACCCAGGGAATTTTGCAAAAGCCATCCTGTGCAAAAAGGATGGCAGGGATGGGGGAGATGCCACCATGCTCAGGGAGTGCTGCAGCCTGCAGTAACATTACAGCTGCCTGTCCCCATGACCTCAGTGTGTTTCTCATGAACTCAGCTGTGCTGTGTAATACTTTCACAGCAAAACACATTAATGGGGATGATCATGAGGGAGAAGCCAGAAAAATAGCAGAAGGTGAGCAGACATTGATTGTGTGACGTGGGTCAGAGCAAGTGAGCACTCATTGTCTTCAGTTTGTCACCTGTCTGTGATATTTGTACATGCCTTTATTTCTAGAGGTACAGGGGTACTCTAAGAGTAAGAATCACTTCAGCTTGCAGGCAGAAGGATGCTGTTGCTAAAGGTTAAGTGTTTTGAGAATGCTCCTGACACTGAAAAGAAATTTTTCACCATACTTGGTTTTGATAGGACAGAAAAGCCACCTGGGTCAAAGGTGGAGATGCTGCACCTGGAGTGGAAATAGAGCTTTCCTCAGCTTGCTGCTTTTGATGCAGGTCAAGGACTCACTGTTCATCCCGGGAAGTCACATCACAGCCTTCAGCAGTTGGTGCTGCCAGATCCTGAAGGAGGGAGGCAACAGCTCCTGGTGCTGCTGGCCACACCTGGCATCAGTAAGGACTGGCAAAACCCAGTGCACAATTTCCTGTATGGATGAAGGTAAAGAGGGATTTGGGACTCAGGACACAGTCTCACAGAGGCAAGCCAGGAGAAGCTGTTGCCACCTGATGTACCAGGGCTTTGTGTGTGTGTTTGTGGTCCCTCTGTATCTCCATGAGCCTCAGAGGAAAGGTGCAGCCACTCAGAGCAACTCAGCAGCCACACAGAAACCACAAGGCAAGCAGGTGCATTTACTGCTCTGGCTCTTGCAGGCTGCCTTGGGCTGTGAAAATTGAAAGAATCACAGAGAGTGAAGCAAATGAAATAATATAAACATCTGTGTCTAGTTCTGTGTGAGGGAAAAGAAGCTCACCTGCATCATCAGGTGATGGAGGCATCATCAGGGCCTCAGGCTTTCAGAAGTGATGTGTGACGATGTGAATGGAGTGAAAAAATAATGAATTAACGTTGTGATTGGGCAAAGCAGAGTTCTTTTATCAGAACGAGATAAGTTAGTGGCAAAAATAACTTCTGCATAGGTTTCTCAGATGGAGCTTGAAGACACATGCAGCCTTTTACAGCCTCCCCCTGTGCTGCAGCAAAGTCAGGACTAAGTTCCCTGACAATGGTTACAGCTGGGGTTGGGGGGGGAGAGAAAATGAGTGCTTGGTGTTGCCATGGTTACTGTGAGGCTGGACTTGCTGAGAAAGAACAAGAGGCTACATTAATTTGGATGTATACCAGGCATTAATTTTTAAGAAAATGCTTCAATTTAATTTTTTTAAGAGAAAAATATTTCATCCCATGCAGGCAGGGCAGGGATAAGCTCACACATCTTGCAGTGAGGCAATTCTAGATTAGACTTAAGACTTAGATTAAGACTTAAGTGCACAGACCCACAAAGATGCTCTGCACATGGGCTGCCTTTGCATAGTTTCACTTTTCACTTTGCAAAGTGAAAGAACAGTTTGCTCAAAAACTCAACATTTTTCCTGTTCCCCTCTCTCTTTTGTTCTTCTGTTTTCCAGGGGCTGAATTTTCTGTGTCATCTTCCTGGTTTCTAATTCCTCACCCTTTCTCCTCACAGCTGCCAGAGAAGCTTACTGGTTTGTCTTCAAAAGAACCTGACTACAAGTTAAGTCCCTGTAACATCTCCAAAAATCCATCCACTTTTCTTAACTGTTTTTGTAAATGCTTGAGGGAAGATTCTTTAACCAACTATCACAAATACTCTGATGAGGCAGTGGATATATAACTCCTTAGTGCAGATCTGAATTTCCTGAACATTAAAGCATCCTAACACAAGGTAACAAAACAGGTTGCAGCTTTTCAGGTGCTGCCTGTATTGGATACCACTTCTTAGATTATTTTATAGTGATTTGACTTGTTCCAGTATAATTCCACTGATTTTTACATTATGTTACTGCAGGAGAAAATGATGGTTTAGTTCAACTATGGCAGCTTTTTTTACAGATCAAATTTATAGGGTCCTTGAAACTTTCAGAGATTTATTCTGGAAACAGTAAGATACTATGCTGGAGAAGCTCAGAAGGAAGATTTGCATAATGTTTTTTATTTTCATTTTAACCAAGGGATATTGAGGCCAAGGAGGTTAAATAAACAGTACAAGTCATAGAGGGCATTGGGCAGAAAAAGGAACTCAACCCAGACCCTATACATCTGAAGCCTGAGCACAAGCAGCAAGTAACACCCAAGGGGTAACCTAGGTTAGGTTGATTTCTAAAGGGTACCCACAGTAGAAAGACATCTTCCAAGAAACACATTTCTGGCAGTCTTTCCCCTACCAGCTTTCTAAAATTTCAAGCTGCCAAAAATTAATTGCTCTCTTTGACAAAACTTTTGAATTAATTCAGGCTGAATCTGCTGCCCCTTCTGGATCACATTATTAATCATTTTTATCTACGATGCATCCAGCTACCACATACTCTTAAATACATTCTCCACTTTTTTTCTTGTGCACTATGAAGCAAATAAAATTGCTTGAAATGTAGAGAGGTGACCCTTCTTTGAGAAGTGCAGGATTTTCAAGTAAATCTTTAGTGCAGAGTGCTTCTCACAGCATCAAGTTATTTTACTGAAGTGCATGATGTAGTGGTTTTACCATTTATTTGCAGTCATGTAATGAAATATCTCTTCTTCATGCCAGCCTGTTTCTAATTCAGTCACCAAGAAATAGAAGAATTTGGAGAAGACACCTATGTCTTACCTGCCAAAACAGCAGTGTCAGATTTTTAATTTTGAATTAGATGACTAGAAGTGCTTCATTAGCAAATGAAAGGGAGCTGTTCTATGAGCTGTAGAAGCTGAAATGTGATCGATAGAATGTGATAGAAATAAGTATTAATAAAGTTATCATAACCAAACCTCACTACAGCCTGCTTCCTTTGGCTTCAATTGGTATGGATTGCCTACAATAATGTAGACATTTTAAAAGAGGGAAGAGAAAATTCCTCCTTTCTCAGTCAGACTTGACTTGTGTACCCATTAGCCAGGATGGGGAATATTTACCCTTGGAAAAACGATTTCTGACTATGTAAAGTTGCAGTACCATCCCACTGCTGTTCAAAATTGGCACCATCCTGGAGGCAACTGGGAGAAGTGGGAGGAAGACTTGGATGGAAGAAGAAATAAAGATGCAGCTTTTGTGCCCAAACTTGCCAGCATTTGTGAGAGGGATCAAACAGGCAGAAATCAATGGAGTGACCCACCCAAGCACAGCACCTTTCTGGCTGCATTCATGTGCTCCTTCTTGAGATTCTCTATAGCTAGTAGGGTTATATGTGGTAAAATAGTTTCCAGGCTTTCCTTGTTCCACCAAAAAACCAGCAGGTGGTTTGGTTCCACCAAAAAACCAGCACTCTCTCAAGGTGGATGCTTTGAAAACAAGTGGTGGTGTACAACTGTGTCCTGATTTCTCTCTGGAGTTAAAGGTAATGGCATGCTCAAATGTGAATGCTAAACATGGCCAGAGGAGTTAGGTTCCTTCTTATCCACATACATGAACAATCTGGTGCACGTGGCATTTTGTCTATTTCTAAATAAATAAATATGTAAACCAAGTCAGACTAGTAAAATGCCTGGAACCCAGCAACCACAGCCCTCTCCTGCTAATGGTTTGCTCCCAGAAACAGTGTTTTGTTAGCAAGCCCACACCTGCTGAAGCTTTTGATATTGTTGTTGCACTTGACAACTCTGATACTGAAGTGGTTCAGAAAATGTCTCTGCTGGCCCTGCTAATGCACAAGCTGCCTCCTTGCACTTACAGAGATGTCTCTGGCAAACACATACTGTGCAAACATGCCAGTGTTTATTAAATCTGGGGCTGAGATGTGGAGTAGCCTCAGCCTTGTCTGATACCAAGGCAGATGATGTTCTACCCCCTGTAGGATCAGCTTTTAGCTGGTAAATAATGCTATATTCTCATTCCTCATCAAGTAAATACCCTTTCTCTGACAAATGCATGGTCTTGGAGTGATGCCAGCATTATTCAAATGTGACTTGCCCTTTAGGGAATTTCCTTGAATATTTTATCTTGTAGGGATGAGAGAAACTCAGAATTATGACACCCTGTATTCATATAAATACCATGAAATGGCTGTTTACAGTGAACTGCTCATCAATCCAGCAAAAAGCACAACTGTGCAGACGTGAAGTGGTTAGAATAACAGGTAGCTCTTAAGGGACTTGCATCTGAAACCCAGATGTATTTATATTTGCTGCTATAAGGTTTCAGGTGCTCAGCATCTTTTGGGATCACATAATTATATTTACTGCTCAGTTTTGCTGAGAATTAAAAGACCTGGTTTGGACTTTAGGAGACAAGATGGAAATGATTTGACAATCCAGGGGCAAGCCCAGTCAGCTCCAATACACTCATCAAACAAACCTAATATTTAAGTTGAAGTATGGATGCATACTGTGGTAAGAAATTCAGTCTGGACTGAAATTTCTCACCTGGTTTTGGTATCTTTGATACTGGCTGAAATGCCAGCCCCTAACACCCCAAGCCTGGAGGCATCTCAGCAAGGCCACCTCTGAATGTCACCGAACTGTGCTTCTCTGTGAAGAGTGGAAAGAAAGTTTCCCATGGGGCTGGACTCTGCAACTCCACATTCCTTCCCTTCCCCTCACAGCTCTCTCATTTCCTCTCTGCCTGGCTGGGCAAGCAGCAACATCTTTAATGTTGTGCTTGAAGCATGGGCTGACTGGCCAGGGTGTTCTTGCCTCTCCTTACAGATAAGAGACTGAAAGTATTTTTTCCTCTGTGGGGCTGCCCTGGGGATGTGAAAGTTAATGTTTGCCTAAAATGTGTAGGATGGCATATCTGGGGGATCTCTGCATCTGTTAAATGGGACTGGACTTGATCAGTGGATTAAAAATATTCTTAAGCAGGTCACTGAGACAAAGTGGTAGCGTACATGTTGGTTTCCTCTGCACATTACTGTTAGAAACAGTATTTTGTTTATAGAAATTAGCTTTTCTAACTTACTTCTTTTTTAGTGCTTAGACTGGTACATTCTTCTGTAGCCAAAAACCTCACTCTAAATAAGAGATGTTTATACTGCATGGAGTTGGATGATTCACAATAATCTTATGGCAGAAGCAAAGAAGTAAAACTTAGTTTTGGTACCTTTTGACCTCCACTATCTCATGGAGCTAAAGCATTATGGTTTAGTGCTTGACATCTGCACCACAGCCCAGGGTGCAAAGGTGACAGGCTCACAGTGGTGTGAATCCATCTTGGTGAAGGATCTAGAGGCTTTTGATGGACCTCTTTTCTCTCAGATGCTGCACAGGGTGGAGATGGGAATAAGGATCACACAGAAGATCTGGGGAAGAAAGAGGCAGAGATCAAAAACATGAAACACCTGGGTTATCAGCTTCATCAGGGTTCCAGCTAGTTTGTTTGAGCAAGACACAGTGCTGTGCCATAAAAAACAGTGTTTTGCCATGGCTTCAAAATTTCATCAAAGTGAGTGTCTGCTCTCTTCATCCTGCCCATGTGAAGAACATGACTCCCACCTGTTCTGCCCCACCATCAGACCTACAGGCTCTGCTCCCTGGCAAGCCTCAATATTTATTGCTTGTATTTGATCCACGAGTTGCCTTCCCATCTTGCTTTCCACCCATTCCATAATAAAGGATGGGCCTTGCCCTCTCCTTGGTGTCATCCCTTCCCCTCTGACCACAGCATCCTAAAGCCATAATTCTCCATTTCTTTCTGCTCTGATGGACAAAAGATGATGCCTGGGGCTGCTGTGAATTCCCCAGTGTCATGCTGCTGGATACATATTCCTGTCCAGGACCCCCTCTCTCCTGCCATCAAAGAAAGGTGGTGCAAACCCATAAAAGCCTTCACTCTCTTATTCTGTGTTTGACTGCTTTACAAATGGCAAATAACATTCATAAACTTGATTGTTCAAAGACAAGCAGAGGGAAACTGGAAATTCTTACCCCTTTTCTCTGCTGGGTTTCTCAGACACACAGAAGAAACCTGAGTGATTCACGGGTTCTGTTGAGCGTCCTCATGTTATTAAGATATCTGCTACTAAAACCACAACTGGGTGATAAGGAAAAATTATTTGAGATATTTTGAGGAAACAGCTGACAGAAGAGCTGTAAAGTTATTATTTTTCCCCCCGTGGTGATAAATTTGAAAGCCAAAGAAGCAGAAAGATAAACTGCAACAAAGACTCACAAACTGCATCATTCATTTTGATGATGTTAAAAAGCTACAGATCAAGGAGTGCAAAAGCAGAACATGCTCCTATCGGTACAATTTGCAGTGAAATTGGATGTAAACTTGTAGGTGTTAATGGCTGCCAGGAGGCAGGTTCTGATCTTTCAGTTGTGATACTCTGGGTTCAAACTGATGGATGGATTTAGCATCTTTTAAAAGGTAAAATTAAAGGGTCAAAATATCTCCAAATCATCGTATATAGCAGTAGCTAGAAACAGGAAAAACTACTAGCGTAATTCTGACCTGACAGGGGCAGAACAGCCCCAAATGCTGGGAAACCTCCCAGGGAATGGTTGCCAGTGCTTAATTTTAGGGATCATTGGCAATAATGCTGCTTCTGCTTATGAAGGAGCAGAGTGCTTGGGCTCCTTGAGGGATGGGGCTGGCTGGGCAGGAGGGAGTGAGCAAGGAAACTGCTGCTGTAGTGTCCTACAGCGTGAAAACTCTGTGAAAAGAGAAGATCACACCATGGAAATACCCTCCTCACTCCCTCCACCCCAGCAAAGCTCAGTGTGCAGGCTAACACCTGTGCTGAAAGGTGGAAATTGGTTTCTTTTTTCTGAAACTCCAGCTAGGAAGTGAAATTTCGTTCTCTGTACACTTTCTTGTAAAGGTTCTGAGGCATCTGAGCTGCTCTGCCTCATTTTGAACTGCTGCTGGTATTGCTGGTGGGACATCCCCTGTCTGACTGCTGCAGGTATGTGCTATTTCAGCTCATGTCTTGTTAGGATAAATTGGAAACAGTGCAGAATTTTATCTGTGGTCTCAGTACTGATGTACAAAATGCTTCTTTGCAACCGTTTCAACAGGGAAGAGCAATGTGGCTTTCAATGCAAAAAGACACCATATTTCCATATGTAAAATGTCAGCTGGCACAGAGCATGGTTACATGGCATAACACATATCTCAGTGGCCTGAATTAAGAAATGCCTTACAAAAAGCAGGATCTCTTTCTAAAGACATTCTTCAGAACACGATGAAAGAGGGGAAAAAAATCTGAGAATCAAAGGAACATTGGGAAAAAGTTTCTAAATGAAGATCAGTTCAGTAGACACACATTCTAACACTTCTGTTGTAAGAAATTTACCTTTGTTACATTTATTTACTGGGGTACTCTGGAGGGGAAAAATAAAAACCTGCTTTTGTGCCTCAGCATTTATTGCTTGTAAGTTCAGCACAACACAGGAGTCTTTCAGTGCCTGCACTGTGAACAAGCAGCCAGAAATAATTTTAGTTACAGCAGGTACCAAGTCAAGGTTTTCCTGAGATATTGCTCTCCATAGCAGATGCTCTGGAGCAAGTCTGACCTTTTTAAGACCTCTGTGATTACTGCTTTAAAGAACACTTTAATGACCTGTGATGATTGTTTAGAAAAAAACTAATAACCACAAAGCTGAAGAGGTCACAAAGCTTCTAAATTTAAATTCTATTTTATGACACAAGAGATTCTTTTCTTTTACTCTAAATCTCTTCAGCACTGGATAAAGTTTTCTCAGCTGAGGCATCTGGCTGTGGGACAAATTCCAGAAGAGATTAGGTTAAACTGAATTTGGCCATGTAAAGGAAAACCTTCAGTCATGCCCCTTACAGAAGGCCTTGCTCAAAGAATGGCATTACTAGCATCATTCTTCAGCTTAGTCCCACCAAGCAATCAAAAAAATTCTTTAACCAAAGCCAATAAATCAATAACCTTATCCTGAGAACATTTTTCTTTCTTTGAAAAGGACTCCATAAAGACCATACAGGAACTTGTCAATATCCATTTTATGCAGAAGGAGTTCAGTTATGCTGGGATTTGCTGGGAGAGCTAGAGGTAAGATAATTAAAAAGCACTCTGTAGATCTCTGCTGTGATGCTGCTCCAGTGATCTATGTGCCAGTCTGTAACCATGATGCTTTTGTTGTGTGACCGTAGACAGAGCTCCTCTTGTGAAACCTCAGTCTCCTCTTGGTGCTTTCCCAAAGAGTGGTGGGATCTGAGTTTGGGATGTGGATCACGGAGAGGTTCTCTCAATGTTATGATAATCCTTAAATCAAAGTGAACAGAAACACAAGGTTGGAAGAGCCCTAATCTAGGGCCCATGCAGGAGCCTCTTAACCCAGCTGGGGGAAAAGACAGAACAGTTCTGTCAGGGGAACAACATGGACCTGTAACACACAGCCCAGATGATGTCTCTGGGTTCAGTATTTTATCTTTTCACGTCTATGTAAATACATGATGTTTCCCCATACCCAGCAGCCTGCATGTTCACTCCCCTATAGAGAAGCATTTTAGAAAAATGAATTTGCTATTAAAATGACTGCATGTTGGACTGCAAAGCCAAATTAATGCTCACTGCAGAATAATTACATTGACAAATTGCTTGAGTTGTATGATGTTAATATAAGTGAAAAGCCCTGGGCCCTCAGCAAAAATGTAGCAATATGGGAAAAATGGAGTGAAAACCAGGACTTTGAATTAAGTTTTGGAAATGTAAAAAAAAAACAACAATAGTTCAGGGAATCCAGGTAATTAGAGAACAATGAAGAAGAGCAGAGAGGCTTTACACTCTTTGCAGGGCTGATTTTTTTTGTGAGTTGTTCCTTTGACTTCAGTATCAAAATGTCACTAGATAGCATTTGCAGAACTGGGAACCAAATGTGTAATTAAGAACCCCTTGAAATTAAAGAAAGTGTAAATTTAATTTCCCTGGCACAGGGACTGTTATTTCAAGAACAGTAATGATGAGCAGGTCTCTTATTTTTTAATTGCAATTATAACAATGCTCAGCCCTGTTCAGTGTACAGATTGCTGTTGTGTGTGCAAGGGGAAACTGCCACAAATATTCCAGCCAGGCTGTAGGACCATGTTGAGTTTTCCCTGCCACTTTGGCATCTTGAAGGTAGAACTCAAAGGTAACTGTGACCTGCACAGTTCTCCATGCTGCCTTTCATTGACTTCATGCCTCACAGAGAAAACTACAATGCCACTGAAACTTGGCTGCTTCAGAGGAAGAGCCTGGGAAAGCTCACGATTTAGTGATCTGCAGTGTTCGTTCAATGAGGTTTCTGTACATGTTGTTCCTGGAAAATTTGAAAAAATTTTAGATCACAATTTTTCCCCCCAAAGGATTTTGAAGTGCAATGCCATGCTCTAAATTAACAATGAGGTAAATTGAAGTTAGTTTGTTAAAATGACTGAGTTTATTTTCTTAGGGATGAGGTGGAACATTTTAAGTAATTTGATTCAAGTAAGGGCAAGAAACTTAGTTGTAGGTCTTCACAGCAAATCATTTCCTCTCCCTTTTGCTCCAGTTCATACAAATGTTCAAAACCACCACCAAAGTGGCAAGTTCATTTCTAAAACAACCTACTGGCTCAGCAGCTAATTGTAAGTTAAAAACAAGGTGTGGTAGCTGAGTTCAGTTCAAAACCATAAAGTGACTTCATTTCCCTGTGCACTAGTATTTACTTGCAGGTTTAAAAAAAGACCCCGACCTGCACAGTTTATAAAAACTTACCATCCCACAGTGTGAATTTTCTCTAATATTGAAAACTGAATTTTAAAAAATTATCTGTATAACCCTTATTTTCTGAAGTAACAAAGGAAAACATTTATGTTTCTATAATGAGAGTATGGGAATGAAACACTGATATGTCAGACTAAGTAGTGTTACTTTAGTTCCTTTATGGTTGAGTGATTTCAGTGTAATAGTTTCTCATATTACTGCTTTTTATCTGTAACGCAGAGGGTACAGAGAGACTGACAGAGCTGTAATCTCTCCTTCTGAATCATGGTGTTAAACGATCGGGGGCCAAGTGAAACTACAGTTCTGAAAGGAAGATAAAGACAGCCCTTTGTAAGACTGAAATAAGACATGTCACTATTACAAGTGAAAGATGTGAGCTCTCAAATAATGCCATGAAGGGATGTCACATGAAGTCGATTTTGAACTTCTACTACAAGGCCTAGAATTTATTTGTTTGCTGCAAAAAGCTGCATGCAATTGAGGGAGTTTTGTATCTCTGCTCTTGCCACTGCTGTTTGCTGCTTAGGCAGCACTCTGCATGCTGTGCTGAATGTGTTGCTGAAGACTTGGGCCCTACCCCCAAAAAACTCACCATTAACCAGACCACAAAATGAACAAACATGTTCTCCTGGTTCCTCAGCTGCCTGTGTGTACACGCAAAGCTCCTCTGTGTGTACCAAGGCAAACTAAGCCTGGAACAGCTTCAGCAGAGATGCTTCTATTGGAGCTGCCAACCACTCATCAGAACATGCTGAAATTAGTGCCTTCTTCCATTCCTCTCCCAAAACTCCCGGTTTGTCTTTTCTGTGGCCTTTTAAGGGTGTATGATCACCGGTGAAGGAAAGGCAAATAGACTGGTGCTGCTGAGCTCTGCTCAGACTCACCACGGCTACCACACAATGCCACCAAAAATTTCAACTCTGCCCTAAGATTTTCTCAAGTGCCGTTATCACCCTCTTTAACGTCCTCAACCTGTATTATTTTTTTTAAATCACGCCGCCCAGTCACACCACAGCCCAGCTCTGCACCTCTCCTGGCTCTATACTCCTGCCTGCCTTGTGGAGAACAAAATGGGGAAGAGATGGTGCTTGAGAACCTTCAGGCAAGTGAGGACGGGAGGAAGAGCAGCCCGGCTGCCACGGTTGATGGGCTTAAAGCCTCTTGGGGCCTAACCCAGAGGGGCGAGCAGCCCCACAGCTGAGGCCCCACAGGCCAAGGCCTCGGGGTGCTGCAGAGCAGAGCAGGGCAGGACCCGCAGTCACCAGCCCCAAGGGCGTCTCCTCCATTTTCAGCCTGCCCTGCCCAGGATTTAGCGGAGACAGAGCCCGTGAAGTGCTGAAGGCTGCGGTGGTGGGCGAAGCGCCCGCAAAATCGGTCACACAGAGCAACACACGACGACAGAGCAGTCCCACATCGAAACGTTTTAGTCTCCCAGAGCGGCGGGTGGGAAACGTTTTATTCTCCCAGAGCGGCGGGTGGGCTGCGGCCCCTTTAAGGCTCGGGGGCGCGCGTCACGTGGTGCTCGCCGCAGAGGACTACAACTCCCAGCGGCCACCGCGGGGACGGATGAGCTCACCCGCCGAGCCCAGGCGGGCCCTGCGGTGCACGCCGGGAGTTGTAGTCCTTTGTGCCCCTCACCGACCGGTCGCTCGTCGGCGAGGGAACTACCCATCCCAGCGTGCTCCGCGAGGCGGGTTCCCGTCAGCGCAAGGGGGAGCCCCCCGACGTAAAGGGGGATCACTTTCCCCTTGTGTCCGCCATATTGGACGGTAACTCTGGTCAGCGGCGCTGGGGCCGAAGGAGTCCCCGTTGCCGTGACAGTCGGTGCCCTCCGCTCCTCGCTGCCGGGGGTGCCCCGTGCCCCGGCCCCGCTTGTCCCCTCCGCTCCCGGGCGCTTGCGGTGGCCCCGCGCCCCTTCCCCTTCTCCTCCCTCTCCTCCTCCC
>JAAWXA010000013.1:21638203-21689588 GCA_038090715.1 Florisuga fusca
GGCGGGTGAGGGCCCCGGGGCCCCAGTGGGGCGGGGGGAGAGAGCACCGGGCCCCTCGGCTCCGCGGGGGGCCGCGGCGCTGCCCTGCCTGGCGGGGCGGTGGGGCTGGGCAGTGTCCCCGGCTCCCCACCCTTTGTGGGGGAAGGGCAGCGCAGGCTGCTCGGGGCTGTGTCGTCCTGGGGGCTTATCCTGAAATCCTGGCAGAATCCAGCTCCCGCCTTCCCATTCTCAGGGGTCTTCGTGCTCGGTCCCCACCTTAATGAGAGAGCTTTTAAGGAATAGGTGGCAGGCCTCGAAAAAGCAAAAATATACCTTTGTGTGTTCGTTTTCCCATTTAATGTTAGAGCTCCTTTGGCAGCAGACAACTTCTTTAAGCATAGGTGGTTCATTGTAGCTTGGGCAGTCATTTGCAGTCTGGTGTCTCAGCATATTTTAGATCTGTTACATTATTTCATAATATGGTGACATTTATTCGGATCAGATTGTTTGGTTTAATCATATTTTCTAGAAAAACTGGTCAAGGATTAGGCCTTCAGTAGGTATCCTACAGGCTCAAGTGACAAAAGAGTAAATAAGTTTATCTTCTTTCCTCTCATAAAGGGTACTTTTTTTTTTTATCTACACAATGCTTGCATTTAGGTATCATATTTGGAAAAGCATTTCCTGATGACAGCATCTTCTGACTTCCATGTGTATGTCATGCAGCAAGCTCAGTTTCTCCCCTTGCTCTCATAAACTTGTTTTACATGAGGGGCAAATATGTGAAATGTCTTTTGTGAGGTAGGGTGTCTGAAATATCATGAAGTAACCCTTTTTTTTTGTTGTTCTCCATGTCATTTTGTACTGATGGATTTCAGTATGCCAACAAGCAGTTTGATGACATGGTAGCTCAACTTTTCATTTCCTCTTAAAAACTTGTCTTTCCACACTCCTGTATTTGTTTATCCAAAATCTGCAGTGACTTAGATTAGCTACTTTTGCATGTCTGTTCTAATCTGACACTTATTTCAGGCATAAATTCCTTTTGATTCAGTAGCACTTGGATGATTTAGCCATCCAGAAAAATTATATGCATCATGGTGAAGATGTGTGCAAGTTTTGATTTGTACCTTTGCAAGTCATTACTAAATTCTGTTCTAATTAAACCTCTAGCAGAAAGATGCATCTAGTTTTGTTTTACATCCTTAGATTGCAGACTCTTTCAGGTACTGTTGGAATAAACATGATAATGCCAAGGGAAACAAAAGAAGTGGTGGGGTGATGAGCAGAATGGGGCACTGATGTGATTCAAATAGTGAAGGATCCACTATCCCTTGTATTTTGATGTTTGTATCCTGTGGTGTTGTGAGTCTAGGACTTCATTTCTCATGTAATTGCACTGTGTCAGATCTTTTTCTGAAACTCCTCGGAAAAGAGCAACATCACAATTCTTCCTACTTCATGTTTCTTCTTTCTTTCTTTCAGACTCTCTTTCTCAACAAAATTTGTCAGTCTTCAGCAGCCTTCACTTGGGAAGTATAAGTCATATCTTGAAAATGAATACAGTATTTCAGCACTAAATTTCTGGGAAAAATACTTGTGTATATTTCATGTACTGGAATGTTATTCATACTCTAAGTGTGCACAATATGTTATTTTGAATGCATTTGTGACTTTGTCCTAATTGATCTTTTTTTTTCTGTAGTCTTGGATGTGTACACAATTTGTCAACTGTTTCCATTTCACTTAACAGTGTGTGGTACAAGTGATTCTGAAGAGATGGACAAATGGGGAATTAAGAAGTCAGTTAAATAGCTCAGTTAGTTAAGCTAGAATAAACCTGCAACACAGACATTATTTAATCAGACAATAAGCATATTAGGGTTTGAGGAGAGAGAAATCCATGTGCTCAGTTTCTGAATGGTACACACACACTATAATGCTCCTTTATAGTTGGTGTTACTTCCTCTGTATTGGTTTCAGTGACCTTTTTCTTGACATTTTCAATTCTTTTCCAACAGTGGTGACATGTGAAAGTTGCCCAGTGCTTCGAAGTTAATTGATAATCTTGTTTCAAAGATGAAGACCAAGATGAAACCTTAAAGCATCATTACATGACTATTATGTAGTTTAAAATGCCATCTCTTTAATGGTTAATAATTTGTTAGTTAAGGTTACAGGCTCAAAACAAGGCTTAGTTCTTTGAGTGAAGTGTATGTTGTTTCTGGATGAAGTTGAGAAAGAAAACTGTGTATTTTACATGACTGATCACTTCTGAATTAGGTGCAATATTTGTTTTGGCTCAGTAGAGAGTAAGCAACACGTTAACAGCTGTAAAGTAGTAACTGGAGTTGCCTTACTTTTATTGTATGTAGAATATTGTGGAGTTCCTGTCAGCAGGCATGAGAAATCTGTCAGTACTCTGCTGGACAAACTTGAATGTTTCATATCTGAAAATATATAATATGTAAAAAACTGCCAGAAATTTGTAATTGCTGCACAGCATTATGTTTTCTACTTGCTACCAGCTTTTGTCACTTCCTTGGTGTTAGGGCATCCATTCCAGATGCTGTAGGTACATCCTACTGCTAGTTTCTATTAAATGCTTCTTCCAACACTTGTCTAAAATATAGAGGGAAACATGTTTAAGGAATGATCTTATGTGTGCCCTGTATTCTTGTCTGTCAGTAATAGTTCAGGATACTTTCCACAAGCTGTGAACAGAGTTTTAAAATGGATATAGATATGGTTGAATCTAGAAGCACACGTGCCAACATTTAAATTGTAGCTAAGGTGGTTAGAGCTAGCAAATATATTTTAATTGAGGTTTTTATACATCTTATCTGGATTTTTTATTAAGACTGTAGGCTAAATTCTGCATTAGAGCACGTGTTAAGTCTTGTTCTGGGATGCAAGTGGGCAACTCCTAATAGAATCTTCCTGGAAGCTACTTTGCCCCATGCACATATTTTACAGCATCCAAATTTATGCTCTGTAGCACTATCAGATGTTTTAGAATGATTGTGAAATTAAGGATGCTTTAGCAGTGTTTCAGTGGAAGAGAGTATCTCTGTTCTGTAAACCTGTAACTGAATTGACTCTTAACTGGAAGGGGAAATGGTAATTTCATTGTGTGTTGCTACTGCAGGGCTTCCCTCAAAGTGCTGGTTTTCCCTTACAGAACTATTTACAGCCATGTTAAGGAGTGAAGAGTCAAGTATCCCATAAATAACAGGTATTTCCTAAGGAGAAAATAAGTATTTTTAAGATATTGTAAATATATAAGGAAATAGATCTTGCTTTCTGTTGTTTGGTGTTTAGTTTTTTAAAATTCAGCAGAAGGCATCAGGCCTTCATAATTTGAGCCTCTCCATTTTTGACCAATGGTTTGGTTACTGGTGCTGTGAGGTGCATTAGATTGTATTTATCAACCACTGCATAACTCTTAGATAGTACTGTAGTAAAATTGGCTGTTCCATAAGATGTTCAGGTACTTTGAACGGAAGACTTGTATGTCAATGACTGATCAGCTACAGTAGTAGGTTTTTTTTCAGACCTGAATTATCTTGTGTTATCAAGGGAAATAATTTAGTAGTCATTTTACAATTCTCACATTTGCATTTTTCAAAGTATCATTTGTCAATCAAGTGTAGTAGTGTATTAAATCTTCTTACATTTGAGTGTTATCCATTTTAGAAATTTAATGAAATATTTCACTGGGCTATTGATTAATTATGAGATACTGCTTTTTAAATAGGTGTTCTATACATAGCAGACCATGCATTGCCTCCTTTTAGACATTTTTTTTCCAGCAGCTTTGTAATTAATTGCATTTTACTGGTATCTGTGTTTGATTTGTTGTTTGAGATTTTGCCCTTTTCTCTCATCCCTCTCTATGATTCAGTCAAAAGAACTAGTATACAAAAGAGGAGCTTTGTTGGGAACAAAGAAGTTCAGCAAAGAGCTTTTACACTTTTTTGTAGGGACACCTCCTCTCTAAAAGCAAACTTACTTTGGCCAATTTTTGTCAAGGCTCAGGTAAACTAGATACTTCCCAATTAATGAAACAGTATCGTAACCTCTGCTCTTCAAGCTGAGGAAGCAGGTACTTCTAAGCACTCAAGACACTTGATTAAAAAAAAGTCTCTTTGATAGTCTGTTAGCTTATTTGTTCCTCTGATGAAATGCAGTTCACTTCTTTTTTTTATTATTAGTTTTATTTTTTTTCTTAATAGATGGGCAGACCTTTCCCTGAAGAGCTTATGCTTTGCTTGGTTTTTAGAAAAAGGAGATGAAACACGATGGGTTGAAACTATTAGGATTTGGTTTAGGTGGTATGGTTGAGTTAACATGCTATTTTAGAAAGAGAATCTATTGTGACTTAAATGAGTCTAACTAGAACACCTCCAACTTTAAAACAAGCTTAATGATTGCATAACATTTCACATTAATAGCTCTTAGCTTCTTCCCATGATCAGTTAAAGCATATTTCTGCTCCTAGTTCTGAGACCACAGCCACACATATCAGTGATTTGTTCAGATATTGTAATACTGCTCCTGTGTAGCATGTGCCTGTGTGTACTCATGACCTTGATGTATATCCAGTCCCTGAGCACTCCTTTTCTCCCCCACCTCCTGCACCTGCTGTATCATGGTCAATTGATAGCAAGAATAATCAGTTGTGAATTGTTAAATGAAACATGTGGAAAGTGTGTTTAAAAAAAATTGCATCTGGTTCAGCAGTCTCTAATCTGTACTAGCTAAGTATCCTCCTATGGCTTTTTTGAAATATTTGATTTGGGGTGTGAAAGTAGAGGATTTTCCTTTGCTGTATTGGTTGCAAAATGGTTGAGAGAGAGAGACTGAGAGAAATCTTTCACTCTGAAAAATGTAGTGACTCCTTTCCCCTCCAAACTTTTATTTCCCACTGTGAAAATGAAACCTTATTGATTTCATGTGGAACTAGATTAATATGAAAAGTTAGTTCTGAAACAGATGCATATTGATTAGCCCATTCAGGGTTCTGTCTAGTTCTTGTCTTTTTTTTTTTTTTTGGTGATCCCAAACAGAAACTTCAATTTTTGTGTTTAACATCATATTATTGCTTTGTTATGGTATTTATCCTTCTGTAGAGGTATTGCATCTGGAGGGGTGCCCTTACATCCCTTCTCCTTTGCAGGCTGTCTAAGGAGATAGCAGTGTGGATGTGGAAATTAAACTTGTTTGGTGCCTACAGCACTCATGGTCTGTCCCCTGTGTATGTGTAATGAGGGTGGTGCTTAACATCTACAGGTCTTCTGGAGATGGATTCTGGAGGAGTTGTTAGGATAAGTAACTGTGAAATAAACTTGCTTTGCTTACAGGGCTTCATGGATGTGCTGGGCAGTTTTCCAGGATTTGTATAGATCTAGGTAATAAAAGAAAATTTAATATTTCTTAGGAAAGGAGGTTATATATTCTCTGTTGTTAATGTAATGAAAACAGTTCCTACGTTTTACTTCTTTGTGGTAACTTTTTATTTTGATAGTGACTGAGTTAGCTTTTCACTGCTCTGTTTTGAGAAAGAGTATTCCATATGTGAAATTTCTCTTGCATAATTAAGCAGAAGGAAAAAAATTGAGATAAATGGAGAGAAGAATGTTGCAGTCTGGTTCTCTTTCTCTATTAATATCTTGATTTATAAATTCCAAATTTCTTGTGCTGTAAATGAGTTCAACTGGGAAATATCATTCAGTGATGCTGCTTTTAGTGTTATTATGGGAACTGCCCAAATTGAGGCTTTTCTGAGTGTGCAATAAAAAAGTATGTCATTATTTTTATGACACAAGAATTACTTAATTTTACATTGTAAAAATTCAAGGCAGCCTATGACATTGTTGACCTTGATTCACCTCCAGTCATGTGAGGAAACACACCAGAAATAGTATTAAAGATAGCTCTGAGCAGCATAGTAATTTTCCTGAAGTATATGTTTTCTTTTTGTATCTTTTTTATATGTTTTCCCATTTAATATATAGACTGTAGAGCTGCTCCAGTGGTGCAGAAATTACTGCGAGCGCTGATTTGCAAAGGGGGTTTTTAGGCAAAAAATTAATTGGGTTGCCTACAAACCTCTTTTAGGCTCTTGAACTGAAGTTGATTTCGTGTTGGACCAGTGATAGTGCTGGAGCAAACTTTCTTGGAGTCTGAACTTCAACTGGGTTCTTAAATAATCAGTCTCCTGTTGCACAAACCACAGATGTTGTTCTCTCCATCTCAGTTCAGAATAATGAGAGAACATGCTCAGGCTTCTGACAGGGAGGCACTCCTCTTCACATTGCTCTGTAGGGTGACATCTTTCTTCACTCTTTATTAACAAAATGTTGATGGACTTCCATATGAGCTGGGTGCCCAGAGGTGGATAGTATGAAAACCTCTTAAGAGGCAATGCTTAGGCTTAACTTGCTATTTAGTTATGCCTTCTAGTTATGCCTTCTTTCTTGAAAAAAGGAAGTGAAGTAAAGCAGAATAGGTTGTGTGTGCCTCTGCAGAGATAGATGTGGTGCAAAGTCACAAAGTTAAATCCTCATCCACAGATCTTTGCAGTAGTCCTCCTTTAACAACATTGATGTGTTGAACTGGTTTGTAGTATTTTGTCGAATGTTTGCTTCTGGAGAAACTTCAGATGAGACCACAGTCATCCAGGTAAATAATTAAGTTTTTATGGTGTTAGGGAAATTGTTATTGTGAAGTCCAAAGCTTTGGATATGTAGATATCTTGATATCTTGATATCTAGAGCAGACTTGTCAGCCATGACATCTGGACTTAAGGGCTTCTCTTATGGTCTCCTCTTGGAAAGTGGTTGTGAGAGGTGAACTGCTGCTAGTGCTGGAGGAACCAGGAGCCCTGCATCACAACAGATAATGAGGGCTCATTTCTGGGAGTGTGCATGGGTCGCAATTACTCTTAGAAAAAGCTGCTGCTTTTTTGATTTTTCTTTTTTTTTAGCTGCTTTGGCAGCAATACTGTGGCCTGTGTTGAGTTGCAAACAGATGGAGGATGTGATCAGCTGTTGGGGCAGTTTTTGCTCCTTTAAATAGCTGTTCCTTGTTTCTCTGAAGAGAGGTAATAGGCTGGATAGAAGTGTCTGGCTGGCCAGGCAACTTCAGTGTTTGAGATAAAAGTTTTCAGATGCTGCTCTTTACTCTTCTTATGCCTGTTCTATCCAACATTGCAGTATCAGCTTTGCTCATTTGGATCCATAGTCAGTCATTGCTCTTTTTGGAAATAGCAGGTTCTTTGCTTAAAAGTTAAAGCAAAACCAACCAGTTTGTCCTAAGCTTGGTTTATGTCCTAAGTCGGTGAATGTGGAAGAAGTAAGCTCTCTAAAGATGGTATATGAATACATGCATCACTAGCATATAAAGCTATTGACTAATATCTATTAAATATTGTATGGTTGATATGTTAGCTAAAGTAAATCCAGTAGTTGTCCTGTAAAAACGTAAAGGGTTCCATGGAAGCATAACTATCTATTTTTCTGAATCAGGAATGTGAAAACTGGTAACTTAAATCTATTCTCGGGTTTTTAGTACTTTGACTTCTGTGGAAAACAGTAAAATAACAGAGAGGTTATTTTGCGTAGGTATGGGGTTTTTTCCCCCTTAAGGTCTCACCTCCTTTAGGAGATCTGCAAGCATAGCAGAAGTAACCACTGAAATTATGCCCCAAAGAGGGTATTGGAGAGCCAAGGTTAGAGCAGTATGTATATTCCTCTGCACCATCAGAAGCTGAAGGAAGTTTGCAGTTATGGGAACCTCATTTAGTTGTAACACTCAGAAATTTACTGAGAAGAGGTGGATTGCATGTTTCATGTTGTCTTAGGACCATCCATCCCCCCTGACACAGCTTTCATCTAAACCAGAGGATTTGGATTCCTGGTGGTTATCTGCCTCCCAGGCACCCTTAGCAGAGCTGTGTGCTGGCATGGCTGGCTGGCTCCTGCCAGAGCTGGTGCATAATAACTTGGTGCTCTGCCTTGTCCATTAAATGTCTTGCTGCACCAACAACAGCTATTTAGGGTCTATAAACCTGAGCATGTATCAACTAGACCAGTATCTGAAGAAGACCCTGAAACAGCACCTGGTTATACTTTGTATGAAGCAAAATACTTTTTCACATGGTTTTTTTGTATACTTGTATTCTCTTCATCTGTCAGAAGAAACAGCTGGCAGTTAAAGATCTGGAAAGCTGAGAGAAGTCAGTGGTTAGTGAGTAAGGTTGGTATCTTTGGAAGGACAGAATAAGACTAAAATGTCCTTTTCTTTTGGTTGCTGTAGAAGAGGAGTTAGTGTTGAGGAGAAAAAGAGCTGTGAAAGAGAAAATATTTATGTTACATGAAATATGCTTAGCCTTTTGAAACGGACAAGTATGTTCATGAAAGAAAGGCTCTTGAACATCTTACCTGAGCATAACATTATTTAACCTTTTTTTTTTTTTTTTTTTTTTTTTTTTTTTTGACTAATAAGTTTTGGTCATCTCTTTCATAGGTTTTGAGTGTCACTAGCGACATCTAAAATAAATTTAATTGTATCAACACTGTACAGTGAGGGAAAGAAAAGAATGCTGTCAGTTAAATCCTTCATGTTGAAGTCTATTAATGCGAGACATGACTCTTTAATATATGTATTTCTCTATTATCTCATTATTATCTGTTTATTATCTATCTCATTGTATGTACTGATGACATTTGTTGAAAACTGTAGGAAATGTAACATACACATAATGTTCTGCAAAGTACTGTAAGACTCCACCTTGACTCCTGTTCTGCTTTAAGCTTTGTGCTGTCTGACTGCATCAGTGGCAACTCCTTAGAAACAAAAGAAGTGGCTGTAGGCAGGGGTGCCAGACTTGAATGCACCCTGCCACCCGCTTCTTTGCTATCAGGCGTTTTTCAGAGAGATAGAATTAGTGCAAACAGCTGTATGTTGATGTGGCTGGAGTCAGTGCATTAACTGTGGGGCACTGCAAACTTTTAGGTTTTCTTTTGTTTGTTTTTTTTAATGTGTGCAGAAATGGTAGCTTTAATTCTCAGGACAGAACTCCAAAGCTAGGAAGACAGTCTTACCACTGAATTATACACAAGGGTAGTTCAGCTATTTTCTAATAAGTGTTATATGTTGTGGTTGGATGATTATTTTTCTTTTTTTCATTGAATTAGGTGCAACAAATGAGCAGTGTGGTTTAAAAATACATTGAGTTAAGGGTTTCCATAGACAGACTTTGGTTAGTTTGTGAACACTACAAGAAATTAAGGCACGTTTTTCAAAAACTGTAACCATATTAAACCCAATAGTTAACTGTTTCCAACTTGTTGAAGGGAGTATTTCTCAGATGGATGCGAGGCTCTGAATTTAGCTAACACCAACCTTGACACAAGCCCAGAGACACTTTCATGGACATAGGCATGAGTGCAAGTGTGTGTGTGCATGCATCCAAGCTTTTAAAACATGACATTTTTTGAATGTGGTATTAATGCTATTACTGCCTAAGTGTAGGCATGAGGTAAATACTTTGTGTGCATGTACATTTTTTCATGTTGGAAGGATCCTACACATATTTTAGGGCTGGACAAGGAATTGTATAAAGAAATGTTTTAAAGGTTCTTCACTACACTGTTTCATAGTGAAACTGGTCATTAGGAACAGAAGAGTTTGCCTGAAAAAGCAGTCCTGAGCAACAGTACAGTTTTGCCAGCCTTTAGTGTTTAATTGGTGTGGAGTTAATGACCAAAAGATTTCTTAATTGCCGTAATGCTTCCAGGCTGCTTATCTTCAATAAGCTGCTGCCACAACAGATGGCAAGTTAGTGGTTTAGCTGATGTTCACTAGAAGTTTTTATTTTAATGGATGTAACTTACCTATGTGGCTACAGATATCGTGTAGTTGAAACCTGAATCTTCACTGGAATAGGCTTTAGATGAATTAAGGTTTTATTTTGTCACTCAGCAGGAGATGGAAGACTCCTTTACTGTCAGAAGAAACTTGGCCGTTTTATCTGTGTGATCATCTTTATTTTATCTTTACTTCTTTTTCTTGGCTACTCCCAAGATTCATCTCCACTATACTGTCATTCTCCTCTTCTTTTCAGGTAGTCTGCAGGGAATTGTACTGGTGTCTGCTGTGATTTGAGACAGCTTGCAGCAGCAGCCTGAAGCTGACTGTTGTTTTTTTGTTAGTTTTTTAGGTGTTTTTTTGTGTTGTGTGGGTTGGTTGTTTTGTGTTTTTTTTTTTTTTAATTTTTGTTGTTGTTGTTAGTGTTGCAATTAATTACTGGTCTGAACCAGAGGAATAAAAGTGGACAAAATTAAACCTCCATAATTTTCAGATATACATTATTTTTAAAAAGATTCTTATGACTGAAATGAAAATCTGTTTGTTTGTTTGTTCTGTCCTGAAAGCAGACTACCATACTTATGCTGTATCCTCCACTAGCTATAAATTTAAAACCTCGTGTAGGAGGAACTTTGTACTGAGGAACATTGCATAGAAACTAAGTTAAATATTAATGATTACTTAGAGTTTTCACAAGTGGTCATTGGTGACCTAGCTTACTGTTTTTCAGAATTATGAGGAAGTTATGACACCCAGTCCCACATACTTCAAGTATTATTTAGACTGCCTGTTGCATTTTTTTAAACTAGACAGCTATGTCTTATAGCTTCATAATAAGAATGAAGAATAATACTTTTTGTTGATATTGAGTTAATATTAAATAATATTAAAGTAAACCTGAGCCTATGATTTAATTTCTAATCAGTTAAAAAATAACAACATAGTGATTGTGTAAGGTTTAGGGGTTTGTTCTGGTCCCCAGGCATTGCTAGTAATGGCTTGTGGGAATTGATTCCCAAAGTACAAGTAGAGCTTTCAGACAGAAGTATGAATGTGTGCTTGCCTCTGTGGCTAAGGTCACAGGAACAGGTATTTGAGTGAATGTGAAGCCAGTTCTGAAACAAACTCTGGAGTCAGTGGGTTGCACATAATGATGTTACCTGTTAGTGAGATTGGCTCATCCTTCCTCTCAATAAGGTATTTTGGACAATTTGACAACTAAGCAGAAAAACCCTGTGGTGGTCTTTCTTTGTTTACTGTTAAAGCCTAGGGCATCCAAAGCAGTGTTAGACCTCCCTTATACTGAAGACATTAAACACTCCTTTGAAGAAAGTTACTCCCAACCCTATTAATATTTATGGTAGTCCTGAGAAAGTCAACATCCCTATCATTAGCTTTTTCCACCAAGTCTTGGCTGAGTGAAATGGTTGATACATAGTGTCTAATGTAATAATATAAGGATACTTTAGGTATTGCCCTAATAGTAAAAATAATTCCCAAATAATTCTATTCTTACATTTGAATTGTTTTCTGAAGTTAGAGATGAATTCTTCTGATGAGAAAAGAATTTTCTATGGTTTCTTTGTGACTCATGTGTTTCCTTTCTTTTTAATAGCAGGAAGTTATTCTTCACTGCTTTATTTTGCTTGCATTGTCCTATCTCTGCCACTTATGCCACAAATACGTTCTTTTGTATAGCTTGCTTGAATAATGTAACTTTTGGAAGTTATATGCAAAGGTTTTCTTAGTGTTTGTTTCAACTCATGATCAGAAAAAAAAGTAGACACAATGGAACATGCCTTTATTGGTGCTTTTAAGGCTTTGTATTTATGACTAGTAAATTTTTAGTGTCCTTGTCTTAGTCTTTTTCACCAAAGTGGGTATTTTGTAGTGGGGCTGTCTATGACATGAGAGAGTTTGAGTAAGTATATGAACAACTAATAAGTTTTAATACATGGTCAGGGAAGTGTTATGTCTGATTATCTTTCTTTTGTAGGTGTCTCTACCTAGTGGGATTTACAGGGGTTTCGTGGAGCACCAATCCCTTTTGTTAAACCACGAGAGGATCACTCGAAGATGTCCTCCTGGCACCTGTTGTGTCTGTCTCACCAATATGTTGTCATGATTCTTCCTTTTTTCTTAATCAAATTTTTGTTGATACTAGTGAGCAGGTAGGATGACTGTAGCTCCTCTTTCTGGAAAGCCAGCCCTCTTTGTGGGAAAGCTTCCTGATCTATTTGGCCTACTCCAGAGGAAATCACATTGGGTAGGCTTACAACTCCACTGTAATGCCAGAAAATAGTGGTAGAAAAGGCTTAAAGGATGGCTGTACATCCCACTGCTGTGTTGCAGATTTATCCTTCTAATTAGGCTGTCATTTTTTTCCCCATCTTCTTAATCCCACTTTCACTTGTACATTTGTGAGAGTTCTCATGCATTTGGGTGTTTGGTAGGCAGGTGCAGAGCCAGCTGAGTGTAGCATTGTGTCAGGAGATGGGTAGCCAGCAGGGAAGCTGAGCTTCATGGTCCTGTTTTTCCCCTTTAATTGTCTTAGGTAGACTATACTGATTGTAGAGCTTGTAATTTGCTTTAAAAACATTAATGGACAACAACATTAGTAAGTATCTACCTTGATACACATTAAAAGGTGAGTGATTTGTCTGAAAAATACAATTAATTTTCTTTAAGATTGTTTTTTGTGTTTTGTTTTGTATTTGTGACTGTGCTCTGGGAAGCAGACATAAATCCAAGCGACCACCTTTTACAGTGCTGCTCAGCACCTTGCTAATTTAACTGTACTTGCTTTACTTCCTAAAGTCTCATACTAGTAGCCAGACTTGGCTGCCAGTCTGAAATAGCTGCTTACTCTGTGCAAAAATGCCTTGCTATCATCTTACTGAAACACCTATATTAATTGAATTCTGTTACTTAAGTATCCTTGCTGGACAGACCATGTCTCTTGGTTGTGAGTTTAGGGATTTTTCTTGATAATGAGCCTGTTATCTGGTGTTCTGTTTTTGTGAAGGTACTGGTTTAGTTAAACAATTATCCCTCAGCTCCCTTTTTCATAATCAAAACTCGTTGGACTTCAGGTTACTTTAAGTGTGTGCACAGGCTCTCAGGTAATCCTTTGCTTCCTTCTGTACTTTTTAAACTGTCTCCTCTAGTTTGAAACCTGAGGTGAATGTGATATTTCAGAATGTTGTATCAGTTAAAATCTCCAAGTTTCGCTCCATCCTTGTTTTTCTCTCATTCATTTATGTGTCTTATGGCCCATGGAGACAGCACTGATTATACTTTTGTCACTTATTTGCCTCACCTGCTCTTAAAATTACCTTGTTGATGGCGATTCCACAACCTTATTAAGCAGCCTGCCTTTGTCCTTAAATATGTTGCTGTGAAATTTCTACTGCATAGAAGTTTCCTTTGCTGCAATTCACATATTTTTCGCTTGTTCTGTTTCCTGTGGACAGAGGGAACTGACTCTTCCTGCACTTAGTATTTTGGCCTGAGAGCTTGGTGTCCCCAGTTCTTCCAGCCTTTCTTGGCAGGTAATGTTGTCTACATCTGGTAGTTGTTCTCTTGTGGCTTTTCTCCAGCTGTTCTTGTCTGGCTTGAAGACCTGTGTTCAGAATGAGATGCAGTTGTCCCTCTGAGACTTAGCAGAGCAGTATTAGGTGGAAGGATTATGTCATGTGTCACATAAGCTATGCATCCCAAGGTAGCATTAGCTTTTTTCCAACAGTCTGACCTTGCTGACTCCTGTTTTGCATAGAGTCACCTTTGCCTGTTTGGAAATTCATGGTAGTTCTATCAAGTTCTGGCTTTTCAGTTTCACTATGAGAAAGTCTCAGTAATTAAAACTGTCAGAAACATTAATCAAGTAAATCATGACATTTATTCTTTCTCCCCTGTGCAACTCTGTCATGGAAGAAAGCAGTACTGGTTTGACATAGCTTGGTTTTGACAAAACCAAGGTGGCTGTTCCTCCTGTCATTATCATATAAGTGCTTAAAGAGACTTGTTTCAGATATTTGACTGACTTTTTTGGGAGTTGAAGACAAGCCAATATTTTTCCTCGGGTGTTTCTGCCTTTTCTTTCACTCAGTTTTTGGGTTTCCTTATTTTTCTTTTATTTGAGGTGTGAAGTTGTTTATTTTCTTTAAAGAAAGGATTTATATAGTTCACCTTTTCCTAAGCTGATATATCAGGCATCCTCTATGAGTTTTTTAAATATAGGATTATTGATTTTGAGATGGCTCAGAGGATTTCCTGAGCAACTAGGTTGAATGTTACCAGATCTGGACAACTAGGGAAAAAAATATAACTATGGCTATTTCCAATAATAGGGCAAATCTGGATGGGTATTTTTACCCTATAATGTTGCTAATTGTGCCATTCACCTGGTTGTAGTTGATCTCTTTGCTAAGGACTGCTCTTCATTAGTCTCTTTTCCCTCTTCATTTGATAGTAGGCAACATACTCTTATGATTAGTAGTGTACAGATAGAATGATTTCTTAATAGCCTCAAGCTGTTTTGTGAGAATTAAGGCACAAAATGAAATAAGCCTTTTTGATTTGTCCCCTGTATTCTCTTGCCATTGTTATGCTTGTTATTCCCTTTCTGTGTGCTTTTTCTGAGTCATTATTCTCTTGCTATGTTTTCTATTCTCTTGCTGTGTTTGGTTTTCTTGAATTTGTTTGTATCTATTGTGTCATTTAAGAATTAGTTCTTCCTTGCCTCATAGACTTGCCTTCTGTGAGCTCTTGTTTAGTGATTTAAAATCTGTCTTTTGCTGTTCTTCCTTCTTTTCCCTCTTCAGCAACCATTGGTTTGACAGTCAGTTCCAACAAAACTGCCTCTTGTTATTTACTGTCAACCACTTACTTTCTTGCTGGGTACAGGTAAAGGAGGAGTCCCTGGTTGCCTTGTACCTTAAAAAAAACCCTAAGTTTCCTTAAATTCTTGTTGGAGTTCTGCTATGTTCCATTCTCTGTAGGTGCCTAGGTTTTTAGTATCTCTTTGCAACAAGAAGTCCTATGCTTTTCTCTACTCTTCTGCCTGCTCAGAAAAGATTCCATCTGTCCACCGTTTTTGATGATCTATAGTAAGCATGCAGCTTGATACCACTTGTGCTTGCCTCCTTTTATTATTTTTACCCTTCCAGGATACTTCTTTCTGCGTTTGTGATGCTTATCCTTTAGATGTAGGGTGTAACACTCCTAAACACTTGTCTTTGTTTGGCTAGGTTGTTTGTTTGCTATTTAATTTTTTTGGTTTTTGTCATCTTGTTTTTCTGATGAACTCACAGTAGCATCTTTCTGTTAGTATTGCAGCTGGGAACGGACACACCAGAGGATCATCATCTGGATTATATTCAGTGAATTCTGTCTCCTTATGCTTTGTACATTACTGTGCATACCTCTAAGACTGATGGATTGGTTGCTTGTTTCTTACGAACTTTGTGTGGGTAATTACTTTTAGGCCCTTGTTCAAGTTGGCTTGGCATATAATCTTTGGACTCTTCATGTTTTGCTCATGATCTTAGTGTAAAATACTCTTCACCCAATAAGCAGCAGGAGCTGCTTCTGTCTGTTAATTCCTTCCACATTCTCACCAGCACATGGAACCTCATCACACGATGAAAGAAGCCAAAGCTCTGGCCTTGTGACATTTTCAAGCACGTATTTGTCTGCAGGATATTTTTTTTTCCTGAGTGTGTTAGGATCTGGAGGGATTTGGAAGCTTCTTATTCGTTCTTGGCCACTGTTAGCACTATAACTATTACCCATGTGGATAAGTAACTGTGGACAGAGTTGGAGTTGTGTATGAGCACTGAACAGCTTTCTGTGACCCCTTCAAGATGGTGCATATCTGCTTTTTGGCTAGACCTGCTATGTGATTTCTGCTTCTCTTACCCATTGCTTCAGACAACCACTTTTCTTTTGGGTCTGAAGGAGGCAGAGAACAACTGGAGCAGTATTCAGTCTGAGGCAGGGTCAGCAGACAGCCTGTTCTTTATAGCTTTTCCTCTGATACAGCTGTTTAGCTACTTTTGTCTTTGGTAGTCTCTTCATAGATTGCCTCAAAGATATCACAGTCCCAGATGTCTTGACTCAGCTGCCTTCTGCTTTTCCCTAACACCCTCCCATCCCAAAAAAACAAAACCCACACCTAAAACCACTTTCTGAGGTGATCTGTAATGAAGAATTTACAGCACTGGATGCTTTCCTTGTGGTTTTCCTCCATAGAGAAAATATAAACAGCTGTTCTACAAGTGCAGTCCAGGACTTAGGTTTATCTCAGCATCTGGATGTAGCCCTTGTCTTTGGGTCAGGGAATGTTGGAGATGAGAGTTTTGGAAATGTCCCTTTCCCTTTTTCTTCTGATTGTTTATGTTGGGATTGTGGTTGGCTTCTTGCTATTAGCACCTTTGCCTTTTGTTGAGGGGTGGCTGAACAGACTCTCCTGGACTGGTCTCAGCTTCTTAAGATGCAGCAGTAAATCAGATGGTTGGGTCAGTGGACTACAAGCTTTACACGTTTCCTCAGTTAATTCAGTAAATTTCTGTTCTCTGCCATGGTGCTACTTGAAGCACACCATGTGTTATATTTCAGTAGTGTATGGCTCCAAGAAATTTAACAAGTGATGAGATGTGTGCATATCTGGTGCATTTTGGGGATAATGAAGTGCAAGAACTGAGGTACCCTGCTATAGATGTTAGCTTAACTTCTTTGTTAGCTTAATAGTGATGTGTTAAAAAGTTAACCTTTGAATGTACTTCTGAATTTAAAGCTTACTTGCTGCATCTTCTCCCATAATTATGCTCATTGCTCTTTAGCTATTAAACTAGAGCTCTGCTTCTTACTGGTGCGGATTTTTCCAGAATTAAAGGGACTTAAACTGGACAGTTAATTTGCTGCCTTCCCTTGTCTGTGTCATGTCAGAGTACAGCATATGCAATTTGCCTGTCAGTTTTGCTTCTTTGTTATGGGAAAAAAATGGCTAGTTTCAGAAATTCTGTGTGGTAGATCCTTTTGAAAATGCCCTCTCCCATGCATGGCTTTATATAATATTTTAAGAGATTTTGCTGTCAAGAGTGGGTATGTTTACCCCTTCAGCTGTAACCAAGGGAGAGCATTTTCTTGTAATATAATTCTTCAATTCCTGAGCATCCACAGTAGTATCATTGAAGCTGCATTGTCATGTAATTAATTTGTAAATGTTGTCTTGTGCATCTTGAATTTGCCTTTGGACTAATGCTTCATAGGCAAATTGCTGGCAAGTTTCGGGTTTCTTTTGTTTTGCATAGCCCTATTCATTTTATATATTTCTGTACAGAATTGAAGTGTAAACAACAGATCACATCAGTAATAATCCTCTACTAGGAAAATAAATGTATATGCATGGTTGTTACCTGTCAGGGCTAGTAGAGAGAATTCTGGGGCATTTCAACTGCCTGCTCAAAACACTTGGCCATTTTTACTGAGGAAAAGAAATGCTTGAATTATCTTGATTCTTAGCTTTTGGATTTTTTTTTTAAATGTGTGGCTGCATAATTGCTGGAAAAATGTGCAACATCTTTCTAGTACAGGGAAGATAGAGCCCTGGTAGGAGGTGGGTTGCCTCTGTTCTGCTGTGTCATATTTGGCTACAGAGAAGGGAAGAACTGCTTGTGGGACGTGCTCCTAAAGAATTCGGGGTGTGTGTAATCAAAACAAATTCTCCTTCCCTCCCTTGTTCCCCCGGATGGCCTGGGTTCTTGGTGGCTGCTAATCTGGGTATTATGGACCCAAGTGTTTTTTCACTGAAGCCTAAGCTTCTCCAAGCTTAAATTCTGTTATTTTGTATACCTGGTGCTATTTCACTTGTCAACTAGAGAAAAGCATTTAATGCTGCACAGAAAACTCTTTAAATATAATTAATTACTATACTTCAACTGGTAAAAGACATGATTTCCTCCTCCCCTTATGGATTAATATTAGATTTTATTTTAATTTTGTTTCAGGTTTTCAAGTTGTCTTGAAGTAATATTCCTACAAATTATCCTCTCTACAAAAAGAAAGTATTGAATTTTTCTGCTGCTTGTTATAAACACAGTGTTAAAAGGTATATAAGAGCCTTAGAAAAACTACTGCAGGTAAATTTCTCTTCATCTCCTGCCACAAATAGAATTTCAAAAAACACCCAGAAGACAAATGCAGCTCATGTGTTACAGCTGAGTTGTAGATGTAATTGGGCAACTGCAAAGCTTTTTCATGTGAGTGTTGATAAAAATGTGAAGGGATCTGGACAGTTTTTTTGTACTGTCTCTAGAAATACCACAAAATGCCTTTCATTAATGGATTCAAATTAATTTCATATAGGATCTTCACTATCCTTATCTTCAGTTCTGCTTCACATCCTTCATGCTGTGACTTGATAGTCTTTTGCATCAGTCTCAGCCTGTTCCAGGACATTTTAGTCTGCTTTCCTTATTTTAATTCTTGTCTTCTGCCCACCTCCAGTGCATCCACAGAGAGATCTTCATTGCTTTGCTAAGCTAAATGAACCAGACCTCTTACTGATGACCCTGTTTGGCTGTCACTGTGTCTGTTCCAGTTAGTAATTTCTTGAAGGTGGTTGATCAAATGGGGGCTCCAGAGGGCTGTGAAGCAGCACTAATACTTTCCAGAGTCTCTTGAAAACAGTGATGCATCATGTTTCCTTCTTGGAGTTTTTGAATGTGCACAAACCATTAGCTGTAGCCAAATCTCTCTCCCTATTCCCTTCCAAATCTTCATAGAGTTAATCTCAGAAAGGGTGTTTGGTTGCAAATCCTGGATGATGACTTTTTAAAATTTTCCCTTAAGATGTGGTATTTCTGTATTTGGAGCTGGGGACTGAAAAAATCTGACAATTGGAAATCTAAACTATAAATAATTACTTGAATAGGATGAAAGGGAAGAAGTTACAGAATTATCAGTACAAATCATTAAATTTGCATGTTCCCAGTGATATGTCTGAAGAATAACCAATTTCTGATAACTTATTTTTCAGTTTCTATGCAGTACCTCAGATCAATGCAATGCAAAATACAAAGAAGAAGAGGGTATTAATTGCTGCTGGCTTTAATCTGAATAAATGGTCTTACTTAGCCAAGTAATTGGTTGCACAAGTGTAGGCATGCTGTAGTTTCTTGGTTCCACACAGTTTAAGAGATGAGTGCCTCATACTTACTCTAGTTTGAATTTATTTTTTTTTTTTAGAAACATTTTTAAGTAAGAGAATGAAGAGATATATACTTACAAACAAGATGAGCACACTCTTATGGCATGGTTTGCATCCTCCTCTGATTTGTATCTCATTTGTTACTTAAAAATGTAGTGGGTTGTGATCCTTCCTGTCTTCCCCATTTCTTTGCTGAAGTGTTACTGGTTTAGGACACTAAGATGTAGTATTTCTAAGATAAATTACATTTTAACTTACTCCCTTCCTTAAGCTAAAATGTAGATTTTTCTTTTTTAGTAATGATTTTTTTAATGACCAAAATTAATGTTCTGCTTTATTCTAGAAGATTTTTTTTATTCCTCTATTTATGATGCTATGAAATGGCTTGTCATGCAAGGCTGCCCATTTGTACAAATAATGGCAATGTCTTTTGAAAAGTGAAGTTTTGATGGTTGGATAAAAATGCAGCTTTAGAGCCTTCTGGTTTATTTTCCCTCCAAGGGCTCTCTCTTTCATTTATCCCAGTACAGTGTGAATTTCAGTATGGTAGAGGAAATATTTTTCTAGTACATGTTCATGAGTTCAAGCATGGTATAAATCATAATTCTGATACATCAATGTTTTGTAAGATGAGAAGGATGGTTTTAGGTTCAAAGGAAGATAAAATGACAAGATGGGACTTGCAAGCATAGGCATCTTTTATGGCATCTGGGATCTGTTGCTTTCTCCTGGAGCAATCCTTCTCTGCTGGAAGGCAATTAACCATTAACCACCAGAGACTTCAGGCAGTGCAGGTTCACTGTGGAATTAATCACTGCTGCTTGGAAGTGTACATCTCCATGAGAAATGGGTGTATGCAGGGCCACGGGGATGGCTGGGGAGTTGGATCTTCAGGGTTGGGGTTGTGCTGCAGCTCCTGTTTACTGCTTTCAAAAAAGTCAAATGGTTCACTTTCAAATGCAATGGAACTATTTTTGCTCCCAGATAACATAGATCTTTCCCTCTGCTGTCCTGGAAAGCCTTCAGTTATTAATTATGAATGGGGATATTGTAGTGGGTTACAGGGAGCTGTGGCAATGCTGTTACCCTTTTAAATGGCTTTAAAGAAAATGTGAAATTTTATTGATACAGCATCCAGAGGATACAGTGAGTTGGAAAGGGATAATAAGAGCTCTGAGCTGGCTGAGGAAAACCAGCATTGATAATACTGGAAGCAAACAGTACTCATGCAAGTGTGGCCAAATTTCATGTGACATACCTAGATGGAAAGACTGACCTTTGGAGTGCCTGTGCTGGTAGCCTGTGCCTAGCTTCCCAATAGTTTGTGTATAAAAAGAGAGGAGCCTGGTCCTTGAATCTATTAATAGTGGTATCAAATGGAGGAGTGGAGAGGTTATTTGATATCCAGCAATCTTCTTCCTGAATACCAGTTCTTGTGGCTTCTTAGTGAGAAGGATGATGCTCATCTGTATTCCTGACTTCCAAGGGCCTGTTTTCCTAACTCTTTCTGGTCACTCAAAAGGTGAGATGTAAGTGACTCATCACATGGAAGTATCTGAAGATGTAACAGAAGAAAAGTGATGATGGAGAGTAAAGAAATATAATGAAATTTGCTAATTGATTCCGAGCCCAGATTAATTCTGGTTTAGATAATTTGCTACTTGCAATAGGAATTATGCTAGATCATATCTTCTGGAAAAAAGCACACAAATCAATTCAGGAAGGTCTTTGCCCCTTTTTAATACAGGTCTCACGAGATCATGTGCCAGGCTGTGCTTAGGTATTTTCCCTAAGTGCTACTAATTCAGGTTTGGTTTTAGTGGTGGAATTAAACTGAGAGTGTCTGCAGAGTAGGTCTTCTGGACACTTCATCTATAAAGCAGCTGGTTTTTTTTTTATTTTTATTTTATCCCATAGGGTATTATTTGATAGTGAGAAGTTGTCACACCAGGTTGGTTTTTGTTGTTTTTTGGAGGAGTATTTTGTTGCTGTGGCTGAGTTAGGAGTGAGTATCCAAGGAAGTAATTTGTCATTGTTTAATAAAACAAAATAGAAAAGCCTCTTCTTTGAGTATCACCTTGCTTTAACTTCCAGTTAAAAAGTTAAGTGATTGTAGATTCTTCTTGCTTATAATGGGATACAGATTTGATTTTAATATTTTGAATTTTGGTTTATGAATGCTTCCTAGTTCCTGTAGAGATAAATACAAAAAAAATACACAGAGAAAACTGGTTTTCTTCCTATCCTGCATTGTTCTGTGCTGTCTGATTTCCTTCCTCCCTGTTCTATTTTTGAGGCTTTTGTGTTTGTCTGGTCATACACAAAACAAAATCTTGATTACATGTAATTTTTGCACTCTCTTTGGTTTGTTTGTTTGGTGTTTTGGTTTTTTGTTTTGGTTTCTTGTTTGGTGTGGGTTTTCTGTGGATTTCTTTGTTTGTTTAGTTATCTATGCATTTGGTCCAGTAGATGCTAACAGTGCATGACTAGCGTTTTTTCAAAACGTGTATGTGTGTGAATGTCTTTAATTTTCTCCAGCTTCCAACTTTCTCTCTTTCATTTTAAAACAGGGCTGTGTACAGGTGACTTATTGCTCTCTGTACCCTTGTGATGAGCCTGTAAAAAGTTACAGTAATTTTTTTGGCTCAAAGTCTTGTTGGCCAAGTAATTTAGGCTTGAGTTTGAGTAGGAGGTAGTGGAGACTTACCATCTTGCTTCTTTGTTAGGATATCTCCCAAAATGGGTGAGATGGGCACACCCACTTCCAGCCTCACTCTTTTCCCTCATAACTTTTCCTAAATTAGGATGTGTTTGGTTTTTTGTTTTTGTTTTTTTTTAAAGAAGTCCAGTATGTGCCTACTACTCTTTTCTAATTCCGCTCTCTAGATTGAACATCTATAAAGATGAAGGCTTCAACTGGAAAAAGTATTTCATTGGAAATTCAGTTTCTGTTGAGAACTCCTTCGGTGTTTTGACTTCGGTGTTTTGCAAAGGTCCTGAGGGATTTCACTGCTGGAAGAGAAGCAAATCATGTTAAGGATCTTGTGGGTGTGGGGAAAGGAATAATTTTGTTGGGGTTTTGAGTCATTCATAGTAAACTTGCTTTCTTATCTATATGCAAGGTAGATTGAGCTTTCTAGATTAAGCCTCCCCAGCCTGAGTTTGTGAGCTTGTTTGACATCAACAGTTTATTTCAGGGATAGCTTTTACTAAGCTATGGAAATAGTGTTATGTTTACTTAAATACAAGTGATAAGTTCTAATAATATGACTTGTTGAAGAAGTGAAGCCTCCACCAGAACCTGTCTTTCAGGTTAGTCAGATTCTATAATGGTGTGATTTTACTTAATAGAGAAAACACAAATTTGTTACTACATTCAAAAGATTAAAATTGCAATAGAAGTGGCACTAAAGTTACTGAAATTTCATACTGTTGACAGAAGTCCTGTAATGTGAACAATGACCAAAATTGCAAACAAGAAGATGGTTCTTTGGGTTGGCTAAATAGAAATTTGGGAATCTCACAAACTGTATCTTAGCAGTAGCACAGGTCAAAAGGGATAGAAACCATTTTGCTTCTGTTTTCTGTAGAGATGCTTCGAAAGTGAGAACATGTTAATTTGGGATTAGTATGATGACTGTCTATTGCCAAATACATCTTAAACTTTTATTCACCTTTTGGAGGACTAAATAAGTGACCTACCTGACAATAACCTTTTAGCTCCTTGAACAAGAATTTGAGTTTAATGGAGGACAATACTGGTCCTACCTGCTTAGCATTTTCCTGTCTTTTACTTGTCTTTACAAACAAAAAGAGTGAACTACCAAGTTAGATGAACCATCCTTTGCCAGCATTGTCTCTTTTCCTCCTCTCCTTTCAGAAGTTAGTTCCTGTGGTTAGCCCTTGACTATGTAATTGCCACTGGCTAAGCGTGATGGAGGGAGCATGACAAGAGGGACTAGTGTGCTTTACAGTCGCACGATTTCCAACCTACACTGTCCAAATGTATGTACACAAAATCATACAAAAATCAGTTTCTGTAGGATGTTGGTTATTACAGCTGCCTCATGCATCTCACACTAACATGTTCTGCAGCAAACCTGTTTCTGCAGACGTCCTCTGTGACCAGGAGCAGGGTGTGCAGTCCCATGGTGCTGGCTCCTTGGCTGTCAAGCCAAGTTTTGGCTTTTTTCTGCTTCAGAAGAGTATGGTAATGTTAAATGTTTGACTGAGCTCTCTGGCATGATATTAGTGATTTCTGTGAAGCACAATGTGCTGTGTAGTAGATATCAGCATCAGTAAAGGCTGAGCTGAGGCACTGTATTGATGTGCAGTGTATTCTGCCATCTGGAGCCCTCTGCCAGGGTTCTCACTAATGCTTTACTCTTGGCTGCTGTTCAACTTCTGGCAACATCTCTTTCTCCTGCTATTCAATTTTTTCAGATATAAAAGGTAGTTTATCTATACTTGAGGTTAGCATTCAGATTCTGTATTTGAAATTTTGGATATCAAAAAGTCACAAAAGCCTGTGCACACTCCTTGGGATGCTTGTTCTTCCACAGCCTTCACTTTTCTGTATCTCTGTTAATCCATATAATGATTTAAAGGTTCTCTGAAAGTGTGTGTAGTCCAGAAGATTACTTAAAGGAATACCAAGGGACTGAGTTTCTACATCACTAGTGTGTTTATGGATATATTTTCTTAATTGAAAAGTTCTCCTATCTCACAAGTGTGGACTGCACTGGAGTAATGCAGGCTGAACAGGGAAAGGATTAACTTAGGAGTCTGTGAGTATTAATGCCCAAAATGGCATGCTTGATAAAATAGATTAATAATTTGCAAATTTAGTAAACTGGCCAGATAAAGTGTTGGCTCTCTCAGTATGAATATTTGAATTTTAATTAATCAACACCTTGACTTTGTTTTCTTTGGTTTGTATTTGTAACTTTTAACATCCTTAGTAAAAATAAGGATATTTTTTTGTGGGGAAACCTTCATGGCTTTTCCTTTTGGTGACATCTGCAGCTAATCAATAATCACTTTTTTTCTGTCAGTCTCTCCTACAATACTGTTACTCCCTGGCAAGCAAGCGTGTGTCAGTAAGTACAACTGTATTCTGTTCAGTGTCACTAGAGATATCTCATTGTAATATTAAAAAATGTAGATGTGTATAATGTCAGCTTCTTAAGCAAAACACTCCTGCTTCTTGATCAGTGTGGGTACTATGATAGCTTATTCATCTTTGATTACTAAAACTATTTGGGAGGTCTTTGTTATACACACTCACACACAAAGTGGTGTTTCACTAGTGCATCACACTAAACCACAATTATGTTTGGAAGTAGGAATCTCCAGACTTTTCACCCCTACTAATAAAATGTTTATCAATTTCCAAGCTACTGCTTAAAAGCTTTTTGGAATAAACCACATAATTGATGTCAAAGTTTCTTTTGCCTAAAACAATAATAGGTTCTTGAGTTTCTTGAGCATCGTTATGGCAGTGAACTTGGAAGTGTGTTGTGTGTGTTTTTAGACTTCTGTCATATGCTCTATTTAAAGAAACTTCCCATTCAGCTGCCACTCCAGCATCACGTTGTCATGACCACAGAGGGGGACCATTCATCACCTTCAGGCAGCCCAGCTGCTCCTCACTGGGTGCAGCAGGCCCAGGAACACTCTGTCTTTTATGTTTCTTGGCCATGTCCACACAGACTGTAAATATTCCTGTAGCTGCAGTGGTAACGTGGTCATCCAAGAGAACTCCGGAGTATAATTCTGGATGAGCATTGATCTGATCCCATGACCTCCCTGGGCTGCTTCTTTCTGTTAGACTGCCCTTAACAGTAATGACTTCAATGGAAAAATAATGGAATGCACTGTTTTTTGTAGTGCAAATAATGTTGTGCATTATCAGGCATATTCTTATTTTTACGTTGTTTTTGTGGTAGTTGGTATCTTGAAGGGTCTGTGGTATTTTGGTGGCTGAGCTTGTTCTCACTTTGATGTGGTTTGTGGAACTGGTCTGTCCAGAGTGTAGGGAAGATGACCTTTTCAGTGAGAAACCAAACAATGCTTTGCTTTAGTCTCTTGGATGAATCCAATGCTTTCAAAGATGTTCCTGGATTTCTTAAAGTACTGCAGATAAAAAAAAAATAATCAGAACATTGAAATATGTTAAATCACACAGGCAAGAATGGTGACACTGCCAGGTAGATCTATTTGAGTTTGCTCTTCCTCTGAACAACTGGGCTGAACCAGATGTTAAGTGGGTAGAATGTGGACTTAAAAAAAAAAAACAACAAACCTATTAGAGAAGGGCTAAGTGGGTGATAGTTTACTGCTGGCTTCTTTGGATTGTAATATATTTTCAGTGCTGTATTCTGTCTGCTGCAGAGGGTGCAGAGACTATGGTCAACACTGCAGTTTTCAGGAGCAATGTTTAAAGCAAACATACCCCAAAACCTTGTGCTAGACATGTGGCCAGCACACTGTCCTGTCTGACAGTGCTTGGTACTAGATGAAAGAAAACTCTGGTGCAGCTCTACGTTAATCCTCTTGTGTCCTTAGCAGGTTGTGATCTGATGCAGGACATCTCTGGGAGATTTTGTTTCCTACAGACTGTTGAACCTCTCTCTCATGCATTTATCATCATTCTGTCCCCTCATCTGTGCATTTGACTTGCACGATGCCTTATCCTTAAATCAGCTGGGGTTAGGGAGGAAAGATCCTAAATTTTCACTTACTGATACCAGATCATTTCCTATCTCTTGACATGAAGGAACAAAGAAATCTTTCTTCCTATGTGAGAATCAGTTGGGATTTGGTAAGCGTGGCTCATCTGTCAGCAGCAGTTCTGTGACCAATTTAGCTGTGCCTGGGAGAGGAAAGGAACAGCTCAGCCTGGGACTGGAGAGCACCCAAGTCAGAGCTTCCCCCGATGTGCAGGAGGAGAGGTCCTCACCAGCAGTGCCACAGGAGACTGCTGCCTCCCAAGCTGCATTGGTGACAGGTGAGAAGTGAGGCAGAGCTGCCGTGTGAAGCTGCAGAGCAGTCAGTGTGCTCACTGACTGGAAGTGCCTGAGGGAAAGCTTAGTGGGGAACAGCTGTGGCAAATGGATTTTGGCACAAAAAGTGTAGGCAGGAGAGCAAGTGGAATAGACAAGACATCTTGATGGGTTCAGGTGGTGTAGCTAGGGTTAAGTGCAGTAAGTTTCTTTAGTGATACTCAGACACTTAGAGAAAATAGGTTGTTTCAGGTGCCTTAACCAAGTTAAGTTTTCACCTATATAAATAAAAAATAATGGAATTAATTCAAGTGGTATGGAATACCTTTTTATTAGGACCTTGTAGGGTAAAGTGTAGCCTTAATTGTCTCTTGGTAACATTGTGGGCTTGCTCTGGTTTATATTTTTCCTAATGTGCCTCTGGAAATCATTGAAATCTTTTCTTCTTGCTTTCCCCAAGGAGAAATTTCATTAAATACTGCATCTTTTTTTTTCTTTGAGCATCACATTTCTGTAGAACTGTTTGGGGTTCAGTGATGATGAATCCAAACTAAATTTTTTTCCTGTGCTTGTCCTGAGCTTTTCTGAGATGTTGCATCACTCACTTTCATGATATTTGTATGACTTGAGTAGACTTCAGCTGCAGGCACAATGAGGGTGTGATGTGTAGTAATATGTCACTCATCCCACTTAAGGTCTGATTTTGATTGTGACAGGCTATTAGAGCAAATTATGTCAGTCTTGGAGCATTTATTCCAGTTGTTCAACTGGTCCTTCAGGGTCATTCAGATGAAATGAAGAAGTATTTTTTAAGCTGTGGTTCTTACTTTCTTCATACTTCGTACAAATTATACTGTGCCAAGATGCTGAATGCTTTATTGCCCCTAAAGTTAACATTTTAGAGAGGGTGAATTAATGGGATAGCAGCTTGCAAGAAAAACAGTAACTTACTTTCTATTTTAATCAACAGAAAGATTGTTTTTCCCACTTTCCATTAAGGTGAAGAGTGCATGCAGAGATTCCCATGTTCCTGTTCTGTGTCAGCATTCCTTTTGGCACTTATCTGCATAAAATAGGTTTTAAAAACATAAAACCTTAAAATCTTTTGTAAGGATACTCAGGACTGTGAAAGTTACATTTTTAATTAAAAAAAGAAACATTGGGGTTGTTTAGAAGTGACAGCTGTCTAGCTTGTTATGTCTACTTTGAATCTCTGCACACAGCATTTTTTCTGTCAACATAATGCCCAGTATCCAGGTCTTGTAAGGCCCTTCTGCTCTTTTTAGTCTCTTTAGTAACATGAAGCATTTAGTGATATTCATCGACATTGTCATCTTGCCACTTTCTCGGTACAAACTTTAGGTAACTGCAGTTTCTTGAATCTCCTTTGAAAGTTTAATGAATGATTACTTCAACAAAGTATTTATCTTCTGCTCCTGTGGTACTGATGCAGTAAGCTTTAACATCCTGAAATTATTAGTGCAAATATAATGTCCCTGAGCTTTTTTAGGATTCTTGGCTGAACGTTGTCTGCTCTTGATAGATTGCTGATTTTTGAGTTGTCCATTTGCTCTAGATTTTCCTTTTTCTTGCAGTGCTTTGCTTTGAAACAGATCCACTAATGCGTCTTCCATAGAGGTCTTTAAGTAGAAGAATGTCTTTAAACTTCTCCATAGTGAACATGAAGATGGAAAAAATAATAGTGTTTGTGTCATGACCTTAGCTTCTTGGAGCATTTTTAAATGCATCTGTATACTTTCTTTAGCCTTACAGATCCTGACAAGCTACCTCTTCTTCCTTGTTCCTCACATGTCCTTGAAAAAGGATTTGTCTATGCTTTTTATTATTATTCATTTTTTTTTCTCCCTTAAATTGTTTGGGAGACTCTTTTTTTTTCCCCCTGCCTGTTCTTAGCTTGCTATTGTTAAAGCCCCATTTGGACAACTTCTACAAGATTCTTTTAATGTTTTCTCTAAATCTACTCTAATACACTATTTAGCTGTTGTCTTCTCTTGCCTGTCATTCACCCCCACTGAAGTCCTTTTTGTGATTTTTTTTTTTTTTTTTTTTTTTTAAATATATTTGCTCTAAGCCTCCCATACAATGTCTTAAATCTTATTGCCTACACGCATTTAATTTTTGATGATTCCCTTTTGAGTGTCTTCCTATTTGTCTAATTCCATAGATTCCTCAGTGTTTGTTTTTCTGCAGATACTTAGGTCCCTACTAAATCTGAGGGGGTTTGCACTTACATTTTGAATTAATTTGTACACAGTGCTTAGGATCAAGAGATGCCATTTCTTTTGTGAACAGCATGACAACTCGTTCAGTGAAGCAATGGTTCAGTATTTTGTCTTGACATCCTGTGACATTCAGTGGATAGCAGAATCCTCCCACTTTTTTTGTCTTTTGCTTTTGTAACATTTCTGACTGAGAATTTTCTTGGTCACTCAACATGCATGTTTCAATGTGATGGCTCATGTGATTCTCGTGATTACTGTCTTGTATGAAAAGAAAGTAAACGTACACCCTTAAAGAATAGGTAGTGTTTTTGAATAAGCTTGTCTTTTTTGAATTTTCTAATAATTTCTTTTGAGGTGCAGGTACCAATTTAATTCTTACTGAATTTTCTTACTGTTTTCTTTGTTGTTGAGAGCATATGTGTGCCATTCACCAGTGGACCTCTAGTACTGGAGGATTTATTTTCTTGGTTAAGACTTAAGTTCAAAAGACCTTTAAATTCAAAAGAATTTTTCCACTTTTTGGAAAATGACTGAATAAAAGCAGGGCATTTTTTTTCACATCAGTGTTTTTGTTTTGGTGATTTTAGATGACTATTTTCTTAAATGTCTGTTCTTGAAAGCTAGCCTAGGGTATATAATTGAAATTGTGTGGTTTCTTATTTGTATCTTCTCTAGCAGTGATCTGAAAATTGTGCTTTATCCTCTACTTTGCCTTTGAAAAATCTAGTTGAAGACAATGGCTTTGCACTGGCTCTAAGCTGAGCAGCCAGTAATCCTGTGAATATATAAATCTGAAGAATCATTCTTTGTTCTGGAGGACACTCCAGCTTGAGATCCTGGTTTGGTAGCAGGTCAAAAACACTCCCTGCCAGTGCACAAGACATGGGGGTTTCTACATTATACAGGTGTTTTTTATGGAAGTCTTCAGAGTATCATAGAATGGTTTGGGTCAGAAGGGGTCTTAAAAATCATCTAGTTCCAATCCCACTGCAGTGGGTGAGGAAGTCCCACCAGCCCAGGTTGCTGAAACCCCATCCAACCTGTCCTTGAGCACTGTCAGGGATGGAGCATTCACAGCTTCCCTGGGCAGCATGTTCCAGTGTCTCACCACCCTCACAGGAGAGAATTTCTTTCCAATATCTAAACTACTCTTTCCTCTTAACCGTTCCCTCTTGTCCTGTTGTTACAAGCCCTTGTACAAAGTCCCTCTGGGCTCTCCTGTAGGCCCCTTCAGGTACTGGAAGGGCACTATTAAGATCTGCCCAGAGCCTTCTGTTCTCCAGACTGAACAGCCTCAAGTCTCTCAGCTTTGCTCACAGAGCAGCTGTTCCAGCCCACTGACCACAGCTGTCCTCTGGACTCACTCTTCCAAGTCCATATCTTTTTTGTGTTGGAGACTCCAAAACAGAACACAGTACTCCAGGGGGGTCTCAGGAGAGTGGAGTAGAAGGGTGGAGTCACCTCCCTTGCCCTGATGACCACACCTCATCTGATGCAGCCCGGGAGGGGGTTGGCTTTCTGGGCTGCAAGTGCTGCACTTGTGTTGAGCTTCTCATCAACCCAACACCCCCAAGTCCTTCTCAGGGCTCTCCACATCAGTTCTCTGCCCGGTGTGAATTTATGTTTGGAATTACCCTGGCCCATATGCAGAAAATAGCAGGTGGAAAACTGGAGAGCAAGAAGAGATTACCAAAAACATGTGAAAGGGGGAACAGAAGCATGGGGCTACAATGTGTCTGAAATTCAAGAGGTAAACCAGTACTCAAAAAGAGGGAATATAAAGAATATGTTTGTTTTTGTTGGTTTTTTGTTTTGTTTTTTTTTGGTAATAAAATGCCTTTTCTTCAAGTCACTGTGATCTAGAGATCTTCATTGTCACTGGCTCCTATTTGTATGCTGCCTTAACGTCACTCTTTTTTTAGTGTCCTCAAATAATGCTTTATGAAAACCCTTGGGAATTGTGAAAGGCACTTCATGGATATTTAGTGTAGTCTCTGTAGCACTTGTGAGAGAAATAAGGCACAGAAAAGATCTCTGAGAGGTTTCTCTGTGAGTTTTATAACCTGGGGCAGGAGGAAGGGTGCTGTGGCAGGATAGCTGAATGCCATTTGGAGGCTTGCTTTGGAGGAGTCTTCCTGGTTAACACTGCATATTTTTCTAAGCAGTTTTGTATTCAACTTTCAAAAGGCAAGAATCTTTGGTAATTGTTTTGATTCACAATAGAAGTTTAAAAGCTAAATGCAAACAATCAAATACAGAAGGAAGAATGTCATTTTGCTTATGACTTTTCCTTTTCCCTATACCAGTTCTTTCATCTCAGAGTTGTATTGTTAATAAAACAGCAATAAGCAAAAGTTTAAAATGTATAAATTGTAATCTTTCACATCTGTAGAACTTTTATTACAAAAGAAAAGGGCCTTTCTATCTCTGCAGTCAAACAATCATTCAAGTTTCAAAAGCTGTTTTATCAAACCTCAGATGCAGGGGAAGGTTTTGTTGTTTAATTTTTTTTAGTGCTCTTTTAGCAGTAAGCCCAACTATTGTAACCAAAGTACTTGTAATTTTTTTCTAGGTTTCGCTGAATGGTACACAGTTTACAGACAGTTCTGTTGGATCGGAGTTCACAGGTGTTTCTCAGGTATGTGCAGCCACATTTTGTTCATGCATATGATAGCAGAGTTATTTACTAATTGGAAAAGATATGAAACAAAGCTTTCTTGAGAGTTTTCTTTAGTATATTTAATACTGTTTGAGATTGGGACTTGGCTAACTGAAGTAATTTTCTGTTGATTTCACTATTTAAGCTTTAAAAAGCAGTGGAAACTGCTATTTTTGAAGTAAAATCTTATTGTTGTAGTAGGCTTGAAATCGGACATAGATGTAAAAAAAGCTATGCTGTTTTATGGTAATAAACTTATTCTTGGAAATAAATCTAAATACATAGCAGAGATGCAGTTATTTCTGTTCTGGCTTGTCCTACTTCCAGCTTTCATTTATGAATGCTATCTGAACATGTTTCAGAGAAAAAGAGAGACTGGGTGTTTTCTTGCAGAGATGCATCACACGTTTTTGGAAGCTTGACTAGTGGAAAAATATCTTTTCTCAAAAGGTATACTTTGCCTCTTAATACACTGAAGACACGAAAATGTATATGTGACCTAATTCCAAGCTCATCTAATCCAGGAAGAGTTTAACAGCAGCAGTAAAATGATTGCATCAACAGTCACTGTGTTTTCATCTTTAAATAAATAAGAAACTGCAGTTTACAGCTTCATTTAGTATGACAAAGCCCTAATGGAAATCTGAAATGCATATCATATCTAGATTTTGTCAAGGTTTTAACTGTCAATTAAGAAATTTCATTCTCAGCAGTTGATTTACATCATGCTCTAGGAACCAAGTGCTTTCATTTGAACTTCAGATCTGTCATAAATGTGGGCCCAGTTGGGAGACGGGTAGAGTTTTACTGAATCTGTGAGTTGGCCAGAATTAAGATTGTTTTCCTGCTGTATTTGTCTTTGCTTTTTTAATGATTGTGTCGCAACTTCAAGCAAATACAAACACAGGTCCTAACTTCTAGACGTCCTTACAGCGTGGCTGGGATCTGTTTGCCATGACCATTACTGCTGCAGAAGAGTGTTAGGTGGTTGTAACTTCTGTATTTTTGCATCTTGTCCTTTTCTTTTCCTAGTTGTTGGAAGATGTTCATAATGATGTTCCTGCAACAGCTATAAAGGCCTCACCGTTCTTACAGACTTAATCTGGCTTTGAAAAAATGTATTTTAACAAGGAAACTTCCAGAGCTAAGAGGATGAGCAGTGATGGCCTCCTACATGCAGGGTTTTTAGGCATTAATAAGATCTGCAGTTGAGTACAGGTCAGCCAAGAGGAATATCTAAGTTGAGAAATCTGTTCATGCTTGTAGAGCCAATAAGGGGATGGTTCCAGCCTTTCAGGAGGCAGAGTGAGTCTTCCCTCATGAGAAGATTTTCTGCAAGCCTGCAATAGGCACCCGGAGACATTGTGTTATTTTTCTTGCCTTAGTGCTTAGGTATGATTTCTTGAAGTGGCATCAGTGAGTAAAGAAGTCAGCTGTTTCTTCTAAATCTATCGACGAATTTCTCATGAACTTCTGAAAGATGAGGTAGTTGTGAAGATGAATTCAGTGTGTCTTTTTTATAGTGCTTAGAATTCTTAGTTTTTCTTTTCACAGTGCTGAGTCTGTCAGTTTTAAGAATTCAAAGAACACAAAACTCAGAATTAATAATGCAGTGTTGGTTTTATTTAGATGTTAGCAATAGCGAATGGGTTTGTAGATGCTGTGAAGACAAAGTGAATTATGTTACAGCTTGAACTAGTCCTTTGCTCTAAAGAACTTTTCACCTGTGCTTGTGCAGTTCAGCCCCTATGGTTCTTTAAAGCAGTAGATCTGTTACTATTGAGGTTGGAGCAGTATCTAGAGGAGTGCTTGAATGACTTAAGTTTTTCCTTTGGGAAAGAATTTAACTATTTTGAGAACGTGTTGCTAAGACAGAGCTAGTAGCTCAGACAAATCTCTGATTCTGCCACTACAATAGGTTTTGTTTCATTCATTATATCTTTGATTATTTCTTGGCTCTGTTTGGCTTGTGCTGCTTGACACATTTTTGACTGCCAGTTTTGGTGAATAATCAGCATTTCACGTCTGAATCATAATTTTGTGCACAGTAGCAATTGGAAGAGTAAGTCAGTTTTGAACTTCCTCTGCCCTTATAAGTTACTAAGTCCACTTTATTCAAAAGCTGATAGTGGATTTTAAGACTCTACCTGCTGTTTTTTGTTAAAACTGAGTTAAGTTTTTATTTTGAATCAATCTTAGCTGAAAATGTCTTTGTTCTAAAAGGAGGTAACAGAATCTCAAAGAGTAGTTGTTTTCCTTTTTGTCTCTAAGAGTGACAACAGTAAAATGTATTGTACTATTCTTTTTAAATTTTATTTACTAGATTATTGCATTTAGCCTGAATTATTTGAGAGGACAAGGCTGTAGTTCATGTGAGCATTACTTCTAAATGCGAGTGTGTTCATGATTAGAATTCTGCCCATGGACATTAAGGCTGCTGTGCTTGATCTTGGCATACTCCTGACGTTCACCATTTAATGATGAGTGTGAAAATAAGCCGTTTTTCTTGTACATATTCCGTGAATAACCATTTATCTATCAAAACATTTATTTCTAGACACCATTTACCTTTGGCTTGGGTCAAAGGGCACCGTATACAACTGGAGAGCATTGTCTTCTGTGTAGAAGTGAACGAAAAGATAGTTCCCTTTCCGAGAGCGGAGTAAAGAGTTCTAGCAAAACAGCACTTTCCACATCTCCAAAAGCAAACAATATGCTGCATCTTCCACTGTGGGTGTGCCCAGATTGTCGACGAACAGTGGAAAAGGAGGAGAGGCATGCAACAATAGAGCAATCTCTTGTGGTAAGTAGAAGTACTTCAGTAGAAGAAGATACATTGTTATGTGACTTTGTGCTTTGGTACTGTTTAAACTGTGAGGGCTTAGAAAGTTGTAGGAGATTTTGATATGAGCTAAGCTGAACAGGCAGGTTGTTCCAAAAATGAGGTTCTGGTTCTAAGTTTGGATTTTTAAGTAGAGAAAAGCTTGCATTTTTGCTGTTTCAATTTATTGGATGTTCTTCTTTGTCCTTTCCATTTTTACTTAAATTCAGTTTGTTCTGCTGTTACCAACGCAACGTCCACCATTACACTTCTTTTCTGTTCTTTGTATGCTCACATGTACTTCTGCCCCTTTGTGAGGTAAACTACCAAAATTTTCCTAGTTCTCAGTAGTGTCGTTGAGCCACTGCAATTGCACTGCCACCTTTCTGCATGTCTGAGTTTTGTTATCTGTTATTTCGTGTGGGTTTTTTTTTTTTTTTCATAAAAAAGCACAATTTGGCATAGTACACATATAACAGTTTCTTAATCTCTGTAGCAGTGCAAACACTGATATTCAATACGTGGTGCTAATATTTCAAGTTGTGATTATTTTCTAAATTAAGTCTTAAAATATATTTTCAAATGAGAGTTGAACCTGACTTAAGAGCCGTGCTCAGTGTAGCAGAAAAATACAGAATGTTCATTGACAGCTCCAGCAAAACCCCATTAGAAGTAAATTGTGATGCTATACTGCAGAACCAAATCTTCACAACTCCTCTGGGAAGCTACACACTTCTGATAATTGTAAGCATTATGGATTTCAGCTGACATCTCCTTGTAGGGAGCTAACAGTTTGTGCACATGCTTATGGGCAAAGGTTTTTATTTCAGTAAACAAATCAGTGTGAAGAAAGATTGTACATTGTATCTTGTTAAGGCACAGGTATCCTGTTAAAGGCACAGTTACCATAATTTTTGGTAAGGAAAATTTAAGTGTATTGCTTGTATGCAACTAGTGTTTTCTGATATTCTTCCCATTAATAAGGGTTAGTAAAATTAATCAAAAGGGAGGACGTCCTAGGGAATTATATTGGTAGCCTGATGACAAACACATCCTAGAGAGTTCAAAGCACAGCAAGATTGAAGCACATGACTGTTCAGTGTAGTCAAAATTTGGCATATTTAAGCTCTGTTTAATGAACTAGTGAAGAAAAGAAGTGGTGTAAAAGTCCAGGGACAGGGGGTTTGTTCCCTAAACGTGTTTTTAAGTTATAGATACTCCAGATAAAATAGATACTCCAAATAAAATTTGGCAGGGTTTTTGTTTTTTTTTTAATTTGGCAACTGATTTCTTATTATAAGAAGAACTTAGCAAGCCAACAGCAAAAGGGTTTTCTAAGTTGCTTTGACTTAAAGTAACTAAACAGATGAGGTGGATAGTCAAGTTGGAGAAACCATGTGGGGGAAAAAAAAGCAAAAAACCTAAAATAGTCTGTTACTAGTCACTGCAAGACAGAGTATCAGTTATTTGCTGCAGATGCTCCTGTGTTCAGGTTGCTGTTGCTCTCATTACCTGGCTTGCTTTGCCTCAGCACCATCCCCAGTGGGTGGTCTTGCTCTTGGCAGTAAATGCTTGCAGGTTTTGACCTGTGTCTGCATCCTGCTCCTGGATCTGTGGAGAAGCACAAAAACACCTCTTCATTCAGACTCCTCATGTGGGAGAGATCTCTGTCTGGTGTCACAGAAAGCTGCTGGCAGCCTGGGGAAGGGTGTAAGAGGGAATCGTGGTATGTACTGGGGGCACAGAGCAGAGAAAGAGAAACTGGACACCAAAATACCAGCAGCCTTGGGAGAGAGGTTTGTCATCTGCTACTACTGAACAGTCCTGTGCACAGGAGATTGGAAATGGATGTTGTGACAGCAGCTTTCTAACTTCCATTACTATAAAGCAGTAGGGCTGCTAGAAACAAAGTGATTATTTTCTTTTTGTTTGGAGGGCTTGTTGAAATACAAAAGTAGAACATAGTGTCAAATAGAGACTGAAGAGATGTTACTAGTTTATGATTAATCACGGATGATGCAAGTCTTCCTTTAACTTAGTTCATTGTTTACTCTGGAGTACATAAAGGTGATAATTATAACCAACATACTTTGGTTATTAGAAAGGAAGCTATATTTATATCATTAGGTTTCTCAGACCATCTCTTGCATTTATTAGGCTTTTTGAAGGTACATTCTTGGTGCCTGGTTGAGTGTCCTCCCAAAATACACCCGGCACTAATAACTGCCACATGAATATTTGCCTACCTATTAATATTTCAGGCATCTACCTTAAAAACTGAATGCTATGTGTGTTTTTTCCTTTCAGAGCCAAGATTTCCTTTTGCACATGCCTCTTGGGAACAGTGGATCACAGCAGGAATCTGTAGGAGGAGGAAGAATAACTGTTGGTGCACAGACAGTGCCTGCTGCAGATCTTAGCAATTCCTCTCCTGCAGACATAGCGTGCAACTGTGAGGCCTGTAATGAGCGCAGGTAAGAACTGAATTCAAAGTCAGCAGCATGGTGCCTCTGCTCATGCTGTTGGCAGTGGTGTAGCTTATTTGTTGGTGTATGCCTAAAGTCTTTAAACAGGCTATCTGATAATAACAGTAACTTATGGATGGCAGCTTTTATCCAATTTTATACTTCATTTTCATCATGTACTTTATTTCAGACGTTTTCAGGTGTACATTGTTTTTCCTGAAAAGTGTTTGCAGAGTAATAGTAATCAATACAGCTATGTGATGTACAAATAGAGAGCAATTATTTTTGTCCTTACTTGCAGAGAAAATTCAGCAGAGCCTGAACGTGAACCTCAGCAGCTTCAGAATTACTGGTCAGAAGTTAGATACATGGTTCGGTGTATATATCGACAAGCTGGGACCCCTTTGGCAGATGACCAAGACCAGTCTTTGGTACCAGACAAAGAAGGAATGAAAGAGCTGGTGGATAGGTATAGCATTATGAAAAATATCTATTAATTTCTAAGAGGATATTTTAAATTAGTTTTAAGTAGCTCGGAATATTGCTTTTTAATAGAATAATATTTTCCACCTCTAAGTCCAAATGCTGGGAATGATTTCCTCTTCACTAGAATTAGAAGTCATTTCTACTTCATGCTGGATTTTGAGATGCTAAGTTGAATACATGGGGAAACTATTAAATTTGTGTGCTGTTTTCCAAAGTTGATCACTAGATGAGGTGGATTCTGGGAACTTATTTCTCATTTCAGGAGTTGAAACTGTAGCTTTTCTAGTTGTGAAGTTGAAATTGTGCTTAATGAGATCCTTAATTGTGCTGGTTTTGCTTTTGAGAATGGTGTGGCTGTCCCTAGAGTTCTCCAGAGCTTCATCTCAGTTTCTGTTTAAACTGAATGTATGGTCAAGGAACTCTCCTTGGTTCTGTACATACTTGGTATGCTAAGGTCTGACTAGTCTGACAAACTGTAGTTTTTATGTGGAGTTTCTAGCTGAAGCTAAGTTCTGCCAAGATAAAGAGACTTTTGAAATATTATAGTCATCTGGCATTGCTCTTTATATGACTGTGCTCCTGAATCAGCCTTCTTAGATAGTTCATAGCTTACTGCACTTCTGTTATATAAAAACTGAGGTTTTAGTGGTGAACATCAGAGTAAAAGTAGAATAATGCAGTATGCCTCCCTACTAGTCAAACTTTGTTTATTCAAGTGATCAAAACATGCAACATACGTTTTGAAATCAAAGAGGCCTAAATGTTTCATAGTGTGTAGGTGATTAGAACTGAGTCACAGCTAAAATGGTGGTTGATTTTTTTAAAGTTTCTATTAAATGGGAAAATGTTTGAAATTTGAACACATACTGTGTACCTTTCTTTTGTGCTTAGAAGCCTTGATTTCTCTAGAACTGTTTTTCACTTTTGAGAGAGTCTAAAAGATACAGGCAGAAACAGGATCTCAAAAAGGAACCCTTAAATGTCAGTATGATTGTTCCACTCGAGTTCCTTATAGTTGACAAAATATGATGTAAAATTAGGGTACTGTGAGCAGACACCAAGTGTGCCCAGTCTGTGGTGCTAATGTAATGCAAAATTTTCAAAATAAAGCTAGGTCATGTAGGTGAAGAAAGTGTAAAAATAAAACAAACAAAACCAACCAACCAAACTAAAACAAAACAAAACCAAAACCCAAGCAAACCATGTAGGTACCATGCCAAAGACCATTCTGTGGCCAAGTGAATCTGTGTTTAAAAGGCAGAAATTCTGGATTGCATGCTCAGCTCTGTTCAACAGAGCTGGCAAGAAAGTGGCTATCTGGTCTTCTAACTTGAAAATAAATACTGATGCCAAGTACTGTCCATATTGTGTGTTGGAGCACTTTATGGCAATGTGATACTATTCTGTTTTGTGGCTGATGAGGGAAGAGCAGGGACTACAGAGCAGCAAAATTTTAGTCATTTACCTTTCAATTACTTAATCCCTTTTGTCTTTCCTACTTCCCTGTGCTGTAAGCTTTTGTCTCAGTTTTTTTTTTAAACTCCAAGCATAGGACTCTCAATGGTATGATTTCAATTTAAAGTGTTTCTAAGTAGGCACCATGATTTGTCCTGTGCGAGGTGGGTAAAAGCAGTGTCTCACTTCCAGGAGAGTATCAGCCCTAACCAGCTGTATGCTGTCTTTGGCAGGAAGCCCTGACCCTCTTTGCAGCTATGCCTTACAGTGATGAGTCTTGCAGGTATTGAATGGCTTAACAGAGTGAATGGAAGGCAGTTTGTTTCTGAAGCTTCAATGATGGTGTGCTTCCCTGGGACAAATGAGCCCCAGATTCTGGTCCGTATTCTATGTTAAAAATAAAATGCCAGTCGTTTGCAGTTGATTGCAGTAGGTGCTACCACAGTAGAGTTCCTCAAGTTATGTTCATTGAAGGTTGGGGTTTTTTTGGCCCTGTGAATCCCACACCTCTGCTATGCAGTGGCACAGCTTTAATAAAAGGTGGAAAAAAAAGTCCTTATACAGAAGAACTTCAACTTTTTGGGTAGGAAACTCTGAGTGAAGGTGAGGAGGAATTTTATGAATGAGTATCTTAAAAGCTTGGCAACTGTATGAAATGTCATCTTTCAGTTCAGCCTAACAACAGGAGAGTCACCCAAAGCAGTCACCAAGTCCAGCCTGGTTAGTGTCAATACAGGAATGTTCTGGCTGCCTGTGGAGTCAAGCTTCTTCAGTGGCTTGAAGTAAATGACTGTCCTTCATTGATATTAATCAGGCCTAGGTCTGGCTGTTCCAACTGGGACATTTATTAGGGCTGTACCTTAAAGCATGGAGAAGTTGTGAAGAAGTTTGTCCGAGTCTAGCTGTCTGTAGGGTTCTGTGCAAACTGGGAGGAGGTTTTGAAGTTAAATGCAGAGATCCTGAATTACTTTGTTCCTCAGGTGTGCCAGCATCCCTAGTCCTAAAGCTACACAGGAGCTCAGTTCCACAGAGTAAAAGCAGAGAACTGGACTGTGTTGTCCCATGTGTTCTGTAAGCCCAAGCCATTGTTTCTTTTCGATTAAAATTATGGTAACTGGTCAATATTTTCAGGAAAGTGAAAATTGTTGATTACATGCATTTATTTTTTTTTGGTCACAAATATTCTAAAAATACAGGCTTTGTGAAAGAGATCCCTATCAGCTTTACCAACGGTTGGAACAGCAAGCTAGAGAATATGTGCTTGAAATGAAGGTTCGTCTGCTCAGACACTTGTCATTGGGATCTAAAGTTGCATCAACATTAGCAATACAAGGGCCACCACAGGCACATCAGTTCATCTCACTCCTACTTGAAGAATACAGTGCACTCTGTCAGGCAGCATGTACAATCAGCGCCTTTCTAGTTACTCTGGTAAGACAAAAAATAACCTATCTGCTTCTACTTGCTAGGGGTAATGCTAGCAGAGCTGCTCTGGGCTCTTTCAGGTGTCTTCTGTGGTTTGTAAAATGTAAGGTTTTTTTGTGTGTGCTTGCTTGGAGACAGGGAGATTCTGAAAATGTAAATTTAATTCTTAAAAAAAGTAGATTAGGCCTTTCTTACAGTGAATTGATGAAATTGTGTTCTGCTTATAAAAAAAAAGGTGTGATTCTGAGAAATTATTTAAGTAGATCTGCAAAATTTTAGATAATGCTTTTGAAAATCTGTGAAACACTTCTCTTTGAATCTTTAATGGTCTCTTGACAACCGTGTTTAAAGGACAAACTTTTATTTATAGCACTGAGATTATTTCCATGTTCAAGTTTTCTTTCCCTTCTAAGCAGGAATGCCACTTGAAAGATTTCTTGCCTCAGACTCAATCTGATATGTTATTTATATTTTCTAAAGTTCTGATCTTTCTTCAAAGCTTGTTTTGTCAACTGTTTGTGATGTTAGACTTGATTATATTGCCTGGTAAAAAAAACCTATAGCCTTAGAAGTCTTTTCTTGAGTAGTTTTCCATCATGAGTAATACCAAAAAAAATTGTAATTCTATTTAAGGGCTGAGAAGGTTATTAATCCTATTTTATTATTCTTTACTCTATACCCTTCATGACCTTATCCTATGCATCCCTTTTCATGTGGTAAAATCTGCACAACTGGGGAAAAAAACCCCAAAAAACAAAAACCATGAAGTAGATACTTTTAAATTTGAGTTTTATTGCCAGGTAGCTGAAATGGCTGTGTAGGTATAAAGTGAGGAAAAGAATAGGCAGTTACAAGGCTATGGTGGCCACAGGTGAGAAGGATGTAAAATGGAAGTGAAGAAGCATGTCATTACTGTTAGTAAAATTGAATTGGCAAAGCAGGAAGATGTGTCTATCAAGAAAGTTGAGCATACCTGCTTTTTTTTTTGTTGTGTGTGCTCTGCATTTGCTGTTGTCTTATTTTCCCCAGATTTATCCCTTTGTTAAAGTTGTGAGGTCACTGCCATCTCGTTTACTGGCTGCTTTTAGTAGTCATTAAGGATCCAACAAGGTGGATTTGCATTGGAACTCAGAAATTTGTTCAACTGAAAAGTGGATGAGTTATAGCACAAAAGTTAGCTTTCTCAGAGCAGATCTGCTGATAATGAACCCATTAGTGACAGAATTACAGAGGTGATCAGAAAATATTATTTTTATATTTTTCCCTGGTTATTATTTTGAACTTGTAATAATGAAAACTTAGCAGGTATGAGAGGCTGAGATAACAGCCGTGGAGAGACATACTATGTTTGAACTCCCTAATCTATCCCTTTTCTGACAGAATTCAAAGTAAAATACAAATCCTGATCTCTTTTTAAAAATGCAGAAGAAAACACAAAAACCTCCAGTTTTCTTGTCCTTTTCCTTCTGCAGCCCAGTAGGTACTGAAAACTTTTTGCTAAGCTGTGACATTCAGAAATTGAAATGTGAGCATGTAGGGTGCTGTCTCTTGTCATACATTTCTTAAATTTATTAAGTAACATTTTTAGTAAATGAATTAGTATGTCACAGCTTTCAGTCCAGGCAGTAGGGTCTCCAGCCTTTTCAGTGTGCACAGTTCTTTTCTCTTACAATATCAGTACATTATGGAAGAAAGAATCTTTTCATCTGAAATACATAAAAGGCAGTCAAGATGTCTAAACTTCGTGCCCCTTTTTAAAGGTAGGCATATATCATGTTTTACAAGGGCATATAATACCTTGAGCCTCCACCTGTGAGAAACTTAATTTCTCAATGAAATTATGAATGGTTGCCCTTCCTTTCAGAGGAATCCATTAACTAGCAAAATTCAAGAGCAGGAACTGAAGCCTTGTGACTCACCAAGTGATAACAGATTATACTGAGAGCAAGTTGAAAAGACTGGGCAGTACAGAAGAGCCCTCTAGTACACAGTAAAGCAGACTAGGAGGGAGAATTTCTCTGGTATTTCTTGGTGGGAGATACCGTACTTGCTGCAGTCTTCATACACAAGATTTTGTAGATAAGTGTTTACTGGTTTGTTCACTCCCTATGGAAGTAGCTTGGGAAATCAACCTGTCTCAGTGTTTACCCTTCAGAAATTACTAGCAATTTATAGAAACTTAAAATAGTGTGGAGACATAATATTCAAAGTGAAATGGTACATTTGTCTTGTGCACATCAAAAAAAAGTCAAAAAACACCCACTCTTCTTGAATAATTTTGCAACTCAAAACTTGGTTTGTTTTGTTTTTGTTTTTTAATACTGGTAGTCTTGTGTTTAGGTCTGACATAAACATGCATTTGTTTATTAACTCGCTATGCTTGCTCCAGAGTACTATGAAATTCCAGAGTATTTTGGTATTTCTGGGTACTTCAGTACATAGGGCTCACTTGCTCATCTTACAGCCAAAATGCTTGCATTTAAATTTGCTGCATGGGGGAGCCCTGGTATAGAAAATCTGCATACTGCTGGCTATATGTGAGAAAACTTACTGATATGAAAAAAATGTTACACCTGTCTTTGGTTTTTATGTTTTATTAATAATAGTTTTAACTTTTAGGCCTTGAAATCATAAACAATTGTGTTAAGTAACCTCAAACAGAAAATTATTCTGCTTACTGGAGAAGTTAGCTGGTTCTCTGTCTATTTAGAAAGCATAATTTTTTTAAGCTGTATTAGAAGAGAACCTTTTACTTGATTTATGTCAGTTTTGAATGAAGATTATAGTTTGCCATCATAGATGTGTCTGTTAATACATGAGTTCAGAGCACTTAATCAGAGAAAGACTGTTTGACAAGAAAATCCAAGAAGAACTGGTTTAGATCATAAAATCCATTGTGCAGTGCAGAAATTAATGGAAACATTCAACAGCATAGTCAGATTTTTCTTATTTTTCTAATCTATGACAATTTAGAAAAACAAGAAATGCAGCAATGGTTATTTAAGTCATTAAAGATTTCCATAATTCTGAGCTTCTGGATATTAAAACTGGATATCATCTGAGCTGGGTAATCCATCCTGGAGGTAGGAAACTAGGATTTTAAAGAAAATTCTTGCCTTGGACAGAATATTTTTTTTTTCTATTTTCTAACCCTGGCTTACTTTTGATTGTTTTTTCATTATAGGAAAATGAACATCTGAAGAAATTTCAGGTGACATGGGAATTGCATAATAAGCATCTGTTTGAAAATTTGGTATTTTCTGAGCCACTCCTGCAGAATAGCTTGCCAACACTGGTGTCACAACTAAGGTAAACTCTAACTTTTCTTAATTTACAGGTGAATTAGGACAAGTTTGCAAGCAAAACAGTGTTTTGTTTGTTTTTTTAAAAAATAATCTGCTGCTTCTGCAGTTCAATAGGTAAAAATTCTGACTGATCTGTCTTGATAAATAGTATTGTTGATTGAGCAGGCTGTTGTCATAACTTGCTTGTCAAAAAAATGACTCCTCTAATCTCCTTAGTTGTATGTTACCTGGTAATATGACAGCATCCTATGAAAATGCTGATGGCATGACATGATGTTTTCACTTGTAATGGGCCCTTGGTGTGTACTGTCTTTACAGCTCTACAAATTAATTAAAGCCTCTGTTTGTGCTTCCCATAGTGCCCAAGTAAACTTTGGAATTTTAACCAATCATTTCATTGGAGGAAGTGAAAGAAACAATCTCTTGCTATGTGTGTGTAGATCAAATGGTGTTTGTATTTCCTGCAAGTTTCCTGTATGTTTTAGTAAGGTTGCTATACTTGTAGTTTGTGTGCCTGCCAAGTGTTTGGGGTTTTTTATGGAAGAGGTGCTAATTAATTGGAATTTTATTTTTTATTTTATTCTAAATCTGAAAATTTTTTATAGTTATGGATGGTTCCTTTTGACCTTTTGTTCTTGTTTCTAGTGAAGAGTTTGTTGTAGATGCATGTTATTTAAGGGTTTTTTTTTTATTTTTCCATGATACAAGAGGAGTTAGATTGAGTCTGTTACTAGAGGTGTTGCTCTCAGCCAATAAAGAAATTTCTGAAGAGTTCTCTTTTTCCTAGTATATACTAGGAAGAAAAGCAAGAAAATTTTAATTATCACCAGGCTCAGCAAGAAGTCTGAGGTCTCTCAGCATAAGTTGTCTGATTTGTTTACTTGAGACAGGGGGTACAGAAAGCCTTTTTTTTTATTTGTTTGGGGTTTTTTGCTTGTTTCTCCAGGCACATAATTCTGTTGCTGTGTTCAATAGCATATTGTTCAGTAGCATATTTTCACAGCAGTCTGTGTTTGACTTCCCAGCACCACTGACTTCGTATCTCTCAGTCATCTCCACATTTTTTGGCAAAGCTTCTCTGCATCTCACTCCAGAAATCCTTGCTACATCAAGATTATTTATATTGCCTTCATCTGCAGACATATTAATGGTCTTAGTGAGCCTTTTGGCCATTTTGTAAAAAAAGCTGTGGTTTTATTTTAATTTACTTGTTTTGAAGTGCTACTGCAATTAAAGATGTTCGCTTAGGAAGGCTTAAACATAGCAGTGTTGTGGGGATGGAGGTTACTAGCTGATAGGAGATCAGCAGTGTCAGTGTTGCATATGGGTCATTACTCAGTGTAAGCTGCCAGGGTCTTCATTTGTTCCATCTTGTTCCACCTGGTCAACACCTCTGGTTTGCTTAGGAGGGACACTCAGTTTTACAGTCTGCAGATCAGCAGTAAGATCTGTCCATATGCTTGTCAAGAGTTAATTCATGAGCAGGGCTTCTAGGTCAGACACAGCATTTCAAAAAGTTATATTTTCATAATCAGTATTTTAGGAAATCCAGTCACCTACCTTTCACAGGTTATTATACTTCCTAATGAAGTATATCTTTATGAAAGTTAAATATCTTTCTTGGGTTAGGATGTTTTTGCTTACACACAACCAGTGGCACACTTGCCTCCTACATTTGGCAGGCAGTTTTATTTGCATTTGGTAATGAAGTAACTAACTGATACCTGAGCCTTTTCTGACCTTTCTTTTTTTCCTGTATGGGATATAGGATCTATGTCAAGAGGTATTCCTTGAAAGTGTTACTTGTTACTGTCAAGGAAGAAATTCTTGTGAAGTTTTACTTGACAGCTGGTTGTTGGAAGCATAGCACTGCTCAGCAGTTATGAAACTGAATTCTTAATTTCTGTATAGTAGGGATCAGAATTGCTAATGGAGGGTTCAAGAATAGTAGTAAATCATGATCTGGTTACAAGAATTACAGGGTTTGCCTTGATAGTAAGGAAGTGTTGTATCTTAAAGTCACTGTATGCCCTTTAACTCTTAGTTGAAAGGGTTCTCTTTTTGTACTCTACCAAACATGGACTTCCCAAGTTTCTAATGTGCATAATTACTTATGCACTCTTCTTAAGTTGTTGTTTTGCAGGTTCTGGTCAAAAATAACAAAATAGAATTAACTTGAATTTGTTGGCAAAGCCATGGTAACAGCTGTAACTTAATGCTTACTGAGTTGTCTGCTTAGCTCTTCATTATACTTAATTGCCATGGTAAAAATTAAAGGCTCATTTCTTTGCTGGATGAGAGGCTGGCTGTAGTTTTTAGTTTGGGTTAGCATCCTGCTGCAATAGAAATTTCTAACATACATCTCTGCAATGTTATAACTGGCTCTAAATGTCAAGTTTTGAGATAATTGAATTTTGTTTTTTTGGCACTGGTGTTGACCTCACAACCTTTGTGCCTAATTAACTACAGTTTACTCTTAATTACTGAGTAAGAGAAATGTTGAAAAGCTTCAGTTTATTTCTGTTGGTTTACAGGACATTCCAATTTAGTGTGTTTTAAACACATATCTCATGAAATGGTTTTTTTTTTGTAAATTCTGAGGTCAGTGTTTTGGGAGTTTGCTTATTTACTTAAGAATCATGATGATCTGCATTAATTGATTTTTTAAATTTTTTTTTTCCCAAAGTAATTTGCTGTATAATAGATTTAGTTGTAGAAAGGAATTTAAATCTGTCTTCTGTTTCTGAGGCCCCTTACAAAACCATCAGTGAATTGCATCACCACATTTTAAACTTGATGCCACTAGAGTGATAGTGGATAACTACATGCAACCAAATTATCTCCCTTGCCTCATTCTTACAGCAATTTTCCCAGCTGGAACTCCAACTTGTCTAGTAATCTTGTTAGCATTGATCGTGAGAGTTCTGATGAACAAGCTCTGGCTTTATTTTTACTATATAGCCCTTCAGTAAATAGTCAGCATGTATATTTAGCCCATAGAATTTGGAAGGATAAATATATCTGGCTACAAAATCTGAATTAGTGGAGCTCAGTACGTTTGACAACAGGTTGCTTGTGGGAAAGAGACTCTAGTAATGTTGCACTTCCCATATTCTTGCTTTTTTTGGTTACAGAGAATTGAGAACAAGCAGGTTTTGGATTTTTTTTTTTTTTTTTAAACTACTAAAACCACTCAGTTTTGGGATTTAAGCAGCTATGTGTGGGCCTGTGTGTATCAATAACTGCCCTGTAGCAACACTTTTTTGTCTGGCAGAACTTAAAGCATGATTTTTCAGTGAAATGGCTCTTCTGTAACAAACACTATTTGAACTTTTAGGCTTGGAACAACACATGATTCCTGCAGTGAAGATATGTATAGTACCTTGCTACAAAGGTATCATCAGCTGGAACAGGAAATGGGTCAAGTTGCTGAAGCATGGCTTGAATGCCAGAAAAGAATAGATGATTATGTTGATGAACAGGTAAGAATCATGTGGACAGTCTCAAGTCTGATTATGTAGGGAGCAGCCCATGCAAGGCTGTACCTCCAGTGAAGACTTTGGTTGGTATTTTTATCCAGAGCTTTAGGGCAACAAAAAGTAACTTTTTGAATTGATTTCAGTCTTTCAAAATAGAAAAGAACATCAATATACTCGTGTGATGGTGATTGCATAGAAACATCTACAAATTGTTGAAACAGACTCTTGTGCTGTTGTTTAGACATGGTCTTTGGACATTTTTTAATTACTTTTAATTACTGTAAATTACCCATAGCACAATAACCTGAAACTTTCTTTTGTAGATGTCACTAGGAAAAGGAGAGTAAAAAAGCCACAAAAAACAACAATAAAGAAAAATAAAAACCACACTAGAAAAACCTCTAAGCTTCTAAAATAATGATTGCATTAAAATGAAATTCCATGAAATTCAGAGGAAGAGATTGCCTAATGTGATGATGACCTTTGTATAGCCATCAAAATCAGAACTCTAGAGTGTCACTACATAAATATTTGAGACCTCTGAAATTATCCTTTTAAAATTATGTTTATGTTCTGACAGCTGATTCTGAGTTTGTGCTCTGTTTCAGGAAAAAAAAATTACATTGTTCTATCAACTCCTACGTTGTCAAGAACTTATTTTTTGGAAAAACAGCTCTCTGTTGTGCAAGTGGTTGTTCGTACTCTCCCCAGATTGCTCATGTGATTTCTGTCTAATGTTCAAATAACTTATGGGTTTTTTTTTAAGAACACCTCAAGATAGGGCTTTGGATATTGTATAGTTTGATCTTAAGTATACTAGAAGAAAGAAGATGTCTTGAAATAAAGACACAGAATTTTACAGAACATGTCTTATGTTGAAATTTTATGAGCATTGGGAATATGGAGATCCAGTCTGAGATTTAGTAATGCTATGTTACTCCTATAGACAACAAACATTTAAAAGTCTTATTCTACACTGTAAATGTCCTTTAGAAACTTACCTGTGTTCAAGATTTAAGTGAACTTGTATCACTAATTCCAGTACCTTTAAGATGGAGACAGGACATAATTTATTTTTATTTATTTTTATTTATTTATAGATTTATTTTTAGACATTGTTCTATATTTGGGGTCTGCATCTGTGAGCTATCAGTTACCAAGTTTTCTCTTGGTCTGTCTGATTTTGTGCACCTAAATATTTAATGTCTGCTCAGTAAAATTTCATCATCTCACATTTTGTGCTACTAGAAGTCATTTTCCCCATGGTGTCATGACTGTCTGATACTGTCTCTCCAGTAAGAAAGAGCCTAATTCACTTCTCATCTTTCACTTTTCCGAAATGGAATTTCTGTAGAGTCATGTTAATATCAGACTTCTGACTGGTTGATCTTCACCACTTCTGAATAACTCCTTAAGGATTTTTCTCTATTTCTCTGTATCAAGTGACCGTGCAACTGCTGCAAGTACTGTCACAAGTGCAGCCTGTATCCTGATGCAAACAGAAACCCTTCTCCCATTTGGTTAAAGTTAATATGGCAACTCCTTATCTCCTAGTGACCAATTATGGTCATCTCCAATGACCATAAAGAAGTCTAAAGCTTAAACCATCAAATTTGAAAGGAGTTACTGATCTTTGTATTTATATGTAGTAAAAAACATTTTCACAATCATGCATTAAACCCTGTTATTGTTGTTTCAGCCCACTGAAACCATGCAGCTGCTCACTCACCTCATCCCTCCTCCTTCATAGGATGGGGAGTAGAAAATAGAACAAAAATCACCTGGGTTGAAATAAGGACAGGGAGCGTTCACACATTTTCTCTGCTGCTGCTTCCTCTTCCAGGGGAGGTCTCGTGATGCTCTTTCCCTGCTCCAGCTTGAGGTCCCTCAGAGTGAGTCCTCCACAAACTTCTCCAACATCAGTCTTTTCCACTGGCTGGAGTTCTTCATGAACTGTTCCCATCTGGGTCCTTTCCACAAGATGCAGTTCTTTGGGAACAGACTTCCCCACAGAGTCGTGGCCTTCCCTAGGGGCAGCCGCATGGGGTCCTCCATGAGCTGCAGATCTCTGCTCCACTGTGGTCCCTTTCTGCTCCACCATGTTCCTTCAGGGGCTGCAGAGGGACAGCCTGCTGTCTCACCACAGGCTGCAGAGGAATCTCTGCCACAGCACACCTCCTCCCCTTCTTCCTCACTGACCTTTGTGTCTGTGTAGGTGTTTCTCTCATCTCCCAGAGTTCTTACAGGTGAGCTAGTAGTTTGCATCAGTTCTGACCAAACAGCTAGTTCTGATTCATTTGCATATTCATATTTCAAATTCATATTTCAGAATGGAAAGCTACTTGCTCACCTGCCTGTTCCACTTTACAATGTTTTGTCTGATCTGGAATACCTTTTAGCCACAAATCAACAGTGGAATGAAGAGGGTGGTAGTAGATTTCTCTTTGCCATTGGGCAGTAGTGGTAGTGTATTCATTGCCCATGTGCAAGAATGAAGAGTGAATTTTTCCTTCTGTTGGTATTTGAGTTTATCTGCCTCTCTAGCAAAATTCTTGGGCATGAATTGTGGTTTTTATTGCAGGTGCTTTGCTCTGCTGAAATAAGTATTCACTGGGGAAAAAGAGGGGACAGAAATGATTTCCTATTATTTATGGAAGTAATAACTCAAGATCCTTGCAGACATGGTATATTTTGAAAGTCTGCAAAGTTGGAATTAGGAAAACTCTAGCTTCAGCCCCTGCTGCCATTAATATTCAAGATTACCAAGACTTAAACCACGCTTCTTTCTCTGACAGTTTCTTGGAAGGCTTAAGTAGGCAGCTCCCATTTATTGCACTGTCTGTTTTAAACTTCATTCATGGGCATTAAAGTCTTCTCTTAAAATGTATAGTAAATGTAGGTGCCTGTCTCTGGTGAGGCTTCAGCCAGGTGGCAGGGCACCTAAACCAGTGAGTGTTGCTATGTTTAAATGTAGCTCAAGGGTGCTCAGAAGCTAGTACTACAGCCAGGATAAAATTTCTCATAGCTGCAGACTCTGCAGTACCTTTTTGTCAGTCTCAGAAATGGTACCAGTGATTCCAGATGCTATATATTTCATACATGCTATTTTTTAAAAAAAGTACACATGCGCATGATGAACTCATGTTATAGTGTTAATGTTAGCCTCACTGGAGCAAGGGAAATCAAAATCCACAGTAGTAGTTAAAATTACATGCTGATGATTGTTTCAGAAATCTTTTGGGCAAGACTTTAACACTTAATATTGTTTCAAATCCACAGGTTAGAATTTAATTTCCCAAGTTAAATAATGATAGCAATAAGACACTTAAAAGTAAGACTTGAAACTTTTGATCAAGTATGAATTTCTATAGCCACGATTTTTCAAGAAAAAAAAGATTTCTAGTGGTGTAACCTACTGGACTTCAGCTCACTAGCATATCTTTATGCAGTAATTTATTATATTCTATAAGGTGGTAGATTTTTTTTTTTTACTAATTGTGTAAATGAAAAGAATGTGTGAAAGATAATCTAGATACTTGGATTTTGTCACTGATGAACTAGTGCTATTAAAATGTTGTAAGGTACAACCAGAGTAGCTTTGTTCTTGCACTTAACAAGGCAAAGTTTCATGGAAGCTTTTGCATTTTGTCTGAGTGAATTTATTTACTAGATCAGAAAAATACAATTTGTGTATAAATGTTACGGCCTCTATGTGCATTTGTGGTGGTGTGATTCAAGGACAAGTAATTATGAAATATTTTTGCAGCCTTAGATATATTATAAGCATGAGATACCTTGAGGAACAGAAGTGGTAAATAGTGTTAGTCTAGGTCAGTGCTTAGTTTTATTTACTCTTTAATGTATTTAACTCTGTTTGGTTGGTTATTTCCACAAATAGTACATCAGAGTTCACACTTCAGTTTGTGTTGAGCCCTTGCTAAAAGTTCTCTATCTCTAGACTTTAATGGATGAAATGTTGAGGATTTAATCCCAATCAGATTTTATCTGATTTATATTATATGAAAATTATTTAAAGAAAGAGTAACATAAGGAATAACAGTGGAAAAACAATACTAAAAATAGTGTAAATTAATATAAAATACTACATTTAAGTGACTCAAAATTATTAGTAACTGAAGTATACTTCGTATTGACTAAGCATGTAAGTGCTTGCAAAATCTTGACTTCAGTAAAGCATTTGACACCGTCTCTCACAGCATCCTTGTAGATAAGTTGATCAAGTATGGGTTTGGTGATCAGGTAGTGAGGTGGATCAGGAACTGGTTGAAAGGAAGGAGTCAGAGAGTTGTAGTCAATGGGACAGAATCTGGTTGGAGGTGTGTGACTAGTGGAGTCCCTCAGGGGTCGGTACTGGGACCGGTGTTGTTCAACATCTTCATCAACAACTTGGATGAGGGTATAGAATGTACCCTCAGCAAGTTTGCTGATGACACTAAGCTGGGAGGAGTGGCTGACACACCGGAGGGCTGTGCTGCCATTCAGAGGGACCTGGACAGGCTGGAGAATTGGACAGGCAGAAACTTGATGAAATTCAACAAGGGGAAGTGTAGAGTTTTGCATTTGGGGAAGAACAACACAATGTCCCAGTATAGGTTGGGGGCTGACCTGCTGGAGAGCAGTGTAGGTGAAAGAGACCTGGGGGTCCTGGTGGACAAGAGGATGACCATGAGCCAGCAATGTGCCCTTGTGGCCAAGAAGGCCAATGGCATCCTGGGGTGCATTAGAAAGGGTGTGGTTAGTAGGTCAAGAGAGGTTCTCCTCCCCCTCTATTCTGCATTGGTGAGGCCGCACCTGGAGTATTGTGTCCAGTTCTGGGCCCCTCAGTTCCAGAAGGACAGGGAACTGCTTGAAAGAGTCCAGCGCAGAGCCACTAAGATGATTAAGGGAGTGGAACATCTCCCTTATGAGGAAAGGCTGAGGGAGCTGGGTCTCTTTAGTTTGGAGAAAAAGGAGACTGAG